>OX453068.1:21122280-21495270 GCA_949699795.1 Spicauda simplicius | reverse complement strand
CGGCGGGCGCGGCGCGGCGCAGCGCGCTCGTGGCCGGCGCGCGCGTGCTGCTCGCGCTGCTGCAGCACGACCTGCAGCCCGACGGGTGAGCGCCTTGCAGGACACGCGCTGCGTGGCGGCTGCGCGGCGACGCGGCGGTGCGCGCGCTGCTGGCGGGCATGTTCACGGCGGCGGGCGCGGCGCGGCGCAGCGCGCTCGTGGCCGGCGCGCGCGTGCTGCTCGCGCTGCTGCAGCACGACCTGCAGCCCGACGGGTGAGCGCCTTGCAGGACACGCGCTGCGTGGCGGCTGCGCGGCGACGCGGCGTGCGTGCGCTGCTGGCGGGCATGTGAGCGCCTTGCACGACATGATGCGAGCGCGAGGCGCACTGGTCAGGCTATTTTCGCGTTCTTGCAGACTCGATTACATGGGATGCAATCTATAGAAAATTATTCAAACGACATATCTGCGAAGTTTAGTTGAGTTGAAAAACTTATATTTTCTCTAAAATATTTTTTTTATATTCAAAACAAAAGGAAAAAAAAAATCTGTGTTTATGAAAATTATGTCATATATTATGACTCCTTTCGGCATCTTCTGTTTATACTTATTATTTCGTCAAAATTTATCGATTAAATAATGACTGGGTACTAACGTTTATAAGGTCTTTTATACGGTGAATAAAAGGATTGAGCCTAAACTCTATAACTCTATAACTCTAAAACTAAATATGGGTAAAAATCGTTCATGGAGTCTTGACGAACGTCGACCTAGCGTCCCTCTTATAGAACGAAGCCTAACGTGATTTGACACGTAAATGTCGTGTGTGTGCAGGGCGACGGAGGAGGTGGAGCCGGTGGACACGGCGAGCGTGGAGCGCGCCATCGCGCCGCACATCCCGCTGCTGCACCACGCGCTGCTGCGGGACCCCGCCGCCGACCTGCAGGTCACACGCCGCCGCTACCCTCAAACATCTATTATGTTTAATGCCAATGTTACACTTACAAATTCAAGCCATGGAATGTACTTGTTTCAATATTCCGTTGGTGTAATGTCTCTGCCAAACATTTATTAAATCATTTAAAGATGAAGCTCCATTACATTAGTCGATCGATATAGTATTGACCGCTTAACAAATATTGGCAAAAAAAAATATCATCTTTGACCAATTAAATCGGATAATCTGACGACGGTTAAGTTTAGGACGAGTAATTTATGCTACGAGGTTGGATGAGGAAGGACGATTACATTCATTCAGCCATCCATCCATAACATCGGTCAAATGCTATAACAACTGACGATTAAGGTCGTGCGTTTCATTTTATCGATCGGTGAACGATGGATAGTTACGGTGGTGTTCTTAGTTTGATACTAGGTTATGATTATGTTGTGTTTTAAAACAATGGTATCTGTGGCGTTGCAGGAGGCGGAGCAAAACTCGGCACAAAGCAGCGGGCACGGCAGCAACGGCGAGGCGGGCGTAGCGGGCGAGCCGGGCGAGGCTGGTGGGACGGGCGGGTCGGGCGAGTCGGGCGGGGCGGGCGCGGGCGGCGCGCGGCGGGCGGGCGCGGTGGGCGCGGCGCGGCTGGGCGCGGCGGCGCTGCTGGCGCAGCTGGCCTGCTCCGAGGTGGACGACGTGCCCAACGCGCTCATCAGTCTAGGTATATCCAACTATTGTTTATCGTAATAATCATAGGAAAAAAAATCGTAAAATATTATATTTTCCAAATAAGTCGATTTTTTGCCAAATTTACTTCTACCATTATTGTTTGAAATGTGGTAAATCTTTCGATATATCTTCATTTAGAAAACCTCTGATTTATCTATATATCTCTAGGTTTTAATCAATTTTGTTAAAATGTCATTTTGTCAAGAATTTATATGTAGTAATATAAATTATTTGTAAGATGTAATAAGGAAAAGAGATTACGAGACATTAAAAATGTAGTCTATCTATGCTTCTCTGCTATGGTATGAAATAATTTCAGAATGATTCAAACATCCAAAATTATCCAAATCACTTTTTTAGTATATAAAGATTTGAGAATTTGGGATAGGATGGCCTAGCACTTCTCAACTCCTCTAAAACATAACGTTGTTTAGTACGTAATGCGAGTACAAGTGAAAGTTAATAATAGGTAAGAGACGGCTGATAAAAGAACAAAAAGTTGCATTCCCTGCTTGTCAGTGGTTGTTAGGCAACACATAGTTATTAAACATTCCGTATAGAATTTGGCCCGAGTATAGTATTATGTATACTCGGGCCAAATTCGATATATAGTATAGTATATGTATAGTCCACCAATTCGCACATGGCTAGCGCGGTGGAATATGGCCTATAACTCTCTTATTCTAAGAGAAGACCCGTGGCCAGCATTGGGACAATAATGGGTGACGACGATAGTATACGTATAATGAAGTGTGACGTCCTCGGCAGGCACGGCGGGCGAGCTGGCGGCGCTGGCGTTCCGGCACGAGCACAACAACTTCCTGCACGCGCAGCTGCACGCGCTCGTGCGCAACGCGCTCGCCAACCGCCGCCACGCGCAGCGGTACGCGGAACATGTCAGTACACACACATACTTTTATATTTACTGACTTTTCAGCTATTGAAACACCTTAAAGTGAGGGATACGGGGGTGAATTTCATTAAGTTTAGTTTAAGGATTCAAATATTAATAGACTAGTAACAAAATTTACTTATGAAACAACATTGCTTATTTACTGTTATTTCATCTTTTCAAACATCTTAAAGTAAGGGTACGAGGGTGAATTTTAAGTTTAGTTTAAGGTATGAGATATTAATAGACTAATAACAAAATTCAGTTAAACACACACTTATTTTCTAGCACGAAATTGTACCACTATGTCTTTAGCTAGAAAAAGCTACTATAGTATTATATAATACTTTAGTATTGAAGGTGGTAGAACCAGTGTAGTTCGGCAGGGGAAGTACTACACCTATTTCTAGCGTGAAGCATTTCTTGCGTTTCGATAGAAAGGTGTGGTTGCCGGCACACTTTTACATGAGACAACCGTCATAGTCCTCGGGAGTAACAACGCATCTGTGTTTGACTTCAGATAGAACCCATGTTCTGTATGAAGTTGGTTACAGATGTCGCAGGGCGGCAGTGACCACTTACCATCAGGTGGACTGCATTCTCGTTTGCTACTTCAGTCAAATAAAATAAAAAAATATTTAGCTCACTTTGTCGAAAATTTGAGATCAACATATTGTTGTCCCTTTGTTAAGCAGTAATTTTCTCCAAATGGTGGTCAAGTAACTTTGAGCCACTTTCATCATCATTAAGTCATTGTAGTTTATTGAAAATATTGGAATAATGAAAATGCACCTATACGATTAACGTCTTCAACAAAATAATGAACACCGATCTTATGCGTAACACAAAAATCTGTAAAAAAAATGTGTGCGTGTACTAGCGTACACTCGTAAGAAGTGAAACTTCTTTATGACATTATTTTTCAAAAAATAATTTACTATATGCATTTTTTTAGAAATTGGTTAATTAAAGTTAAATTAGATAAAGCTTAATAAAAGGCTTTTATTAAACTTTATCTAAGAATCTAATCTATAATAATCTATCTAATATCACGCGTGGTAGGGATAAGAAAAAGATGGCGCGTAACGGAAAAAAAAGATGGCGCGTAACGAAAAATAAAAAAGGTGGCGTGTAACAGAAAAAGATGGCGCGTAACGAAAAAATGTTACACTAAATTTTTTCCAACCCCGATAAAGAAGTTTCACTTCAACAATCCCGATAAAGAAGTTTCACTTCAATAAATATGTCAATTTAGAGTCAGTGAGCACTGGGGCCTCAGCCGATATGTCTACATTCTAAAGCACTAAATACTACTGAATATGAGATTATTTCTCCTTGTATTAATCATTGAATATTTTTTTACAGTTAATAGAAGAATGTAATCTACTAACACAACTCATGGATTTATTCGAAGAAAATGAGGATAGAACGTAAGTAAAATCGTTTTAAATGTTTAAAAAATATGTCATATGAGTAATCTTGTAAATTTGTCGGTACGTTATGAACATAGTACCGGTTTTTTTAACTAAAAGTTTATGGTACGGAAAATAAATAAATAATTAATTTGTTGACGTTTTACTTATGTATTTTATTTTCTATCATTTCTTATAAATATAGGTGAGTTAAAACTTCTAGTATGTTTTGAACAGCACACAAATTTAATCATATAATGTGTTGTGTGAGGCATTGTTTCAAAAGTGTATTTAATGGCTCCCGATGTTTCATAATATCTGTGCTGTGGTATCGCCTACAATGTTATCGTAAGTTGTTAAATTGCGCTCAATTGCGACTCGAACTGAATGTTCTCCACTCAGCAATTGTTGCCATCGAACCTATCGTGTTAGACAAGTTTTGTAATGTGCTTCTGATAAGTAACTATCCGTATAGTCAACGCTGCGGGTATTCAGTTGCGACCACGTGCAAAAAGTGTATAGTTTTCCCGCTATCGTTTGTTCGCGAGCGTGCGGTCCTTACGAGTGTTTGGGGCGTCTCCCCGCAGGCCCGGGCGGCCACGCGCCGGCTACATGGGCCACGTGGTGCTGCTGCTGCGGCGCTTCCACGAGCTGGGCGCGCTGCCCGGCGCGCCCGCCGCCGCGCTGCTGCAGCGCTGGGAGGCCTTCCGCGCCGAGAGCCTGCACCCGCTGCTGCGCCGCCACGACCTGCCGCTGGTACGTCCGCCGCACGGACAAGTGCAGAGCGCGCACACACACATGCACGCACACACACACACACACACACACACACACACACACACACACACACACACACACACACACACACACACACACACGTGCACACACGCCCACATATCAAACACACACACAAGTGCACACACATTAAAGGCGAACTTTGAATAATCTACAAATTTGTTAATTAAAAAACTTCATGTAATTTGTTATAGAAATATTTGTATACTTTCAAATAGCAATCGACAACCTGCGGTCAGCGATTCTTTTCTTGTATCCCCAGGATTTAGCTAGAATATTTTCTCTACTAAATTTCCACCAATAAGTACTTATTGTATTTGTGTCCCGTTGAGAAATGATTGCCGACAGCTGACGTAAATAATATATTTATTCGCTGTACTTATTAACTTTCTTTTTGTTTTAGTGCGGCTTCTTTCCCTCGGAGGATTCGTATGAGGTATTCATATTTATTATTTTTTAATACTTATTTATTATCTATAAGATTATTCAAAATAAATAAATATTGTCATATAACAGGTGGAGAACATGGCGGACACGATGGCCAGTAATTACGACGTAAGTGCAAAATAATTTTATTTATAAAATCTTTGCACATATATAACGTAAAAAAAATAGACTAATAGCAAACAAATAAGATCTGAAATCAAAAGGCAAACTTTGCATTTTTGATATAATGTAGTTTTAATGATACAAAAGTTTTCGTATCTGCGATCCCCGAAAGCTTTAAAAATAAAATTATCAAAAGAGGGCTTTCGCAATTTTGTCGGAAACGACAAAACTTAGTTAAAATAAAAAAAGTGTGGATATTTAGGATTTTCCTAAAATTTTATTTCATTTATAAAATCCAATATAAAAATAGAGATATTTCTCTATTTTATATATGAACATATTGAACCGAAGATACATTTTTCTTTGTTAATAAATTGGTTGTATGTCGGTGATTATTCAGCTGGCGGACGCGGGCGGCGGTGAGGGCGACGAGCTGGAGGGGCTGGAGGGCCTGCAGGCGCTGGAGGGGCTGCAGGGGCTGCAGGGGCTGCCCGCGCTGCAGGCGCTGGACGCCGCGCCCGGCGCCGCGCCCTCTGCCGGCGACGACTCCAACACCGACCTCGTACGTACCTCTCTGTGGGGCTGGGGGCCGGGGCAGATGAAGGGGCTGCAGGGGTACTCTGCCTACA
This sequence comes from Spicauda simplicius, assembly GCA_949699795.1. Lineage (NCBI taxonomy): Eukaryota > Metazoa > Arthropoda > Insecta > Lepidoptera > Hesperiidae > Spicauda > Spicauda simplicius. The sequence goes on along the minus strand of OX453068.1, from coordinate 21,489,346 downwards.
GATCTCCTTTCAAACTTATACAGATCAAGTCCTTGTACGTCTGATGGCTAAGTGAACACACCTTCAGACTTCTTTTTAAACAAGTGATAATGTTTTACATGCACATTATTTTAAAACATCAGAGTAGGCGTGCGTAGGATTTCAGTTTTGACCTGTCATTTGTTAGATATAATCTCACTTTTATTTGAAGGGTCGAAGGTCGAGTGTCCAATTATTAGGCTATCAATGCTAAATAAGCTAACATTATTCATGTGCGCATAATCAATTATATGTTGGCCCTATCAGTTTGAAAAATGTAATCGATCGTATATTATAATTATTGTTAAACTGTTTCTCATACTGTACATAATATGATATATAGACATGAATATTATTTCGTATATATAACCCAATAATTTGTTTCAGAAGGAGACTGTCAAAAAATTCATTGAATTAGCCAATCAGCGCTTCGAGTTTGAGTACGTATTTTTTAAAAGACATTTACGAATTTATTGATAATGGAGTAACAACACCAGTTATTATCGATATTCGTTTATTCTTCCACTGCTTTATGGCAAGAATTATATTAGATGACTTGAAATTATCTTACATTCGCATTCAATGTTTTACATATGCGACATTTTGTGGTAAAACACCAGCATCAAATGGGCCTCTTATGGGCCATATAGATCGAAAGAGTTTCTCGTACGGTTTGGTACAAGAAACCGTATGCTACTATCACAAGCAATAATCGCCATAACATAATCGTATCAAAATGTTTAGATACAGGCAAGAATTAAAATCTCGCCTACGATAAAGTCATACGAGACTCGCTCATGACTTAACGATATTTGTCTATGTTTGTTTACACAACGAAATTATTGTAAGTAGATTCTTGCTCATGCGAATGACGACTTGTATAAACTTGATCTCGCGTGACATTTTTTCAATCTCATACGTTTGTCGTACAAATCACTTTGAAACGTTTCCAGTGCGAGTTGTCATTCGAGTTTTTATAAAAATGACATTATTATATTTTTTTAATTTGCAACTGTCGACAATATTATGATCATTGAACTGTATACTAATTACTAGTGCTTGTGGAACAAGGAGAATGGAAATTGTAAAAACCAATATGCGACAAATGCCGCCCTCGTGCACTGCACGCATGGTAACATGGTAAATTATTTGGTTATATAAGTATATATTAATATTTTGTGTATATATTTAATTTAAGCTATATTTATTATTTCAAGAATTGATAATTTGTTTACTTTTATATGCCTACCACATATTATCGCTGTCGCCCAGGGTTGACTGCCAGAGAATGCCATTAGGCATTAAGTTTACCCTTGTAACCCTTAGATTAAGGTGTTTCAAAACTTTAAATAAATAAATAACACCTGGCATCAAATCTCAAAATACGATAATTGCCTTGAAATTCTGTTTACACGGACATAATAATATTCTATTGCGAGGCAACTTTTGCTAACCCAGCGAGCGAGAAGAGCTAATGTTTAGACGAAAGTAATGTTTGATATTCGTTCGATAATCGTATGTTCGGAGCGAGAAACTCTCTCCATCTAAATGGGCCCCTATGTTGACTCTTACTAGTATAGATTATTCTAGTAAAGTAAAGTTTATTCTGGCATTGTGAGATATATTCTATAAGCAGTTTTTATTCCATGAATGTACTGTCACATATGTAGGTCCCTTCTTTGGGGATGGTAGAAGGTAATAATGTAAGTGGGCACGTGCGCTTAGAGTAGTGTGTATACCGTACCGCCGTCCGCAGGGCGTGGGACGACGCGCCGGCCGCCGCGCCGCCGCTGCAGCTGTCGGAGCCCAGCCGTACGTACACACTGCTGTTTCATTTTCTTTTAAACTCTCATAACGTCGGGTGACAACAAAAACTCACTTACTACCCAATATGCAACATGAAACATTTATCAGCATTTAATAATATTTTGATCCCAAAAATTCATTAAATAAAATAACGTACAGGTTATTGTATCCATATATTATTATTTATATAATAATAATGTATTGTTAAATAATAGTGTGTAAGTGAAAAAATCGGGATTATACAATTTTGTTAGTGTTAATGGGTTTTTCTTGTTACCCGACGATATACAACTTCTGTTTTTGGAGGATTTATCATCACAAATATTTCCAAGGATGACTTTTAAAATACACTATACTATAAAGTTGGTAGGGAGTTGTTTAAGGTTTTAAACAAATAATAACGTAGAGTAATAAAGTAATTTGAAATATATTTCCCTTTTTGTAGGATGATTGCTGTAAGTATTGTAGGATTACTTGATCAAATCAACTCAATAATTTTAGTTTTGACTACAGTATATTTAATTTAATTTTTATTTGTTTGGCCGTGTCAATTAAATGTAGTTTGTTTTAACTACGTTTATATCAGCCTATGTTTTTTTAGATTTAAGTTACAATACAATACAATTTTAGTTGTAGTAAAAACAATGTTACTAAGAGGAAGTTTATTAACTACTTTAGTTTGTTAAAACTGTTTAATTAATTAATAACTCGATTACATATAGGTAACGCTTCGTAACTTAATTACATTCGTTAAAAATTCCGTTAGAGATAACAAGTGCATATAGTTGCTTATTAATTACGACAAGAACGTAATAACTTAAGTTTTTGTACATAAATACTCATTTATTTCGTTTAATATCAGAGCATCGATGAGATTTAATTTCAAAGAAATTATATAAGTGTAGGAAATGATGTGTTACTTATAAGTGAATATAAAGGTGTCAGTATATAATGTCAATGTGGTGTGGTTAGCGTGGGAGAGCGCGGAGGCGGGCGGCAGCGGCGCGGGCGCGTGCGGCGGCGAGTGCTGGGCCAACTTCGCCGAGCCCTTCGACACCGCGCCCTTCTGGCCCTACGACGCGCCCGGTACGCACATACACACACACACGCACACACATACACAAACGCACACACACACGCACACGCAATGTGTGCTCATTTTTGTGTGAAATAATAACAACAAAACACTCTTAAACTTTCTCATTTATATTATTTATATTATTAATAAAATTAAAGTAGTAAGCGAACGTGCAGTCCATAAAGTATGGTGAGTGGTCCCTGCCGCGAATAAGTACCTGTAACCAACTTTATATAGAACAAAAGTTTAATTTAAATTCGATCACAGATGCGTTGCTGCTCCCGACGAAAAGGTTATCGCATCATCTTTAAGCATAAACGATAATACGCTTCCGAAACTCAGGAATTTATATTCTCTATGAGATTGTTTACACACGTCCATGGGCCGCAGTGACTACTTATCATCAAGTAAACTGTTTACCCGTTTGCTACTTTAATGGGTAATTTTTATAATTCCAACATTATAAATACGTATTCCTCATGAATTCCTGTCCTTCCAGATCCAAACCGGCAGCCGGAGCTGGAGCGCGGGCTGGAGCGCATGCAGCTGGAGGACGACGCGTCCTCCGAGCTCGCCAACAACCTGCGCACCGCCATGAGCTCCATGACGCCCGACGTCATCGCCAACATCGTCAACGCCAACCTCGCGCTCGACGACGACGCCGAGAGGTGACTCCGCCCGCCGCCCGCCGCCGCCGCCGCCCCGCCCCGCGCACCGCCCCCGGACACGCCCCCGGCCCCGCCCCCGGACACGGAACGAACCGCAACCCGACACCGGACGGATCCTCGCAAGTGCGACCCGCGACACGACACCGGACGGATTGTAAACGCGGCCGCGTACGTAAGGTTTCCTGATTAGGAATTCGAGGCGACGTAAATTGCAAGTCTCATGCGACACCTTTTGACCGCATGGCATATTTTCCATATGGAAATATCCTGATCGATTCGAGTCACAGCCGTGCGTTCGGCTTAATATATCGCTGAAGCTGAATGACCGTCATTCCGAAACTAATTTTGTTATTCATGCCTCGTGCGTCTGCATCTGATTGAAACCTTACGTATACGGTCGCAATAAATCGTCGGCGACAGTCCTAAACGATTCTTGTAAAACCTTATCATCAACCCACTGACCAAATGCCTGTCATAAGCCTTAGTGAGAGCGGTTTGAGCTAGCTACGGCACTGGTCAAATGTGAGTTGGTGCACTTCTCACTTTTTTAGGAATTCTCAGGCGTGTCGGTTTCCTCGCGGTGTTTTGTATCAGTGTTAAAAGAAGCGATAATATTTTATGTCGCAAATACCTTTGAAAAAATGATTATTCAGAGGCCGGAAATTTTGAACTAATTTTAGCCAGATTAAGAGGCCTAATTTCCAACCTCTGTGGTCTCTAGGCTATCGTTACGGGAAACCTACAACCTTGGAGCTCGCCCAACCATAAAAACCGCATCGCATTCAATTCGCTAGTTTTAAGTTAGTATTCAAAAGTACTGTAAACATTTTTATAATATTATCCTTTGCAATATTTGTGACGAGGCAACGGTCGGAGGGTTGCACCCAATATTATGTTACTTACCCAATAGTATGTTCTTTGTAAAGTTATGTTATTTGAAATATTAGTATTAGTACAATGATTCACATGATATACGTTAATATTTTAACAATTTAACGAAAAATAGTCCGTAAAATGCGATCGTTGTACGAAAGATTCTCGAATCAATTTGACTTATTCTATGGCTGGCGTCGAAAGGCATCCCCATGTCGAATTTGATAACAAGTTGCCTTCTAGTAAATTTGATACGTAATCATGATAATCATCGAGAGAGTCGCGAAGTATTAACACGTAGACGAGTATAAATATAATTAAAACTTGTAGTTCTTTATAAGTATGTGTATTGACGCGGGAAGCGATATTGTATGTCGAAATAATAAGAATTTCAGTTACGTACATAACATTAATTAAGCTAATATTAGAATGTTTTCATGGATTTAGATTTTAATTTGAAATTCAACATTTATAGAATAACATAGTGGTGAAAAGTTGCAATTTTTGGGTTAAAACAGGATTGCTTTCCGGCGTCAATATTATATTATTACTAACATTGAGAGTACTAACTATATTATTCGTATATAATAATCAAAATCCAATATTTTACATTGTATAAATTCGCGAATGTATTCAATAGAAAATAAAGTGTAATTACTTACACTTGAACAAATGAAATGTGTTTTACAAAGTATTAACATCTAATATAGTACCACATCACATTCAATTTCAGCGTGCATCCTATCGCTTTTTACGTTAGGAATTATGTTTAAGAAATATTAAATGATCCGTTTAACTAGGTGAATTTTGTGGTGTGATATCGGAGCTGAGGTAAACCTGTAGGATTCAAATTGAACATAAACCTGGTCATATCATTATAAAAGTTGGAAACATTTGTGAGGTTTGATTTTTTTAACCGTAATTATAAAATAGAGCAGGATTGTAGTGTATTTGTGATTTTGTATCGTTATAATTGCCCGGGGGCATTTCCTCAAACGTTAATCGGCCACTTTTACTCTTACGGAAAACACCACTGATTGTCGTACTACCTATTTGTAATTGAATTTGACCGAATGTTTTACCGCAGCTGCGTATTACACCAAGCAACCTTATCCGCCGTACCCGGCGACGCCGCGTGCTACGCGCGTGCGTCCCGAACCCTTCAATGTATTTCTTGTAAATTTCAGTATGTAAGAAAATTGGCAACGAATAAATTCGAGCGAGCTTTCTATTAAAGGAGTTTCACGTAGATAATTATATGAAATAATTGTATATTGTACGTATTTTAGTGTCATAAACTATAAACCAGGGAACAGTCCTACGTTTCAATCGTGTCGGTAAGAATAAAATAGTTAGTGTATTTACGTCATACCTATTCGTATTCCAACTATCCATGTGCCTAATGGGGACCTTTTTTGATCTCATGCATGAATTTAGCTTTCTTACGTGAATTACGAGTATATCGGTCGTTCCTAGCGATACACGGTGCGTACTGTAGCGCTGAGCGGGTGCGGGTAACTTCGTCCAATTGCATTCATCCGCGAAATACGCCACGTCTTACCGGTCCGGACTTAAAAATGAGTTAGTAGTGTATTCGTTTTATTTCGAGAGAACGAGGCAATATATGCGTATTTCGTGGATACTGCAGGTGTAGTGTCGATGTAGCTACGAGTCTTTTGTATGTGTGTGTTAGATGTGATGTGTTTGCTTATAAACGTTCTAGCCATGTTGGGATTGGAGTGCCGTATAGCGACCGTCACTCCACGGTAGTGGGACTTAAGTGGGCGCTTGGGACGATAATAAAAAGTCAACGACTTGATGTAATAATGTTATCTTTCCAAAAGTTATATAATACTCCAAAAATATCAAATTATTGATTCCAAAAAATCCCGGCAAACCGCGTACGATAATTGAAATTCGACATGAATGACATATTAAATTAAAAATTAATACAATTTTATGTACAAATCCAGAGACTGCATATGTTCAGATTAAGATTTTCGAAATATTTTACCCTATTTTATGTGTCGTAATGCAATTTAGAGCGTATTTGATTTTCTACAACCTTTACCTAGTCCAATGAAATTAATGAAATGATACAATCCAATGCAATCTGCGACATATTGATGCTGATTTTGAATTATAGTTTCAGTTTTTCCGCTAAGGTTTCTTTATTAATTCGTTTATGAAATTGTCGCTGTTTCTTTGTAAACATGTAACATATTGGTATATTTTAATTGTTATCTTAAAGTGTTTTAAACCTAAAATCGTGTGTGCAATTTTAGGAAAATATACTGAGCTTTAGATTCCGTTGGACGCGCGTCGGCGTCGCAACGGTGAATTTATTCGATGTAAACTTTTATATCGGTTGGTGTTGGTAGTTGAGCGCTGTATCGTTTAGTTCGCGTGTGTATGGTATATGACCACGTGCTGTGATGTCGTGCAACGTGTATAGTAGCTTCAATTTGTTAGTGTTATCCAATTATGTGCGGCGCGGACATTTCGCCATCGATGTTGCATTACATTCATACAATTTTAGCGATGAAATGTTGGCAGCTAGGGTTGATAAGTATTTATTAAATTGACATTCGAAGCGTTGATATGTGCCCAAATGCAATATTTAGATTCTCGTATCGATCGATTTAGACAATCGTCCGAATAACACGACGTACAATGACATTGTATGTAAACGATGAACACGTTAACACGCATACTGTGATTCTTGCTAAATACATACTCATCGCGAAATACACAATTCTGTTAGTGAACTTCACATACACCCGAATAAGATAGTTAAATAGAGATGTTATAATAGCCCATTCTTCTTCACTTTACTAGGACTTAAATATTGCAAACGAGCGGTCTAATGCGAACATTACGACCGACGATGTGTCAACTGAAATGTTACGGTCGTTGATATCGTCAAGTGGAACAAATAGCAATGATATTATCTGTGATAACATGAATTTTGGTTAATTAATTTTGGAATAAATGATGGCAAGTGGCGTGTAAGTGTGCAAGGCGTGCTCAGCTTGCGACACCGTTATTGAATGTCTAAACCCTCGTTTATATACAGACCTGAAACATGGCAGAAACGTACCTACTTAGACAAAATAATAAAAGTCCAATCTTGTCTAAAGCGGTATACAATTAGGCATAAAATTATTTTCCATGTATTTATAATTACCATAACACAGTGGCTAATACTCGGGCCGTATCTGTTAATATAATGGATGGAAAATTATGATTTGCCACAGCATATTCGATGTCTACAAATGTAAATGAATCTTACTGATATATAGATCAATACATACAAATTTTATGATCGATTATTGGATTGAAAAGAAATGATACGCTTGTAACTTGGGTACTTTGTCGTCTAATACGTACACTGTGAGCGCACTAAAACTAAAATAGTGGTCAATTAAAAGTTAGTACTATTTCCACATGTGTCATGGTATTGACGTATTTGTATTTAACCGTAACATGTTGATCAATTTTTATAATCATTCTGACACTATATTTGCTAAAAGAAACTGTTCATCTGAACGTTGAAGTAGTGAATGTTGATCGCGGGATGTCCGTTGCCGCATCGAGTCTCACTTTAGAGATTAATTATATTATAATGTATTAATTGGTGTTATCTGTTACATAAATTTATCTAAGCGATGTACGATTCGTTCATTTAACTTCCACGAACCTCAAAATATTTCTACTAATGTTCATGTACCGTCATTGTTCATAAGATGTTCATAATAAGTAAAAGATCTTATGGAATTATAAGAATTACTTACTATAGAGTGTATTCAAAAGCGTATTCAATATTGAGCGAATTTTACTGTCATTATTATATTTTTAGAATTAAGTTGTAACATTGCAGTTGTAGATAGTGCAGATCGGTGTAACAATGCGTAGCCTCTTGCGTACCTAACACGATATGTTTAGCGTCCGTTTCTAAGCTTTTGTAAGCAGCTTTATGATGAACTGTGACGATGGCAGCGCCGCCTAGCGTATTAAAATATGTTGGAATCGACTATCGAATAAGAAATTGATCGTGTAGAATGCGTTGTTAAATGGAATAAGACATTTTGTGCATTTGATTGTAAGAAATGTCTTGTTTTATCTTTAGCGATACATGATAATAAGGGCCCTATTCAATGACCCATTTGCTAGGAGCGCTATCACGATGTGTGCCGTAACAAAACTAATTGAAACGCTAAATATAATGGTCGTGGGTTATTAGTAGTCCCTTTGCGTGCGCCCTCAAATCCAATGTTATAATAAGTGTAATTGACTGCCTGAAAATTGCTATACTTTGATTCAGGCGTTTCCAGAAGAATTTTGTTTGTATGTTATTCGTCATTGTTACAATGTAGTGCATATAATTGTGAGTAAGGCAATTATGTTTGTAATGCAGAGTTGTTATAGTATAAAGATAATTTGGCACACAGAGCGGAGGCGCCATTCGCCCCGCGGCGCCGGCGGCGCGGCCCGCACAGCTATCGCTTACAAATACATTACAAATGTTATTTTCCAAACAATCATATCGAATAGTGAAATATCAGCCAACATATCTATGTCGAACGAAACGGTACGTCTGGATGCTTTAGCGGTCAGATATCTCGAGGAGGTTATTAACTAATTGTCGGTGCATTTTGGGCTTATGATTTAGAAAATATATTATGTAGGTACACATACGTTCAATTAGAGTATGTGTCACATTAACTTTTGTATATTGAATGTTTTGTTAAAAGAATGTTACAAGAAGAAATTAGGGCAGACGCATTTTGTTCTCGACTCGTTCACTAGGAGCGGGAATCATTCGTATTACGTGTATTATATTTTAATCGAGTATTATAATTTAAAGTAACGTTGATCGCCACAGTCGTTAGCGGAAGGTCAATATTGGCGAGTGTTCGGATGCGCGGAGCCGCCCGACGCCGCCGACAGCGTCACATTTCAATGTTCCCTAAACATATTGTGAATCATATCGGTAGTGAGGTTTAGTTGGGAGATACGCGATCGTTTCCTGTGATCGGGCGTCACGCGGGGCGCCCGGCGCGGCTCGGGCGTCCCGACGAGTGCAATGTTCTTATTTCGTGCTGCGATAATGTAAATTGTTCGATTGACTATGATATTTTTGTATATTTCTGAGTTTTGGCATTAATGTTGTAATGTTAAGTACATATGTGTATGTGATTTCGATGTAACCAATGTGATGTGCCGGGGACGCGGCGCGCGGCGCCTTCTCGTGTCTCAGTACGACGTGGTTTCACCAGATAAATAGAGGATATAACCAAATTGACTCTTAATGCGTAATAATTTTTCATGCTAAATGAATGTTTGCCTTTATATTTCACGTCAGACCGGAAATGTTTCGGATTAGGAATCCGTTTGGTTACTATGTCTATGGCCACAGGATTTTTTTACCCCATTGAATTGTTATAATTTCGAAGTAAGTGAGACTCCCGGCGCGCCGCCGGCAGCGCTCCCCGAAAGGTGCTAAATATAAGATTATATCCAATATAGATCAGTTTTGTATGTTCAGCGCAGCGCACCCGCGGTATACAACACTCGACTAGCTCGTTTTGTATTCTAGACTTTCTTATATCCCACATGGTAAAATGATGGGCGTGTTTTGAATAGTTAAATGTATACGTGGTATAGCGCGGGTGCGAGCGCGGTGCCGCGCGCGGACATAGTATTATTGTGAACGCGGCCTGTGTGACTTAGCGCTTACATTTTCATGCTCAAGTTTTTACGCGATTTTCTTAAATTCTATCCGGATACACTTACATAAGCTTAGCATTAGTTGGAACTTTTACTTCGCCGTTGTATTTTACGGTAAATTGGTCCGCAAAGTTCCTAATTCTGGTGATAAAATTTGTCATTTGTCCGTAGTGTCTGTCACTCGCGTTTCATTCTATATATTTCGACTTGTACAGCAATCATATACCGAGCACCTAGCATAGACGTGTGCGATGTCTCGCGCGAGGGATCGTAGCGCGGAGTCACACGGCCGCGGCCGGACCGCTCGGGAGGTCCTCCGGGACCTCCTGGTTCCCGGTTAGTGTGTTTCGGGGGACGGCGCCACCGTCGCCCGAACATAGTATTATAGTTGTTAGCCGTAATCGCCGTCAAGCGTCAACAATTATTATATATTTAGTGCAATTAGTTGCCTTCGGATCTTGTTGTCACATTTTATATATACATTATGTAAGCGTAGCTATAGGATTGTTGATTTCAGGTCTTGTTCAAATTAAATCATTCATTGTATATATCTATAGGGCTCCTCCCGAATGCTCTAATATTAAACAAATGTACCAAACCTATTGTATTCTTCGTGTGTTCCTTCAACATCGATATTATTTATCTTAGTGATTTTTCTAGCTTTAACATACAGGTATCTAAAATGATTCTCACGTAGGATTACACTGTTCTGAGGTAGATCACAGATGTGGTAGGTATGTTGAAACGCTGAGCCAGTGCCTTCAGCACCCGTCCTTTCGACCGAAACAGCAGCTGGAGTAACAGAATAATCTGTCTATTGTTCAACAAGTTTTAAGAATAGAGATAAACAATTTACTGAATCGATTTTTTGGGAACACTGCCTTGAAGTGGCATCGCTGCGCCGTGTCGTGGCGATGGAAATACAAACCCAGCTTTTGACTATAGTCTCTTTGGTAGAAATATTAGTTTTGTATCGGTCGAGTGAGAGAACATGTGATTATTTATACTGTACCGTTCGCGCCAGTCTCCCCTGCCGCGCCGTCCGCCATTTACCGCCGTACTGGCTGGGGCGCTGCCACCGTACTCTATTGTAATCACAGAATTTTAGCAGCAAAAAGATTAAATTTAACACTTTTTCAACTTGTATATGGTGATAGAGGTGATACAATGCACGAAGACCTGTGTCTGATCTGCGTGTGATCGTGAAGACTGTGATCGAGTGGTATACTTCAATAGTAACGGTCTATCAAATTCAACTTATTGGCTAGTGTTCGTTAAAGTATTTTTTGTGGCCAAACTTAAACATAATTATATTTCTCGTAACGAACCATATTTACGGAGTAATAAGGCACATGTACCTGCAAGATATAGGTACCTTATTACCCATGTGTTCATTCGGAGCAGGGTTGGACCTAATGGCTTGTGGATGGCATGCCAGTTTATATGCGTTTAAATAAGTTTTATATTCGATTAAGTGTTTGATCAAAGTTCCAAACTCTGTAACCTACTACTAATATTACATTTCGTAAAGAAAATGAGTTTAATATCTTAAATATTTGGAAGTACAATGTGGAAGCGCTCCATTCAGTTATTCCGTTTTGCATGTTTGTGGTCTTCCATAAAGACCTTATTATATTCAATGTGTTAAGCGTAATGTGTTAGTTGGATATGACCTGGTAGAGGCAGACCGGGCGTCGCGCATCGGTCAACCGTTTTCCAGCTCATATCTCTTGTATATATAGGTTTTTATATATGTAATTGCTTTATGTGAGTAAGCATTCACATAAGCACAATCTATTCGTATCAGAAGATCGTATCGGCGCTAGCGAGCCAAACTTTAGTCATATTTTATTTTAAAATATATTGTTCCGTTTTGCAGCAGTATAGTATATTCATAATCGTAGGCGTTAACTGAACAATCGGTGAGGCCACCGGCCACTGATCATAGTGTATCGATGGTTGACGCTCCGTGAGCGATTCAATAGTTTGTGTTAAAATGTAACTATTTATAAGAGCCAAATCAAATATTTATTTACAGAAACAAACTGTAACTACTTATTTTAGTTGTAAACGGCACCCCAGAGCGCGGAATCGTGATATTCTATCGTACACATGTGCCAAAAAAAAAATTTTGGCACGGCTATCAGAATCTTTTTAAAGCCAAATGAGATCGATCGAGATAATGATGCTCTTGGGCCTTGAAAAGTCTAATTGACTTAAATGACACCTTTGAGATACGATAGAGTTTTACGTAGCGTGCGGCGAGGCCGTGGACCGATGCGTACTCGCCGGGCGGCGCAGCTCTCTTACTGCTTTCATATAAACACATTTCCATCGCTTATAAGCCCAACGATCTTAAAACTTAATTTCAAAAACATTTTATAATTGTTTTCCTCCATGATTTAAGTTTTCCATAGAATCATTTAGTGGTCGGTTTTCGGCCGTGCGCCGCGCCGCTCGCGGGTCGCGATGCTCGTAATGTATTCTTATTGTATTTATTATATCATAGTTAAAGGTTTTATTAAAAAAGTTGCTCAATACAGAAGGTGTTTAATTTACGCTGCTTCGAAATGGGATAAGGTGGCGGCGTCGTGTTCGTCAGCGAACACAATAAAACCCAAACGATATTTCGATATAATTTTATTTTCATATTTTCATAATTTATTTATATATAATGACTATAATCACTACCAAACTAAATAATCAATATAGTTCAACAGCATCCTTTATATACAATATGTATAATTATAGTTATATAATTTCATCACTTCCGAACTTTTCAAACGAAAGAGACTGCCGTCTAACATACAAAACATATTGAAATGAACTACGATCGTTACGGATTAACAAGTAATAATTTGCCACAACTTTTTATTTATTTACAATTCTTATATTATAATTTAGTCCCATAATTTCCGAATGAGGCTCGCCGCCAGTTGCCCGGCTGCCGCTGAGGGCGCTGCAACGGCCACGTTACGACAACGACTGAACTCAACATCGAACATCGTCACTGCAATGAGGTAAATTAAGTAGAAACGTTCAAAACTTCAGTGTGACGAGCCTCGGCGGCGTTCGCAACGAAAATTGTCGATACCCGACTGTCTCGTACATAGATAATATAGAAGTCGAAGATATTTTCTACTCGTGAAATATAGTCAGAAATACTCGAACGTTAGCGACGATCTGTACAGCTGATGTGTGTTAATGGGACGATGCTGAAATATCCGACTTAAGTGTAGGTGATGGTCGAATGAAAAATCTACTTTATCTTAGTAGCTTTAAGTAGAAAACTTAGCGAGCCGCTTGTCGGGGGTGCCGACACGAGGCTGATATGCGGTGCGGATATGGCGGCGCTCGGCTCTACTGGACCAGGTACTAAATGTTTTGAACCGTACACAAAGTAATCAAATATAATCCTAACTTTTTAAGTATTTTTCGAAAACACTAATTTTAATATAAACTCATGTTTAAGAGATACTTCCCACTTTCAGATTCATCAGAGTCCTTCTTTTAATAAAAATAAAGCCACCTGACTATGTACATTTTATGTAATGCAGTATAAAATAATAAAAGTGTAATGGCAAAATAAAACAATTAATAATGTCGCAGTTTAATAAACTGAACGACCTGACTTGGCTGAATAATCTGAAGAACCTTTGCCGTACTGGCAAGACACGTTTTAAAATCATGGAATATTTTACCCGGGAAAACGGCACATAGCAAAAAAGGTGTCTAAAGTTGAAGAAATATTTGAATCTTGGTAAACTTGAGTGAAAACAAAAAATAGAGAAAGCGAGGTGGTACACTCGGCATCGAGTTACTTAACGGACCGTGTTGTAAGTCCGTATTTTGTGAATTTTAATGGTCACATTATGATTTTATAGTATATCTTTCTGTTCGACGACATTAAAATAAGGCGGCGTGTTTAAGGTAAATAATAAGGTATTAACATTCCTATATATTCAATAGCCGCGTTTTAAGTTCTTAAATAGACTATATTGTACGAAAAGTTACTAGGAGTTTATTTGATTACTTCGTGTGCGTTTAGAACTCAACGAGTGCAATAAACCTCTTATTAAAACGTCTCGCAACGGCTAAAATTAGTAAACTACGATATGAAAATATCCCCATCTCGAATAAGACCCGTAATAGTAATACATCTGCTCTCATAACAAAAATAATCTGATTAAAACTCGACATAGTGCTATTGTTAGTGATATTTTCCTGGAACATCATAAGATTCACATTCCTTCCAACGGACTCGACTGTAGACTAAGAGGGAACGTCACCAGGCGTCCGCGCGCGCACTCGGCATCCAGGGGCCCAGTCCTAAACGTGTCTGCCTACTCCGACTGAACCTCATCTACAAAGGCACGATACTGAGTGGCGTCGCGCACGCGATCTATTCATTTCATCGTTATCTAAAAAAAATACAACTATAAATCATTTAACAATATGTATGTACATGTAGCTTGAAAATATTAAAAACCTTTGGCATCCAACGGTCGAAGTTACGATTAAATATTTGTTAAACGAATTGTATCTAGAATCTACGGAATATAGTGTGTAGCTAATTAAGGCGAATACACATCGGACGTAAGACGAGAGTACACGCGGCGCGAAGCGGGGAGCGGCGGGCGGCCGCGGGCGGACGACACGAGAACGTTATTGCCATGCGATACACCGATATCCACTACTGTACTTACTTGCTAAAAGAGCCGATGAAACTTGCTGCTACACCGTTTGCTTTATCGAAATCGACTCAATTCCTCACAAAGTGTTCAAACACACGCCAAATTCACTTAATTTTTGGAGAAACGAGAAAAGTTTTTTTTAATATCAAACAACAATTCAAGAAGAGCTGCGGTCTAACAGCAAGTTTCACGCTAAAACCTACTTACATAACAGCGATATACATAGTGCATTTTAGTAGTTACTTTACAAATATAATTACCGCGTTTATTATTTTTTATACCTTTATAATTTTAACTAGCAACACCGATACGACACCGATTGGTCAGGTCTACTCGAGGCTGGCAACCCGCACGTAGGAAGTATTGCTATCGTCGGCGCACGCGCGCCTGCACACGGGATGGCAAACGGACTAACGCTAAACGGGGTGCTCTCACTAACAAATGTTTAAGGAAAGAATGCAAGTGAACCGACCGACACCGGGGCGCTCTCCGACGCCAAACAAATCTCCGGGGAGAAGTGTAACAAAAATTATTGTCATCCAATGCTTAAAATTTCAATCTTTATAAGTATTATTTAATTAATTTATTTATTTACTTAATACTTTATACAGATCGACGTCGTCCCCTAACTTTATTACTTCATTAAGTTCATTTGTTACTCACATTCGTATCTATAAAAATTTACAACTACTCGTAAAGTTATCGTAATAGTAGCGACGTTAAATAATCTCATATTTATGCATTACTTTAACGTACGTTTTATTTTATTTATTTATTTATCTATAACTTAAATGCAACTAATGACTTTGGAAAGGATAGCGCCGGATAAACAGAGCACCAGTGGACTCGCCGAGAGATCGCGTTTTCTAGCAACCGCGACGTCGCCCGTCGCGAGGGGCGGAGACTGCGGTGGGTTGCGTCCGTTTACCGCGGCTCAAAGTCTGAAGAAGAAATCAAGAGAAGTGGAAGGAAGAGTCGGCGAGTGCCGGGAAGTGCCTACGTTAGGTACATTGTATAAAAAGATTAAATATATAAGGATATAATGCTTTATTTACATTATCACATCGCGCCTGTTCCGAGTGCACGCACCAACACGCGACTCGACACACAGGATAGGCAGGGATAGCATCGCATCATTTCATTACAACGTATCGAATAATAAATTCCTAAACTAACGTATATCAAAAATTAAAACAATTTAAAATATAATGCCAAGTATTAAACCTAATATGTAATCATCATTCATAAGAAACTAAATTTCAGACGAATTAACTGAATACGCTAAAAGTGCCTCGATAGAAAGGTGCATCGGATCGTATGTCGGTAAGTGAGACGTGACCTACGGGTAAGGTTCACTCCAGGCACAGAAATAATTGAACGGTCGGGCGCAGTCGCAACAAGCGGACGCGGAAATTGTGCGTTCATTCATTTCGAGTCACGCCTAAGAATCTAAAGTCAACTCGTACGTCTACCGGTAGCTAAGCTCTAGCCGGGCGGGGCCCGCGCCGGGAGATCGGAGAGCGCGAAGCGGAGAGGGTCCGGGCGGCGCTCACAGCTGGTACCACTTCTTATCCTTGTACTTGAGCATGAGCTGGTGCGCGGAGGAGGAGAACTCGGCGGCCTGCGAGTGCATGCGCTCGGTGCGGTCCTCGAGCTGCGACAGCTTGTCGCCGCGCTCCAGCACGAGCTGGTGCGCGCGCGCCACCTCGCTGCACGCCGCCGCCGCGCGCGCGCCCGTCGCCGCGACGCCCGGCGCCCCGTCCTGCACCTGCTTCGCCACCGCGCGGTTCGGCTTGCCGCTGCTCTCGCCGACTGCAACACCACACCCACACACACACTCGTTATACATTCGTGGGTGTCCTTTCATCGCTTGAGATGAGACAACACAGGACAAAAGTCTCCATAAAGTATCATCCTCAAAGGAGATCCTTTGACACGATGGCATATTTTTATAAATCGCCTATAGGATACCCAGGTGATTATGCCTTAGGTGATGAAATTACTCTATTTAAGCCGCGTTTGATATTCTATGTGATACGACTTGCGATGTAACTAACGATCCAATCCGACTCGGAAATCTACCTTAAAAAAAAAATCGATTCGTTTTGAAAAGCGGAATAATCGAGAAAACAACACACTATTGATCGGTTCTATTGATTAGGTAGGAGCATATTTTAATTGGCCCATCGAAATCTGGGCTGTTCTGGATTCACTGCAGAGATGCCGTATAGATTGGCGTTACATAGAGGTGTTGAAATGTCTCTATAAAGCTGCCACGATGACCGTCCAGATTCGAAACCAACAGACAAGCCCTATCCAACTGCGTCGAGGTGTGCGGCAGGGCGATATAATATCGCCGAAACTGTTTACGAACGCGTTGGAGGACGTTTTTAAAACGCTAAACTGGGATGGACGAGGCATCAACATCAATGGCGAGTACATTTCTCATCTCCGATTTGCTGATGACATCGTCATCTTGGCGGAGTCTCTGCAGGATATCGAAGAGATGCTGCACAGCTTGAACGATGCATCCCGTCGTGTTGGTCTTGGTATGAATCTTGACAAGACAAAAGTCATGTTTAACGAGCATGTCATGCCAAGACCGGTGGTCATCGAAGCGTCGACTATTGAAGTTGTGGATGAATACATCTAGCTGGGTCAAGTCATAAGACTCGGCAAAAACAACTTCAATAGGGAAGTCGATAGACGTATACAGTTGGGCTGGGCAGCGTTTCAGAAATTTCGTCAAGTCTTCTCGTCACCATTGCCTCAATGCCTAAAGACTAGGGTCTTCAATCAGTGCGTCTTGCCAGTCATGACCTACGCGGCCGAAACGTGGACTCTGACATTGGGACTAGTCCACAAGTTCAGAATAGCTCAGCGAGCGATGGAACGAGCTATGCTTGGCGTTTCTTTGCGGGATAAAATCCGTAATACGGAGATCCGGCAAAGAACCAAGGTAATCGACATAGCCGTACGAATTAGCAAGCTGAAGTGGCAGTGGGCTGGCCACATATGTCGCAGAACCGATGGCCGATGGGGCAGACGAGTTCTCGAATGGAGACCACGATCCGGCAGACGTAGTGTGGGACGCCCTCCGGCTCGCTGGACTGATGACCTTAAGAGGGTTGGAGGCAGTGCTTGGATGAGAGTAGCTGATGACCGAGCATTGTGGCACAGCATGGGGGAGGCCTATGTCCAGCAGTGGAATGATAAAGGCTGATGATGATGATGATGATGATGATATTTTAATTGACTACGCTCGAGAAACAATAACCACATAACATACAATGGAGTCCGATATTAAAATGGTTCCTTATAGTGCCGTACTTTAGCAAACCATTCGTTGTGCCATACAACCTTATAAGTAAGACAATAAGCTAAAACCTATGGAGAACTTCATACAAGAACACGTAGAATTATTCATTTATCCAATTAAGTGAAATATAAACTTTATTCAAAAAAGTATTCATCTAGATATTAAAAAATAACGAAAACATAAAGTTTTAAGTTTAAAGAAAAGAAAACATAACAATGTACACATAGATTACTCATTAACTATTGTTTATGAGTTTATGAGCTATTGCATCATCAAGTACTCACAGAGCTCCTCGCGGTCGAGCGGGCGCGCGCCGCCGCCGAAGAGGCCGCGGAAGAAGCCCTCCTTGGGCGGCTCCGGCATGTCCCGCGGCAGGAACAGCTCGCCCAGCATCTCGTTCAGCGTGTAACTGAACATAAGTTTATCCATTACGATATCACACGTTCACCAGTAAAGGCCCATCGCAAAAATTATTTAATTTACGGAGAAAAGTCTAGCAGGGGAGTTCATTGACAGAGAATTTTAAGCCGTTGCCAACTTTACGTTGTTCCCTAAGTTGGCACCTGTCAATAGAAACCGCAGTGACTTATACATTCTCGGCAGTAGTACCTTAAAATATCTATACAGTTTATCTACTATACATATTCTATTGATAAATAAAATCCAGTTTGTTAGTAACTTACCAAAATTCTGTGTCGATGGTGAATTTCTGTATCTCGGTGGGAGACGCGAGGTAGAGCCCGTGGCCGCGATTGCTGAAGCAAAACGTCTTCGCTATTCTGCAACATCACACCCGCCAGTGTTAGTAGCCCAACGCATAGTGTACACCGGTAGAAATGAAACGGTAAAGCCTACTTGCTGATTATTAAATAAATAACAAGAGAAGTATTAATTTCATTCATTAACATTTTAATAACCCATAATCTTTCGCAATAGGCTTTATGTATTTGCACGTCATTATATTTTTCATCTGTGATATATTGCCTAAATATTTTGTAAACCTTATAATAATGAATTTACATCCCTTTCACATGTAATTTATAGTGCCATCTTCATCATGAAGTCCAGAAGTCATCTTAATACAGTAAAATTGGTTAATTTAAAGATTTTACTTAAGTTAATTTTTAAGCAAGAAAGAAGAAGAAAAGTTAATCGTTAATTAAAATATCTCACCTTGTTTATGCTCTTCGAAGTCCTTCGTAATCTAGGTGGTACAAATTAAACGCTAAAGCTAAATAAGCCGTTACATTTTCCACACAGAACGAAGTTCCCACAATTTAAAGCTAGCAAGTCAAGACATTCAGTAGCATCATGCTGAAGTTGGAAACAAGAAGAAAAGTTGTGCAAATAAGAATTAGCGAGAGTAGAAGAAAAAGGAAACGCACAAACAGAGGAAACAGTAGAAAACATGAGAGTAAAATAATGAATGATGTTTCGTACAATGTGAAGGCGTGTAGTTGGAGACGTGTGGTGTGTTGTGTACGACAGTTGTCAACAGGGGGACATACCGAAGCAGACTTGCAAGCAGCGGTCGGATTTGGGCGAATATTTTTTAATATTTTTTTACTTTATTTAGAACATGCACCACTAATAACTTAGTTTGAGTTTGCTAGAACTATCTCTTTAAGTGTTCTGCCGACTGGTCGAGTATAATCATTTATTTTTTACCAGTGACTATTGATAAGTATATTCATCATTAGGTCAATTTCGTTTCGTAAGTGTCCAATAACACAATTCTGATAACGCATGTAATCCAATGTTAGCTAAATGTGGTGGTTAAAATTCGCCCTCGTCCAACAGAAAGGGTTATACAATGGCTGGGGTCGAAGCTGTCGGGGTACATGGAACGCTAACAGTCTAACGAAGGAACAGAAGCCGCGTGAGCGACTCCACAGTACAGAGTGACGCAGGTAATGACTAACTCGGCTATGGACGGAGACTTACTGGTCCGTGTCCTCGTTAACAATGAGTTGTTGGCCCCAAATGGAGAGCATTGGGTCTACGATACCCCTCTGTTTGGACTGTGTCTGGAAGCTACCAGGAACACAGGCACCGGTGAGTACAGCGCCCGCGCCGCGCACGCCGCCGCGTCGCACGGCCACACGCACGAAATGGTTTTGGGAATATCCGACTTTACTTCAATGCATGTTACGTCAGGAACGTGAAATGGACGAGTTTACATGACTATGATAATAAAATAGTAAACCGGGTAAGATTAAAAGTAGCAGTTTAAAAAAGTTAGTATAAAACCATTCCGTGCATGCCACCAAAGTGATAGCGACGCGAGCGCCGTGCGCGCCGCGGGACATTCATCAGTCATCGTCGCTAGAGATGCATGGTTAGATACAAATGTTATGGTACGTGTGGTCAACGCAATCATCGGTCATATCACGGGCAATAGGAGTCGTGTGGCGGGCACATTCGATGGTCCTCGGGTTCATTCGTGTGCGTTCGGTGGGCGGTGTATTTACATCGACATCGACACCGAGTACCGGGTCTGGTTGGAGAGTGAAACGGTGTGATCTCCCTGTCGGGTGTGTTAGTCGTGTTCGGTGTCCTCCGATTGTTTTTCAACAGAAAAATAGATGAAGAGTGCCAAATTTTTAAGCACAGGTGGTGCTCGATAGATTGCAAAATTTTGTCTACGTTGTGATCAGAAGTAGCACGACTGCACGCCGGCCGGTGGAGACACCGCCCGCGGCGCGGGGGGAGCCCCGCCGGGGGCTCCGCCGCGCGCCGAACGTGTCTACTTGGCTAACATCGAACGTTACTCAAATCGATTCCTCGTCCGGCTCCCAAATGATAAAATAGCAGATGATCTCAAAAGTGGTCTGGTCATGGCTGGCGATGGATGGGCAAAAACCGTAAAAATGACAAATCTTGAATTTCGTTAGCACAAAATTACAGCATTCTCATGCTGACGTCGCTAAGCTATCGATGTAATTATGGATAGTAATAAAACAAGCCGTTTATCATTTAGTGCCTTTCTCGGGTGCATAGAAATCTTCTAATAGTGAGCGGCGTGTCGCCGGGGCTATCGTGGGCGTCGGGGGCTCCGTGGGCCGCGACACCAACTCGACACTCGATCCTCGTTCATACATCGCTCTATTGCTCGTTAATCACACTCGTGCGGCGATCCTATGCTTACCACTTGAAAATTATGCGAATAAAATTGAAATCGATCGTTTAGTTTAACATTAAGTAAGGTGTAAGCATTAGTTCCCCTTGCACAGTAATTCGTTAGTAAAGGTTGAGGGTGCGGAGAGGTCGGGGCGGGGCGGGCGGGGCGGGGGGTCACCTGAGTTCGGAGAGCGGCAGGAAGTCCACGTGCACGAGCGGCCGCAGCGACGGCAGGCTGTACGCCACCAGGTGCCCCGTCGACAGGTAGTTCACTAGGCATACGCTATCTGGAATTACAATTATTAACGTTTACATATTTCTAGAACTGAGCAATAATATTAAAATATTTCATAAAGTATGTTAAATGATTTTCAAAGTATTCATTTTGCTAATTTTCTGCTCATATATAGGCTAGAGCCATGCTGGGAAGTGTGTCCAATTCTTTCACATGATGTCTTTGTTACTGGAATGTTGTGTTAAAAAATAATTGTATAAAGGATAACGTTTAAAAAAAATTAAGTGAACGTAGCGTTAGAATTTAGAATTATTTAATTCGGCTCTGGTAATCAATTTGACATCAATAATATTATTCGCTCTCGGAAAATGTAATTTTCAAGGTCGTTATAATTACATGGAGCTTTTATATTTATACGGAAACCATACGTTGTTTTTGAAAGTTATATAAAAGTTTGTATAGCGTGATACATTCGGAATGCGAAGCGACCTTTCAAGCTGACGATCTCGGCCTTGACGACGAAGTCTGCGTCGACGATCTGCTGGCGGTAGACGCAGTTCTGGCTGGGCAGCGCCACGACGCGCGCCTGCCGCTCGGACGCGATGACCACGAACTGGCGGTCGCCCGCCTCGCCCGCGCCCGGCGTGGGGCTCATGCGGGACCCGCTGCCCGCCGAGCCCTGCTTCGTGGGCGTGCGCTCGCGCCGCTCCCGGGGCTGCGGGGTCAACTACTATGTACGCTCTGCTGGTTTCCTTTATGTAAAGCGCATTAAGTACGGACTGTTGGTCTGAATCGTACCTTGTAACGTGAATTAATACTGGCAAGATACTGGAGCTAACTTTCATTACAATGTAAAAAAACATGTTTGAAAAAAAAAACAACATAAGGAAAAAGACAAACTCGCTGAGTTTCTTGCCGGATCTTCTCGGTTGAGGTTTCATTTCATTTTATTTCATTTAATTTCAATTATGTGAAGTGGTTTTGGCCAACTTTCGACTACTCTACGTAAGTACTATCGGTCTCCTTCGTACCTTATAAGGCATATTAATTACGTGAAATGTATTTGGGAAGTTTTTGGATTCCCTTCCCACTTCGGAGATGATATGAGATTTGTGTCTTACATGACCTGACTTTGGCCATTTTTTTCGGCACCCTTCTCCCTTCGTTAGATAGATGTAATGGGATTTGTGTTTCCCGAACTCACTAATAACACATAAGTTAAAAACGGGATTTATTTAATGATCTAATTTATTATAATACTTAACGGGTACTCACGATATGTTTATGAATTCTTATAGAATTTTTTGAAATTTTACGCAATTTGTTGCGGAAAAAAAAGATGCTTAGTCGAAATTCCCATCAACATGAGATTTGGTAAATTCGATCCAGCCCCTTTCCCTTGTTAAACGTCTTGCATAATTCATAAATATTCTCTTACAGCTAAATAACACTATAGTTCGTTCGCGTTAAGAATGCAGTGAATCATCAGTGCAAGTGCAGGGTAAAGATGTATTCACCGTGGTGCTCTTAATACCTAAAAACAAATTATGTTTGAATCTTAAGATTAATTGATTTATAAAATATTATATTAGGATTAATCAAAGTCAGTGGTATTTGATAATATTTAAATATACAATACATTTTATCACGTGGTGGCAGCATTTCTTCCACCAATCAGCGTATACTAAGTGTATTGCATCATTAAATAATTTCTTTATGTCAGTCATCTTAAAAGTGGAGTTATTGGCAGCAATATATATTTTTTCAGACCAAATCAACTCAATAGGGTTTCGTGTGCATTTTGCAGACGGAAAATTTCAACCCCGTTGTTTCAAGCGGTTTCGTCTATTATATATTTATCGTATTACGCAGCGACTTGTACGGCTTTTTTCAATAATTCTCTTTTCAAATAAGTTATCTCCTTTGCTTTGTAGCCAATCTATTATTTTCTGCTAATACAGGATATAGTCTTTGCGTTCGAAAGTATTCATTCAACTGATAACTGTAAACTCGACTTACTAATTACCACAGATTTGATTGGTTAGGGGGCGGGGCTAGAACAGCAGACTACTATGACTTACTGCATTCTTAACGCGAACGGACTATAATAAGTTAGGTTTTTTCTCCTATGTCTTACGTGTCATGGGCACACATACCTACGTCTTTGTGTGTCCATCTAAACAGAAATCTAAATTCATCATTCAAATTTTAAAACCGGCTATGGAACTCGGCACTCACTGCGTAGCAGATCGATATGGTAACCACTCCACGATGCCACTGTCACAAGATAGTAGAGTGATAAAAATGAAACCTGGGGTCAACTTTAGTCCTATTTTCGTGATAGTCATCGATAGGCTGCAGTACTGAACTCTTTTACAAATAGATACTGGTGGCGGCCCTATCTTATACAGCACCTATACGTAGGTTTTAGGATAACCTGCATGTTAAATTCACACCTACAGGGCACAGATAATTGTTTACGTGACGCTTATCTTGAATTTCATTTCATGGAGTTAAGCAATTATTATTGAGGAATTTTATCATTCAGCATATAGGTAATATTAAAGTATTTATTATTAAATTGTAGAATGCAGTTACTTACATCTTTACTATCATCCTTCCAACTTTCATATGAGTAGGGAATTAAAGCACCGTTACAATCCAGGAACGACATCGCCAGGATTGATCCTTTTAACCTAAATATGGGACCACCTAAAACACGCAAACGAACGTCATTATAATTCTGGTACCTTAAGAAGGTAATCTGATCGAGCACCATCTAATTAGCAGTAATGTACAACACAATTTGGCTTCTAATTACTGATCAAGCGACATATTGTTTCCACTCGAAGCGTCTAAGGATGTTTCTGAAGCAACTAAATCAGGTGGAAAGCTTTGGTGAGGTCGATCGAGCTGCTTGATGTCTAGCATCTGATTCGTTGTGTCCACAAAGTTGAGCTCCAAAAAGAGTGTAAACTAACATCTAGTTATTGTACGAACATAGTCGTAAACGACGTCGCCGACAGAATCCCGGAGAGTCCCGGAAGTGCTCCTTATGTTTTCGAGGGCTCCGAGGACCTAATGGACCCGACCCGGGAACAGAATACAAAGTCGGCCACACAACAGTTATTCTCTACTTTCACTACTATCTAATTAATAATTAAAACAAGGAGCTCATTAGTCATCACGTTAAGCTTGTTATATAAAAAAAAATTAAGAGAAAAAAATCACATGTCTACAGAACTAGTAAAACTATGCAGGCTTATTTCGTATATGGTAAGTTCTTTAATTTGCAATTTAATATCCATACATAAAGCTATAACAGAACTAAAAGTATAATTTTAAAAGATTTAGTAAAAGAAAAAAAATACTAAAATAGAAAAAAAACTGTTTAAGAAAGGGTAATCGGTAACGTTAAATATAGAAAGGTTCTTGAATCTGTTATTTGATCGTCACTATATTTATTTGCATACAATTTAATATCATTAGGTTCAAATTTTCCGATATTGAATTATCGAAATCAGATTAGAGCTAAATAAACATCTTGTGACAGAACATCTGATAAGATACTTTCTTAGAAATCGTCAAATTGAAATTCACATTTTAGCGATTTAGATTCATACATATTGTCATGTAACCGGTACGAAATCATGATATCTTTGTTGCCGATATTTCGCTCCGACATTTAGTTGCGGGAGTCGAAGTATCTACATGAATGCAAATTAACACACGTAATTGTAACGACATTAAAGTACCGGTTACATAACAAAACGCAGCGATTAAGTACAAGTTGACAAAATGTTTCTAAATTAATCGAGTGTTCATGTGTGTACTAACCGCTGGTGGAGACGACGACGGGCTGCGTGTGGCGCAGCTCCGCGTCGGGCAGGCTGATCATCATGGTGAGCACCGAGCCCAGCGTCGTGCCGATCCACAGCGTCGGCAGCAGCGTCGTCGGGTCTGAACGTGAGTGTCTTGTCAATATATATATTCAAATTCAATTCAAATCAAATCATTTCTTATTGTGAAATATGGGTACAATGTAATGTAATTCCAAATTAAATTCATTCATCATAATGAACGATCACAAGTGGGAACGTTCTACGTGAGTTTTCACACTTCGGCAAGTTTGTTATACTATTCATTTCCGCTAGATACCACTGGATAACAGTTGTTAATCTTTGTCCCTATTGGTCACTTCTAACATTCTATGTGAATTAGCACTGTTATGAATTCCATAATAGAAAAGCTAAGGAAAAAATATTTTGTATAGAAGGTATATTTTTTCCTATTTTAAATGGGGGCTTAAGTTTTGATACTACGAACATTGTCGTTGAAGGGATTATACAAATATATGTTACCACTCTTCTTGGTGTAGCTGTCCGCGAAGGCGAGGCACTGGATGCCCTCCTGCGAGATGTTCTCCAGGCTGGACATGCTGCTGGAGCGCGACCGCGAGAACGAGCTGTCCAGCTTGTCTACGCGGCCCGTACACACAATGCACACGTTAACTTTATAGTCCGCGGGACGCGCTAAGGCCGCGCCGCCACCGCGCGACGCCGCACGACACTGCACGATTCAGTGCAGTGCCTGCCACGGTGGACACGCGCCCTTAGATCCGGCAGTGGTACAGCTTGCTTAGTTAGCGATTTCATTTTCAAATTCTACTTCTAGTAGATACCTACTACAATACTCAATTACTACATTATACCGACATATTCAGCGGATTTCAATATTATATTCATAACCTTACCTTTATGAAATGTTGTTTCGATTATGTAGAGGTTATAAAAGTTTCAATCTGTACCACTCCCGACACACATCTACACTGCAAGCTAGAACTATTCGAGATTTTGTGCGGTTGTGAAATTAGCTGAAATCACCCATAAAGGTGCAGTAAATTAAAGTGCGTAGATAAAATGGTTCACGAAGACCAGGAGAAGATCATGCTTAGAGAGAATTGTTTGGTTGCTTGCCCGTCCAATCTCAGCTTATTGCACAACTCGGGATGTCTATTCGTATAAGTACAAATGTAAGGTTTAAGACACGTTAGTAGGACAAGATGATCAGGCGCCTTGACGAGACGTGGTAGGTCCAGTCACGGGGAATGAGGTGAAGGATGAACACAGCCACACGTTGCACCATTCATCGTCTTTACACACAGTGTATGGAAACAACGAGACATAGCGTTCAATGAGTATAGCCGATGAAGCCAGCGAAGTGAAAATTATAGAAAGACGGCAAAAGAATGGAATGGAGTGTGAAGTGAGGATGGTGGTCAGTCAGCAGGCGCAAGCGAGGTCCATCCCGTTAGCGGCCGCGGAAACCGTCGCGCTACAAACCCACTAGTTCACTATTAAGCGCAAACTCTTAAACCTCTATGTCTACCTGGAGCCCCCATACCATAGTTAGTGTTACGACACTCCTTCACTAAAACGAAGCGTTATGTGGACGGACAGACAAATATAATGCAATAAAACATAAACGCTATGCTAAAATAATGAGTGGTGCAGTATTAGCATCGTAACATGCTTCTAGTGCTTTGTTATTAAGGAGAATACCGTAAGCATACATAGAAATAACGACAGCCGTATATAGAGGCAGCCAAAAACGAGCCATATAAACTTTTTGCTTTGTGGTCGAGCTAGAAAAAAAAAGATAATATCATGTACTTAACAGCATTAACAGTAATGATACTAGTCATCGAGTGGCGGTCGAGGCGACCGACAGATATCGCACTCGAGTACAAGTGAATCTGAATTCAAAATACATACTCATGTTGCAGATAAAGGCAAACAAATAAATAATGTGACCGCTCGTGATAAACAACAATCATATAGAACATCTCGAAAGGAGCGCACAAAGTTCACAAATGATACATAGACGTGTCGGATACAATATGGAAAGCCTCGCTCGTTCAATGCACATGTACATACAACATATTCCGTTCGAAAGATAGAGCAAGTGATAGAGTATAAAGAGATAGTTTTTAGTAGTAAGTCACCTTTTATCTTAGAGCTAATCATGCCGCAAGTTCAATTTAGAGTGCAGTTAAGTGCAAAGTGATAGGAGAACATCGTAAGATAGTCACAGCCACAATTTCGACTCTAACGCATAAGTACCAACCAACTACTGTGTGGGCCGCGGCCCGTGACCAAGCGACGAAAGAAACGGTAACGAGGAACTAAGGAAAAATAAATTTAAAAATATAAGTTCAATGCAAATGTTGTTTGGATACCATTGGGTTGCATAATTTGTAAGTACTCCATAGATGCGAGAGACTGCGGAATAGGTGGTTCTGTATCGACAAATAAATCACAATATGTTACAAGCATGACCTGGACGTTCATGTGGGCGCGGTCGGCGCCATCCAGCGCTCCGGGGGGCGAGTGTCGAGCCTTACGGCCGGTTAGTCTGTCTGAGGGTTTGCCTAAACGTGTCGCTATCTGTTGTTGACACATATGTGAATATATTTTACAATTACGGTGTTTGTTATGTACAGTATTAGGACTGGCTTATTCCTTTCTCGAAGTAGGGTTAATCGATCTTCACTGTTAGTGACTGGAGTTCGCTGAATGGCGCAACCTTATTATTTTATAAATTTTCCACGAATTAGCAAGACTCGGATCTAGTGACATGAACACATATCGTAAAATAATGAGGAACTCATACAAGAAATCAGTACTGACGTCACAACATTGGCGAACACTACTCAAAATGAACAACTAGAAATTAAAATAACGAACGTATGCGTGTTGTACTGGGATGATTACCTATTAAATGATTCCGATCTGAAATTGGAAATTAATCAAATGAATATCAAATGAATATAATTTTGAACTTAAAGCATGCAAATTAAAATGGGATTGAATTATTATTCTGATCGATGGAAAAACTAAAGACATGGTTATTTTGCCAATCAGTAAGTTAACGTGAAACATAAGTAACTTTTTGTATTGGTGGTCACTGGTAAAAATTTAGTAGTTAGGTTAATTATAATAACGAATTTGAAGTTGTCAATATTGTTTATAAACTTATTAAAGTCGTTAAAATAAAAATGACAAAACTCAATTACAACATTCCTTATTATTATTAAGATTTAAAAATCAATATTGGACTTTTGTACATCTTCAAATTCATAAACACATGAATACTATGTCATTAGTAATGGAAAGAGAAGTAGTTCAGTGTGTGTAAGAGTAGTATACTTAGTAAACAAAAATATGAATTAAATTAAAATAGAAGTAAGTACATAGATAACGAAGAATCAAGAAGGACAGACCTCGGCGAGCTCGTCGGCGAAGCTGTATTATCTAGAAGTATTCGAGGTTACATACATTAATGCTTCATAATGCTATTGTATCACTATGATTGTTACTTAGAATATTACGATACGAGAGCATTCAGGTCAAGTGGCAATCGTAATGCTCCAGTCGGCGCTCGAGACCGAGCGTCTACAGACGGTGGAAGTCAGCTCGAACTTCGAACCGCTCGACAGAGAAACGGTAAAATAAACGGAACGGAGAAAACAAAAGAGATAAAGTGAAGAAATTGCGACTGCTTCAGAACGGAAAGGCGAGAGTGGGTACTTATAAGGTGACTGTACTACCAAAACTGCAATACTGTCGCGTCGTGAGCAGAGAATGCTGCGGGGCGGGGGGCGCGGCGAACACGTCGGACGCGGTGGACAGGCACTTGTGCAGTTTGCGGGTACCTTGCGAGCGCGAGCGGCGCACCGCGCGCGGCCCCGCGCCCGCGCCGCCCGCCGCCGCCGCCGCCGCCGCCCCCGCCGCGCCCGCCGCCCCCGCCGCGCCCGCCCCGCCCGCCGCGCCCAGAGCCCCCGCGGGCCCGTTCATCTACAACACAACACAGCTGTCCGCCACCGACCGCCACGCGCCGCCACCGCCACCGTCCGCCACCACCCGCGCCGCTCCCACATACTCCGTCTGCCGCATTTATAATAATAAGTGCACCTACGTCCTACGGTCACGTGCGCGTCACGTGCTAGCTCATGTTCACCGGCGTATTGTAAGTAGATCGATCATTTTATTCTTTCATTTTGTCGTAAATTAAAATCTCAATTATCAGAAACGTATTTTTTTCTGCGGGGAGGTATATCATTGATTTTAAGAACCTGAAATCATATTTACTGTTATCCGACGAAGCGAACAAAAAATTAAAGGAACATGATGCGAAGCAAAATCCCGACACCAAATTAAGATCACAATCACAAACATATTTGTTATTTATCTGGTCCCTACGACACAGACGAGAGACAAGAGTTAGAAGTGACGTGGTCTGTGCCATTAGATCGAAATTAGTCAGCGTGTGATCTGATAGACGGAAGGAGTACGTTCCCGCTGTTAGTTTTGTGTATTTCCGTTTAAATCTCATGATCCATACCTATTCTTTTGGGCACTTCTATTACTTGATCGTTCGGTAGCTCCGCCTCGTTCGTTTCGTTCCTCGTGCAAAGTCTCGCTAGAAACTCTCCTGGGGAAAGCAGATCGGTCATAATCGAGGGAGGCCGGAGTGGTTCGAGTCGGATACGTCCCGGCCGCGTCGCTCGCTCGGATCATGGGCTGATGTGAAGCTATCAAGCGGTACGGGTGCGCGCTAGTAACGACTACGGTAGCTGTCACTAGCTTGTAACATCATCTCAAACGGACATCGACAACATAGAAATCGAAACGCCTACTTTATGCAGTAACTTAAATAATTATTCTGATAAATTACCGAGAATATCAGCGAATAGATATTTAAGGCAGTTAGAGTCCTCGTCGGATGAGTCCTTGCCCTTGGGAATAGAAAACAGATATTTGAGTGACCTAACGCTACATTATGGAATCTGTTAAGTCAATAAACATTTCTGTTGAATGTGCATTTGTACAGGTGATCGTATACATAATTATATAATGCTTTATATCATATTTATAATACATAGTTATAAACCAAAATAAATAAAAAGCTAAATATCACAAAAAGCGAAAAGCATGAAAATCGATTTCATAAAACACAACGATATCTCATGGAGTCTACTGAATCTGATAGAATTAAGATCGTCGTCATTAGTTACTTCGCAGCATGGTTCATTTAGTTCACACCTCTTCATTATGATTAAAAAACTAACTACTAACCACTTAGGAGGCAAAATCTGGTTAAAACCACATCTACAGTATTAGTAATAACGATATCAAAATTGGCCAAATCATTACCATTCCAATCCAATCCGAGAGCAACGGTAACTACGCTATATTACATGAGGGCTAGTGCTACGGACCCACGGGCCGGTGACTGACGTGAGGTGAGGTGAGGCTCCGAGTTGGTACTTACTGAAACGCCGCATCAGATTGCCCGCGAACGACTGCGACTGTTGCGGCGGCGGCTGCTTCTTGCGCAAGTCTTTTACAGATTCCTGCTTGCTGTATTTTATGTTTGGCACCGAAAGCAGTCTCTGATCTCTCTGGTCCCGCGCGCTCTCCTCCTTCTTTTTGTTTTTCAGTCGCGGAGGGCGCGCGGGGCGGCCGTCGTCCTCGAACAGCGGCAGGTTGTCGGGGCGCGGCGCGCGCTCCTCGTCGGCGCGCGCCGGCGACACGTCGGCCGCGCCCTCCTCGCGCTCCTTGTCCTGCCACCTCTCCTGTAGCTCCTTATGCATTCTATCGTATACGTCCGAGGACCGCTTCTCCTGCAACTCGCGGTGCATTCTTTCGAATACGTCTGAGCAGACTCTCAAGGGTGAGGAGAGTTGCGCCTTATCTTCATCGTCCGTGGGGGCCTCGAGAGACTTCTCCTCGCCCTCCGGGGACTCGACGAGCGAGTCCGGCGCCGTCTCGTTCTTCTCCGTAGGGTCGCAGTAGAATTGTGAGTTACTTTTCTCGACGGCCTCCTCGGCGTTTTCGGGCATCGCGAAGGCGGCCTTGAATTTCATGTCGACTTTAGAGAGCTGACGTTTAAGGTTGAAGTTCTTCCAGGGCGTCGATTTCCGGCGAGTGTCCAGCTTGGGGTCGGGCAGGACCTCGTCGACGGGGTCCGGGGGGCTGGCCGGTGACTCCTCGAGCTTCGGGGACACAGGGGAGGGAATATATCATTTTGGGCTTAGCGCGCGACCGGAGCTGACCGGAGCTGGGAGTTGCGTACGCGGTATGGCACTATGTTGATCGAGGCAACTTTGACGTAACTACTGCTTGGCGATTAATATTCATGGGGGGTAACTTCTCTATTCGTCACATAATACATATGTTTATTCGTCAAGTAGTAGTTGCTTATGAGAGATCAGAAATAGTAAAAAAATGTTTCGATGTCATTATTCAAATGTTTATAATTTTCAATATTTTTCTTGCAAAATTACAAAAAGACTCGATAAAATATTAAAAAAATTGCCAAGTGATATTCGGTGTTTGATCTACATAGAAAGATATGCGTGGAAGAATAGTGAAGAAAGGCCGGGTGTAAGAACGTCTAAATGCCATGCCAGATGTCGCTACTGGGATAAGCTAGGGTCGCCGCTAGCACTAAATAAATTCAAAAATAAAAATGAAAAATACATTAAACAAAACACCTCAGGGTACGATCAGAGAGAATAATTTTAATGGTCAATAAACCACGTTCCATATTCTTTCTGATCGGAGCAAAAAAAAATTTATAAAAAATAAATATGCAAATTAAATCTAAAGTGAAAGATCGCCTCACAAAGTTTTACTATTTCAATAACGTGCACTCTAAGAACAGTGAAGCTCAGAAGACAGCGCGTCCGATTCGTGCAACTGTCTAGTTCCAGGAATCGATAAGGCATTCAGTTGTCGGCCATGATCAAGCGTTAATATCGTTATTTTTAGTTTTAGTATCGTAGCATTTTAAATGAGCAAGAACATATTTTTAATATTCATAAATTTAATTAAACTACAAGATGGATTTTAAAATGAAATTATTTCATTTATTTTAGAATTGTTTAGGGTTGTTTTTAATTAAGACATACTTCTAAAAATAGAGAGACACTTAAAATAAAAGTATGATCGTTTTTGAAACCACAAGTGAATAACATGAGACAGGGATTAAAAATTATTGATAAAATAAATGTTTAAAGTCGAGTTAACAAATCTAGGATTAACTAGGTAAATGTTGGACTAAGAAGACTTGGAATAGAAGTTTTAGAAAGTATAGAGTATGGTAGAGTAAATGACTCGCACATTCTAATAGAACAAAAAAAACATTGGGACTTACTATTAGTTATAATACTTGTTATATTAGGTATTATGCTACTTCCTATTTATTTATTATTTGTGTACTTGATATTGAGGTTTCAGTTGATTTTAAAGATTACAAAGTACATAATTGTGTAAAATTACTTATCTGTTTCTCTAGTAAGTTTTTGAAATATTTTAGCATATGGAACCTAAAGAAAATACTTATATATTGTCAGATCTCGTAAGTTGTTGTATTATTGTTTATTTTTCCTCCTAAATTGTCTGAAGTTGTGAGGCGGGTGGCCGTTTCCAAACGGCGGTGGTGGCCTGTGACGATCCATGTCGGAACACATATATCACAATTTGGACCCAGAGCGTCGTGTGTGCCACTAAGTAACCCACACTATGGTGCCAATCCCGGTCTGTTTTTCAATTAAGTGAAGTATATTTTACTTCTTGTCTAAATATTTTACTGGAGCGAGGAAGTGTTAGATCGTGATTGACACCATAGCTAGAACTAACTAGTAAATTAATTTATGTACGATAAAAATATAAACATTATTTTATATCTTTATTAAAATAGTCGGGAGAGGCATTTTAGGACCATTAAATTTAATCGTTGTTTTCTTGGTTATTTAATTTAGTTGTAAGAGAAAATTGGCACACACGATCGTTAAGATGTGTATCGGTGCTACAGCGCATCTTTTCTCCGATTACTATTAGGCTTGAACTGTTACCAGATGTCGCTAGTGCAACTCTGGTATGGACATCTACTGCTGGAAGTAATTTATAAATTTTATTGTCGAAAAAATAAACTGTTAAATTTTTAGATAGTAATGTTAACTTGCTCTCCTTCGGATATGAAATCGATTGAGATAGAAGAATTAAAGTTGAGGATTATCATATCATAATAGTTATTTAGTAGTAAAGAAAGACGACGCGAAACGAATATCTTTTTTAAAACAAAATTTTCGATAAAAATACCAGAGTTGCAACTTGCGTTCTGTCATCAGTTCTGTCATCATAATTTTGATACGATTTCAAATTCTAGAGACGATCAATGCCAATGGACACTCGCGTGACGCTTGTGTCGCGCCCCACTAGCAGGTTAGCCACTTTTAGTACCGACGATTTGCATTATGCACTATTGCAATGATGTTTTGGCGTCTAGTTGCGTTCAGCATAGTATCGAATTCGAGTTGGCGTTAGTGCTGACTTGAGATTTTTGCACGAAATTATTAATTTGAACGTGCAAACGTAGTAGCGACGCTTAAACTTGCATTTACGTCCGGTTGTAGTATAAGGAAAAAATACTTAAATTGTTCGCTGCGTCTTTCGAAAAACGAATCGCCGATACTAAAGTGAAGTAAGGGCGTGACGTCATAAGTTATGGCGGGAGTAGGGCGGGGTACCTGGTCGAGCTCGGGCGAGCGCGGGTGCACGTGCGCGTGGGCGTGCGGGTGCGGGTGGTCGGGCGCCAGGTACAGCGCGGCGGCGGGCAGCGCCGCCACCACCGCGCGCCGCCACACGTCCACCACCACCACGCCGCGCTCGCCTCCCCACGCCATGCTGCAACCACAGGTTATCGCATGTGGCACCAAGGAGGTTACACGGTTGCGTGATCTATGTATATGTAATGCTACGGAGATCAGTATTATCATACATCATACTAATATTATAAGGTGAAAGTTTGTGAGTGTGTATATTTGTTATTTGGAAGAGGATGCTCGGAGTATCATGGACGGAACACCGCACAAACGCCTCTATACTTAAAGAACTTGGCATAAGAGTACGACTATCAGCTCTAGTGCAAAGTCGGATTCTAAAGTTCTTCGGCCACGTCACTAGGAGAGGAAACGACTCTATCGAACGTCTGGTAGTTCAAGGCAGAGTGGAGGGCACCAGATCACGAGGTAGATCACCGATGCGATGGACCGACCAAATCAAGTCCGCCGTGGGCGGTCCATTGTATGAATGTACCAGAATGACCTCGAATAGAGCGAAATGGCGTGAGATTGTGGGGAAGATTACATCTGCCAATAATGCGACTGCATGATGATCACGACCGCTCTGCCAAGAGCGAAACGGAAAAGAAGAAGAATATTTGTTATTTCTTCAGGTCTAAATGGGTGGAGCGATTTTCATAAAAATTCGTATGGAGTTAGCTGACACTCTGGATTAACATATAGGCTACTTTTTACTGTGGGCAAATCTTATCTTATTCCCACGGGACAATCGATTTTTTTACCGCGGGCGAAGCTGCGAGTTTCCGCTAGTGATGTAGTAAAATTTTGTACTACATAAGGGCAGATACTATTGGTAAACATTAAGTGTATGGTGAGCGAATTATTTCGACTTATTATTCTACAAGTCTTGTTAAGTACATAAAAAACCTACAAATTAACGTTTCTGTGTTTTTTTTTTTTGTATTAGGTATATATAGAAATTATATGAGGCGATCATCTTAGTTCTCGGGAGTAGCAACACATCTGCGATCGCTTTCAGATAGAACCCCAGTAATGTGAAGTATGTTAAAGATGTACATGTGTAGCAGTGAGCACTTAATATCAGATGGATCACGGTCGTCTCTCAGTGGAACGTCACAAAAAGGTGTCGCGGTGGCACTGACAGGCCGTAGGAGGAGTTGATGGTGAGCGCGGCGACGGGGTGCGGCGGGCCGTGCTGCAGCGCCACGAGCGCGGCCTGGAAGCCGGGCGCGCGCCGCACGCCGCCCGCGCCCGCCGCGCCGCGCACGCGCAGCGCGCCCGCGCCGCCGCTGCCCCACACGTAGCTCTGCGGGACCACAACGGGAACTATGTACACACGCAACGTACGTACCATAGACGTTGTCAGCGGGAGGATTGTGAGTTCAAGTAACCCACACCCCGCCGACACGTTATAATATTAAAATTCATAATATTGTAATAACTATTACACTGAAACTTGTTGTTTGGATTAGCTCTCATTAATTAGCTTAAATGCTCTCAAGGCAGTAGAACGTATATGATTCGCCCAGGAGTTAGTTGTATCCCTCCAAAACCAAAAACTGCCTATGCCCGTGGTAGCACACATAACTTGATTCACTTGTATAATCTTCACAACTTTGTATACTCTTTAGAAAAACAAGAAACATTTTTAAATTATTAAACAATTAATATTGCTGGACATAGATTGATGATAATGTTTTCAGTTTCAATTGATTACTTTTGTGCTGTCGGGTTTTTTGTTTTTATAGAAAAAAATGTGTAATTTGATGTTTATTTGGGTTTTGTATCAAAACGCTAATATATCTACTAAAAGTAATTCTTAACAGTTTCCCCCCACCATAGCAGTTTTACTGTTCCCACGATCTGCCACGCAACTGAATCAAAATATCGACAATAAAAAAATTGAAAACCCGCACATCGTAAGAACTCATTAGAAATTAAAATGCAATACTTTTATTATAAATTAAATATTGTAATAATTTGATAATATTAATGAATTATCTGATAATATAATAATAATGATAATTGTACATTAATATAATTTAAATTTCTATATTTTATAAATTTGCATGCCTTGACAGGTGGATCTTGGCGAACTGATACGTATATTTATATAACGTTTTACTGTAGAACATTCTGTGTACCTTGTCCATGCAAATAAATAAATAAATAAATAATTCCGCCATAACACAAATCTAAAAACGTGTACAAATTCGTTTAAAAGGTATATGCCGTTAATTACAAATTTCATAGAAATAATTGTAGTTCCCAATCTAATTTAGTTTTAAAATATAACTAAAATGAAACTAACTCTCCGTCCATCGCCTTCCACGCTGTCCCCGCCGCGGCTGAACGACGCGGACCTACTGCCCTCCACGTCGGGAGAGGCCTCCTCCTCCGTCGAGTCTGATATCACTGGAATTTCTAGTACCTGTAATTGTGACGAGTCTATGGTTATTTAACTATATCTGCATATGGAGTAATATGCAATCTTTTATTACAAAGTTATTTATTATTAATCACTTTCATGTGGAGAAATATAACCGTTTTTTTTAACTGACTGAAGTAGCAAACGAGCATGCAGTCCACCTGATGGTATGTGGTCACTGCCGCCTATGGATATCTGTAATCAACTTCATACAGAACATGGGTTCCATCTAAAGTTAATCACAGGTGCGTTACTACTCCCGAGGGTTGTGATGGTCACATCACATAAAATCCAACGAAACGCAAAAAAAAGTTCTACGCTAGAAATAGGTGTAGCGGTACTTCCCCGATCGAACTACACTAGTTCTACCTGAAAAATTTTGGTACACACATTAACAATTAAATCAAATGTGAACGACAAGTCACAAAACATATCGGGAAACATTAAATTAAATCCATCCATCAGCCCTTTGATGTCCACTGCTGGACATAGGCCTCCCTTAAATGACGCCATTCCAACCGGTCCTGTGCCTTCTGAATCCAATGGTTTCCCGCTGTCTTCTTCAGGTCATCGGTCCACCTGGTAGGGGGGCGACCTGTGCTCCTTTTGCCTAAACGTGGTCGCCACTCGAGGAAGTTCCTCCTTCCCCATCAGTTATCGGTCCTACGAGCGTTGTGGCCGGCCCATTGCCACTTCAGCTTGCAGCAGCTTTGATAGCTATGTCTTTAAGCTAAGTTAAATAAAGTTTGTATAAACTGACATGAGTCTCGGAGTGCACTTCGGTCTTGCGGAACTTGAAGAGCACGACGTGTCCGTGCGGCAGCGCCACGCACAGCCGCCGCGACTCCGCGCACAGCGCCACGTGCTGGATGGCCAGCGGCGTCTCCTCCTCGTAGCCGCCCGCGCCGCCCGCGCCCGCGCCGCCCGACCCGCCGCCGCGACGCTCGAATACTGATACATTTTTCAAGTATAATTAGGTAAGTCGACGTCAATTCAATAGTGATAGTAGACGAAAAACGTAAATTGAGTAGAGATAAGTAGGTGAGAATTGGGTAGAGAAAAGATAAATAGGAATTGAGTAGAGAGAAGATAAGGAAGAATTTTAAGGAAGCGCTACAAAAGAGAAAAGAAAGTTATGACGTATGGAGAAAGAAAAAAAAATGTATGCTTAGAATACAAGTAGATTAGGCCTTTTTTTGTACAAAAAACTTTTACTCTTGGTATGTTGGAAGGTTGGTAAGTTTTATTTTATCGATCTAATAGTTACAAATGACTTAAACTTACCTTTTGAACATTTTAATTTATACAAAATTTGTAGAGTTCCTGCACTTGCGTCCCAAAATTTAACACTACCGTCCGCGTGCCTGAAAATAATTAAAAACCTTATTTAATATCAAACCTAACTACGTATCCAAAGTAGGTTCCAAAACAATAGTACGAAAAATATTGTGTTATTTTAGAAATATGATGATGTACGTACCCTGTAAGAATAATTTCACTGTAAGAGCAGGAGGCAGGTGCCCATTCACCACCGTTGATTGGCCACAGCTTCTCGCTGAACCCTGCCACCTTCTTATTGCCTTGACGACCCACCGAGTAAAATGCTGGTATCTGAAAAGTTGACAACAAAATATGATTAAGAAGTTAATATCAAGCTTCATTAATTTAGTAATTCCGAATCAATTGGCATCAGTACTGTGCATCTTAATAAGATGATTAGACACAATATTTATTATGGTAAATTTACCAGGTCGGAGGGACAGTCAGCAAAGTACGAACAGCAGGTGACTGGTGATTCATGTATGTCCATGGGGTAAGGGTTTTCGAAGCAAGGGTAGCCCGGCGTTAGCAGGTCGATTACCACCAGGTCGTTCTGCAGAAGAACCACGATGGCGTAGGGCTCTTGGTAGTCTAGAAGAACATTAAAAAGGTTATAATCACAATCGAAAGGAATATGCAAATTGGTATAGAATGTGACCTTTTTAAATCCTTCATCCTCCTTAACATCGGTGGTAGTCCATTATTGTCTCAATGTTGGACTAGGGCTATCCTTCAGAATGACAGAGTTTAGGCCTTAGTCCACCGAGCTAATAAAGTGCTAATCGGTAAATTTCACAGACCTCATGATATTTTCAGTGATAATTAGTTACTTATATGAACATTACTTCAGCAAAATCTGTTTAAATCATGGCCGAAATATGTCTGTTTTTTAACATTCATAACTTACAAATTAATCTATTTTTCGACTTGACTTTCCAACTTACCAGCCGCATGTGGACTTTCGCATAGCGTGACGAAGTCGACGACACTGTGTTCCATTTCCAAAACTGTGGTGCTCTTTCCATTTAGTACTGTGATGCTGTGTGTCCGGCCTGCCTTGTCCGTCGGCAAACCTCCGGAGAATATCACTAAACTTTCGCTGGAATGCAAAGAAACAGAATTTTGATGTTTTTTTTTCACCTCCATACGTATCATAATGAAAAAATGGAATAATAAAAATCCCCCAAATCTCTATAGACGACAAAGGCACTGAAGAATTACAATTCCTTTTTCTTTTCTCACTTTCTTCATTACGTGGGACTTTTCCAATAAGTTAGAGTTGATGATAGATTCATTAATCAGACGCGGTTTTATTTATATGGACCTACTATACACTATTATAACACACTCCCCGTGAGTAATGACCTCGGCTCGTTCAATTTACGGGTGCACGTTCTCGGCAGGTAAAAACCGAGAGGTCCGCAGATTGATAGATTAATCCTGTCGGGGAGAAGGGACTCCTTATGGATGACTGCAGGCAAGATGGATTCGTTTCT
The DNA here is from genome assembly GCA_949699795.1 of Spicauda simplicius. NCBI lineage: Eukaryota > Metazoa > Arthropoda > Insecta > Lepidoptera > Hesperiidae > Spicauda > Spicauda simplicius. The sequence goes on along the minus strand of OX453068.1, from coordinate 21,449,891 downwards.
TTCTTGCTATGCGTACGTTTTTTCATGCAAACAATCAATCTCTTGATTAAGTTTTTGCACTGGAAATAAATGTAGACAAATAGTGTTTTTCGTTTAATAATAAGATGTTTGAAACGTATCTTTTTCATTGGTTTTGTCGCACTTGCCAGTCGTCATTCTACGTAAGATCTTCGTCTTCATCGATTCTATATAGTTAGGTACTTAAAATTATCGGTGACTTACCCTGTTCTTGACGTTTTCCATTCCAGCCTGTGTATCGGTTTACATGGTTCCAGTTTTCCATCTTTATTAGCTTTAGCTGAAAAAGAAAAGTCAGGAAATTTAAATACCTTTGGGCATTTGTTAACGTTAAATAGATTTAAGGTATCAATGAATAAAAACTTATGTTGTTGTCTAATTAAGTAAATGTTTTTTCTTGTTTGCTTTCGTAATTTCACTTGGCAAAATACACAAATATACTCGGTCATTTCAAAATGACTGGTCCTACTTAAGACGTTACGATATGGGCCTCCTTGTTCGGACAGTTTCAGGGGTTTCAAGGACTTATCGTTTTAAATTAGGGTCCTTCTGAGAAGTTTTATCATTATGTGACGCAAGCGCTATATCACATACTTTTACTTCTACTGAATTAAGGGTTTTGTGTTTAATATCATTTGGTCTGGACTGGCCCCAATAACCGTTGAGGTGCATCTAACATTTTTACGAAATCTAAGTCCTCTACATATATTAACGTATTCAATTTGAATGGATTGTTAATCTTGTTTAATCTTCTATCACCTTTGTAATTTCAATAAACTGTTCAACGTTAAATTTTTCTATTTAATCCAGGAAGTATAAGTATCACATGTGCTTTGTCCAATCCATTCGTCAGTATAGACGCGGTTGCTCACCATGAGGGTAGGAGAGCGAGGAGGGCCGGGGCGCGCGCGTGGTCCAGGTGGCGAGCGCGCCGTCCGTGTGCGCCGTCATGAGCTTGCCGTCGTGCTGCCAGGCGGCGGCGCGCACGGCGTCCCCCGGCCCGCCCGTGCCGAGGCAGCCGCGCCACTCCGCCGCGCGCGCGCGCAGGTCCCATACCACTATTAGACCGCTTTCGAATGCGATCAGGAGCTACGAGTGCGAAGGTAACTTGATTATCCAGTCCTAGTTCAGTAGGAGTACATTCCTAGTTTATATGGTAGGTAACAACTGAAAAGAGTACGTCCACGTGCACTGGATTTAAAAAAAATCTGTTTAGGAAGATAAGAAATCGATTGGAGGTACCGATTTCATAACTACCTGCGCAAAATAATGCTTCTAATTCCATTAGCTTATGTTGTCCTTTGTTTGGCATTCAATCTGTGTAATCATAATGAAAATGAATAAATACCGCAAATACCGGAATTTTCATTGGTATTAGCGTTAGTTATTTTGATTGCCAAGTAAATAATAAGTAAACATACCTAATTTAAACGAACAGTAGGACTAGGTACAATTTAATTTGTACTAAGTACAGGTATACACTAATTTGTGAGCATGAAAAGCAACAGCTTGAGAATTCATGACGCGTAATGAAATATACAACGTAATCTTTAACATATAAAATGTTATACAAGGCATATACGTATCAAAAGACAGCAATTATTTGGAGATTAGGGGTACGTGGGGCGACGTACCTTGCTGGCGTCCAAAGGATTATCACTAATGTCAACCACCGCGCCGGGGTGGTTTGGCCTCGTTCTGCAACAAAGAAAGTGTGCGTGAGACGGCGTTCGTGGGTAGGAAGCAAACTTCTGACATAAGTTTACTACACACTAAATTATATGTACTAGTCACGTCACAACGGTCGTAATTTAAATTAAAAAACTATACTTCAAAGTAATATAAATATTTCTCTAATTTAAATAAATGAAGATAATTTTCATGTTATTTTGAACGCACCCGTAAAAAGAGGCTTATTAATAGCTGCATTTAAAAGCAATAGGGGTGTTTTGACAAAGACATCTATCATTTTTGACGATAGGTGTTTTCATAAGACATTGAGTATATTGAGTAGACATTGAATGTTCTATTTCGTTTATTTTATTTCGTCATGTTTGTGACAGATGCACGGTAGTGTTACACACACTACCGTGCATCTGTCACAAACATGTGTTTTTAGTTGGTTTTATGATAAATGCATGATAAATGCATTATTTGAAAAAACATATGACATTCTGCACTTCTTCTCTGCGTCTACTATAACTATAACCGTTATAAGTTTTTGCTTCACGTAATAATATATAAGTAGAAGATGTAACATGTATTGGAAGTAAAAATATGTTAAGCATCGTTTATTATTTCAGTAAAAGTAAGGTTAAGTATTCGGAAGAATTACGCGACACACATTTCTTTAACAACAACTCTAGTTTTAGTCTAATTCGTGTTTAATGATGACCAATATTTATAATTGTAATGTTAATTTTATGTTAATCTCATTTTTCTCTCTTACATTTCTCACATTTCTCATTCATATCGTACCAATGTATATGTATTTTACGAGGCAAATCATACAGTTTGATACACGTGGCGAGGGCTAAGCAGCGACGCTTACATCATCGCATCTGTGCCTCCCCCACACCGCCGGCGCCACTTGTTGCGACGTCGCGGCGCCCCCTCCCCCCGCCACCCGCCTCCCTTGCGCCCTTAGCCCACTCCGTGCCGGATTTCCTGCTAATGACTCGTCAAATGGACAGCTTTCTCGCTGTTTGCTTTCCGGGATATTAGTTTTATTTTACGTGACATAGCGATTTACATCCGAGCAGATAGATATTGATCGACGATTACTTTTATTGAGATACTCATGCTATACGGAATAATATTGTATTATCGTGAGGTTGTGAAACATAACAAAACATTACAAATAAAATATAACGAAGAGAACGTGGGATACTGTGGGCGTGCTTCTTCATCACTCATCGTGGATTTCATTTGGAACGCGGTGAAGTCGGACGTTGGGTGGCCACACTTGTGTTCACCGTAATCTTATGTCTCCAATGGTGCTCGCTGACCACTCTCTGTTGTTTCCCAATAATATTATCCATTGACGTTGCGATATCAGCTACACCTCAGTGTCGCCCCCTATCCGAATACGCCCAAATTAATTAAGATTTGACGTTCCAATCTCCGACATATATAATAATTTGTACCTTTAATCTTTAATTGCATTGAAGAAATGAAAATACTTACGAGTTAATATTGACTGCATCTCAAGATCAATCTAGATCTAAGGATCCAGTCAACATGATCCATCAATATGTCAATTATTTTTACCCGACTACCGAAGGAAGGTGATGGTTTTCAAACGTATGTATGTATGTTTGTTTGTCCACTTATTTGGCACGCGCTGCAGCCCAAACGGCTGGACGGATTGTAACACGTGCCATATCATTTGAAACGACTCGGTTGTGAGAGTGACATAGACTTTATAATTTTTCAATATGGCGTCTGCGGTCAGAGAAATAGGGGGGAAGGGCCGATTTTGTATGTATAAGCCATAACAAATGCTAGTAAGTAGACCATTATAAATATATGTATTTTATTACTTCTGTACTCATTTTAAAATAATTTCCCCAAAAGCTATCGGCTAGTATGTAATCGTTTTTCTCAAAATTTACTGAACGTATTTTTGTGCAATTTTTACTAAAAAATAGAACGAGTTGTTCTATATAAAAAACCCATTTACCATAACTGTTTAACCATTCCTTTGAGTAATAGCCCGAGGGCGCTATCTTGCCCAACACGCCTCCGGTAATGTCTGAGCAGAAGGTTAAATTTAAGTAAATAGGGTAGGGTTCATAAGTTTATTGCCGTAGGTATATTCAACACATTTCTGCGCGGGTCACACCCGTTCTCATTACGGCGCTTTGAAATCCCACTCGGCTCGTTAAATATAAGCCGGTTACATAATATTCACAATTGACTTCAAATATGTAGGTACATTCCTTGGCAGGCAGCGACTTCTTTAAAATAGGGTTAATTCAGTTTGAGGTCATATTTATTTGGAACATTTGGGGGGGGGGGGGGGGGACGTTAGTTTGAAAGAAATTCGTAATATGAGGAGTACGTAATAACATTTTGAAACATAAAGAAATCCAAATCGTAAATGAAAATTTTTAACACTGACTCGTGTAAATTTCAAAAAAAAAATATGAATGAACATTTCTCTATTACATTTTTTAATTAAATTTGTTAAACTCTGCTGCAGGTTGTTTTAAATCCAGTCATAACCATGCGATGTAACGCCTGCAGCTCTTTGGTTAATTTGTACAAACATTGTCATCTCAATTACGTAGTGTGTTTAGGTTTCGTTCTGTTGAATAAACTCAGTTTAATAGTTGTAGGAAACTAATTAGAGAAAGATAAACCGCTCGGAGCCACGGAGCGGAGTTGGATTGTGTTTCAAACGGACCGGTGTAAAGTTTTGCAGCGATCTACGGTACTCAAGTTGTTCGATTTGTGTACATGGAATTTGAAACAAACATTCGAATCCAAATGGAAATGGTTATTTTTTTTAATTTTCGCTCTTTGTGTTTGGTTATATTTCAGTATACACTAGGCATCAGGCTCGTACTGTTATCAGCAAATAAAGAGATCATTTTAGAAAAGTATGATAAATACAGAAAAAATTGATGGACAGTTTTCAGATGTCCATTCATCAATCGGCTTTTTGAGGTCAATTGCTGGACCACCCTCTATAGGCGTTTTTGGCAATAGTCACCGTGCTTGGCATGAGTGTTGTGACCGTATCGGGTGTTGTTGACGCTGCAGCTCATCTCCTGGATTTCGTATCTTAGTCATGTTATCCCACGTTATCCGTTTGCAAAAAGGGACGGGTACGTACACCTATACATACTCTAGCTCACACGCAAGTCTCTGGAGCTGCTATCTTGCCAGTAATTCGCTGCGCTTCAAGGACCTCGGTCACGGACGTCGCTATTATACACGTAAAAACGGCTTCCTACAATATTTTAAGCTTTTGAGTTATATAAATATATAAATATAAATAAATATTTTATGTTATTTTATATATTTTATTGTTAAAGTGTAGGTAAAAATATTCTTTACATTTCGTTGATATTTTCAAAGTAAGGTTAGTAAAAAAAATCTGTAAAATGATAATGACGCCCACTTTGGCTAGTAACGCCCGATTAAAGGTAGGAAATTAAAAATACGTATTTTTTTGTTTAAACAGCTTTTATTATATTATTTTATAAAGTTGTTTGTTTAACGTAAAAAAAAATGTTAAAAATTATTAATAATCAGAGTTATGAAGTAATTTTTAGTTTGTCGAGAAAAGTTTGCAATAAATCAATGATTGAATTTCTACATTCTTTTACTTTTAATAAAGAAATGAATATTTAACTGATGTGTTTCACTATAAAAAATGATTAGAGGAATCCTTTTTGAGTTAAGTATTGTATTTATCAAACGAACGTTAATAAACATAGTAGGTACTTTTAATAACGCCCAAAGTAAGGGTTTTAAAAATAAGCTATCATTTCGAAAGTTATCTACAGTTATCTCTCATAACTGTATTTTGAGGATCGGAAAACTTTGTTTGACATAATAAACGTTTTATTTGTTCAGTTAAGAAATATTTTAGCAAAAATAAGGATTTTAAGTTAGGCGGGCGATAATTGTCTTATGTATATACTCAACATACTCGTATATCTTTTGGATTTAAACGTACCTACGTAATAAGAATAGAGTAAAATATATCGACTTAAGAATTTGTTTAGTTATTTATTAATATATAAAAATAAACGTTACGATTTTATATAAAAACTCCTATTATGACCGCGTCCGTCGTGTCACTCGTGTCCCGTTTTTGTCCCGTCGATCCTATTTCACTGTCATTAGACGTCGACACGATTTATGAGTCGTGCAATCTGTTATATCTTCCATTAATGGTGTCGCCATAAACATCCATATTGATATTTTATTGGAGAGGGGAGTTTTATTACGACGACAATAGTCGAATCTTTTAGCCGTCGAACAATCAAATCATGTTATGGGACATAACTTAAGTTTGGTGATGTAATATTCGGTTATATTCGGCACTACATTTTTATTACTTGCAATAAAAAAACATTTAGTCACTTTTGTACTCCTAATTATTTAGTACAAGCTGAACCCCCCAGCTTCGGCTTCGTTAATAAAATCGATGTATCGATTGTCCCGTGGGAATAAGATATTTTCACACAATAAAAAGTAGCCTATATGTTAATCCAGAGTGTCAGCTAACTCCCTATCATTTTTTATGAAAATCGCTTCAGCCATTTAGACGTGAAGAAGTAACAAACATACACACTAACAAACTTTCGCCTTTACAATATTAGTATGATATGATTCTATGAGGCTAATGTTTTTCGAACATATTTATGTTTGTATGTATGTCCACATATTTGGCACGTTCTACAGCCCAAACGGCTTGACGGATTGTAACATTTTTTTTTATTATAGACCAACGTTTGGCCTCGATCTTACCTGATGTTAAGATGCAGCCTAGGATGTTACACGCTTGCCTAGACAAAGCCTATTCACCCATACATGATATATCATTTGAATCGAGTCAGAGAGAGTGAGAGTGACATAGGCTTTATCATTTTTAAATGTGGCGCCTGCGGTCAGAAAAAGAGGGAGAGGGACGATTTTTTTAATTATCTTAACAATATGGGTATCGAATGAAAACTGCCTGCTTCCTGCCCAATATTGTTTTTTCGTTTCCGAACGATGTTTCAGTACACTGTATGCTGTTTTAATTTATTTCTAATACGCATGTCATTTTACAAAAAAAATGTGGTTCCTGCTTGAGCTTCGAACTTCGGAGTTTCGATTGAGAGGGGAGTTAAACATTTACGCTACGACTGTTCTTTATTATTATTTGTTGGTAAATGAGACAGCTGTAAGCTCTCCAAATTTTCATTTCCGTATCCCGTTGCGTCCCACCTGCCGCCATTACGGCGCTCCACGGCTTACGAGCCGGCAATCTGTCACGGCGACACTAGCGCCTCGACTGCCTCGCACGACACCGCGCCAACAGGCAAATTGATATTTTGATAGCTATTACGTCTTTGTTTGCCGTACTGAACATTATAATTTTGAAGAGGTAAGGGTGCGTCGGTAAGGGTAGTTGTCTATTTTATCTCTGAAGGTGGGCATTCGCGTTACGTCGGTCGCACGGACTGTCGCACGAACTACGGTCGTATGCGACAAGTTCGATCGTGAATGGCTCGGTCCTAAGGCGGACTGTACAACCAAGGTTATATCGCAGGTCCGTTGAAGTATTCAGATTGAACTGTCGTTGCGACAGTCCGTGCGACCGTCGTAACGTGAATGCCCATCTTCATTCGTTGTGCATAATAACTTTAAGAAGTACCTACAACAAGAAACGTTTTATAGTAACGAATGGCTTGAATGAATTTTAATTTTACTGTGTTCACAACCGCCTGCCACCACAAAATAGTAGTTATGTACGAAAATTTTAGAATACAATGTCTTTACCGCTTAAGGTAAGAGTAGCTGCTGAGTAGCCTGTTATAGCTGTAGAAGTCAACTTAAAAGGTGGTAAAACACTTATGATTCAACTGGGCAGGTAAAATCGACATACTTCTGTTGTGAACCCGTCCTTGCGTTTCCTGAAAAGTGGAAGGGTGTGTTAGCAACCACACCCTTCTATTAAGCTAGCTCTTTTATATGAGTAGCAATGCATCTGTGATTGATGGCAGATAGCACCCTTGTTTTGTATCAAGTTGGTTACATTTATGGGTGGCTGTCATCACTTACGATCAGGTAGAACGCATGCTACCTCAACCTTATAAAAAAAAAAGTAGGCTCATATCGTGTAAGAAAGCCATATCTCACCCGGCAACGGTATGACAGTACACACCATATTATGTATCATTCGGCCGCGTTATATCGTCCCGGTGAAATATGACCCAATACATTGCTTTTCTCATATGTTTTTATATTCGTATTGTTTGTTGTGTTTGTTTTTACCAAGCCCTGTCAGCTCCGAAGTACGCTCACTCTACACGATTGTCGATCGTATTCGTTGCTTATGTGTGCAATAATTACATTTATACCGAGGCATAAAAAATAATGAGAATAGGTATAAAAATGTTTTTCGACTATAGATGATAAGCATTCACTGACTACTGTTTTAAAGTATTATTAAAATAAATAAATACGTCATATTTTAATCCCTACTAATATTATAAATGCGAAAGTAACTCTGTCTGTCTGTCTGTCTGTCTGTCTGTCTGTCTGTTACTCTTTCACGCCAAAACTACTGAACAGATTTTTATGAAATTGTGTACACAGATAGTGGTGACCTTGGGATCCATTATAGGCTACTTTTTATTTCAAAAAATGCGTTGAAAATGTTAAAATCGAGCATAAATGTTTGTATGGTAGTTCGTTTTTGACAAAGAGCTGTACTAATAATTCCGTCAAGGGGTATCTTAGATTTGATTAAAAACTTATGTGAATAATAAAACATTAAAAAATATTGATTTTGAGTCGACAACATATATCCGTAAAACTCGGTATGTCGCGAATTTTGGTAAATTCCAATGCAAATGACAATCTCCGTATTGGCATTTGACAAAGAGGTGTACTAATAATTCCGTTAAGGGGTATGATAGATTTGATTAAAAACTTATGTGATTAATAAAACATTAAAAAATATTGATTTTGAGTCGACAACGTATATCCGTAAAACTCGGTATGTCGCGAATTTTGTTAAAGTCCAATGCAAATGACAATCGCCATATTGGCCATTTCGCCTGGACGTCATTGTGAGTTCGTTCAGAAATAATACATTTAAATTGGTAACAATTAATTATCATTCAAATAGATGTGATATAAATTTGATTTAATTTACCCTTAATATGGGTTTATAACATGAAAATGTATTTATAATGCTAAAGATACGAATAAAATTACGAGGAATTCCCGATGAGTTAAATATTAGGTATACTTGCGCTATCTATCGCTATTCTGTTGAATTACGTTGAATGAACATTTGATAGATGGCGTTATCTACAATACAACTTCGAAGTAATATCGATAAATTAAATGTTGATGTTGAATTACTAATAATTCCGTCAAGGGCTACGAAACACTGGTTTGCAAACTTAAATATAAAATAAATCCACGATAGCATATCTATATCTCTTAAGGTTAACTCACAATAATTATTTTTATGTTCCATATTTTAACTAAAAACAATAGGTATGTTATTTTCGAGTCTGTTGTCTTTTGTTCAGTATTAATCCTTATGTAAATAAATGCATTCGTTAGCTTCGTAATTATAAGAAAGATCAAAATTGTCTTTTACACTGTGTGCATTAAATAAATACGTTTAAAGTTATTAGAGATATCAAATTATATAATTTCCTCAGAGGGGTACGATAATAAAATTCCGTCAAGGGGCAAGATAGACTTGATTGAAAACTTATCTCATCTGTATATCTGTAAAACTCGGTATATCGCGACTTTTGTTTAATTCCAAATTCCAACTATCGCCATATTAGCCATTTTGCCCTGATGTCATCCTGATCCTTAGTTCATTATGAAATAATACATACCTATAAATCGATAACAATTAATTATCATACAAATAAATGTGATATAAATTTGATTTAATTTACCCACAATATAAAATTGCGAGGAATTACCGATGAGTTATATATTAGGTATACTTGCGCCATCTATCCACTACTATGTTGAATTATATTGAATGCGGAATGAATTACATTGGTGGCGTTATTTACAAAACAACTACGAAGTCTATCGATAATTAAAAATGTTGATGTTGAATACTAATAATCCCGTCAAGGGCTACGAAACACTGGATTGCAACCTTAAATATAAAATCAATCCGCGATAGTATATCTCTATAACTTATGGTTAAGTCACAATATTTTTTTTTTGTTTTCAACTAAAAATATTACGTTAATTTCGAAAGTGTTTTCTTCTGTTCGGTATTAATCCTTATATAAATAAATGCATTCGTTAGCTTTTACACTATATGCATCAAATAAATACTTTTAAAGATATTAGAGATTTAAAATAATAAAGATCGCGATGTGTCTCTCGGCAGGGGTAGGTAACCGTCTCGCTCGCGCATGCTAATACAAGCCGCCCGCCGATGCGTGTGCATTATTATAGTAATCTGACCACTTGATAGTGTCGAGTGTTGAGTAGGATACGAATGTTAAATATGAGTTTGTAAGAGTAGCGTCTTTTTGTACTAGACCAGTACAAACATTGCACTTCACCCTGCAGCATCACCCTGAGAACTTTTAAACATACTACAGAAAAGTTAAAATCAATCTTTGTAATCGATGCGTTTTGGTTTAAATGTGAAGGAGGATTTGGTTTACAAGGTGCTTCTTGGTAATGTGTGACCACTAAGATTGTTAATTAATTCAATGAAACGCGGTTTACAATCGTCTATATCGTCTAAATTCTAATTTTAATTTGTCTAATTTTTAAAATATTTTTACATAACAATTATGATCCTAACCACAAATATATACTTTAATTCGTTTCTTCACTCTTTGTATGTCCGGGTATCGCCGGCCGAGCGGCTAAACTCATTTGGATAGGACTTGCACTATAGAAAAGGTTGTGGAATAACATAATTATAGACTACTTTTTATCATATAATTTCAACGGGGTCGAGATTTGTGCGGGAAAAACTTTGCGATACACTTACTTTTACGCGGGCGAAGCCGCGGGTACAGCTAGTAATGTAATATATGCGATCGTTTGCGAGGATGTATGTGTTTTACTCAAAAACTACTAATCGGAGTTAGTTGAATTTTCACATACATATTGTTTATTACCTGGATTAATACGTAGGATACTCATTACCGTGGTCGACGTAATGGAAGCGGGCAAGGAAAGCAAATCTAGCTTAAAATAAATACAAATAAACACGTCAATTTCCACGAAAATGACATCTTTCCGGGATACATTTACGATGGCAGCGTCTGCAGAGCAAACGTAATATAACATGCAATAAAGATGTCCTGCACTAATTGAATTTATACCGGAGCGGGACGCAACTGTTGCTTGAGATTGGATTATTTCGTCTCGTCACCCGCCATCCGCACTCGTCGCACCACACCCGTCACCCGTCACCCTGCACCTGACACCCGGGCCCGACAGCGAGCGCCTCCAAGCCACATGTGGCACAGACGAGCGGTTAGCCACTAATGTAAATATATTGAAAACTTTGGATATGTAATAGAATGAAGTTTTCCTGAATATCGATATTAATTACAACTAATATATTTCAAAAGGTAGTAAATTATTCTTTATGTTTATTCATTTCTTATTTTTTTAATTTTTGTTTATTTTTTTTATATATATTCAAGTACTCGAACTGGAGTAACATGATTTTGTAATCGTAATAGAAATAATTGAGGAATTAAGCAATTATGTAAATCACTTTATTTCATTTTAATAAAATCTAGGCATGATGGTAAGCAAATATTTATTGAAGGCTTTAAATTTATTTCATTGATTCACTATTTATTTATTTCTTCTTGGTCTGACGCGCAATTCGGGTTCGATTCTCGGCCAGACAGGTATCTGAATAATGAGTTTAGATTCCTGTTCTGAGTCTGGGTGTTTGTGTACTCGTCTTGTGTGTGTCCATGGCACCCACGATACAGGAAAAAATCCTATTGTGGCGCTATGAGTGTAGTAAGCGTATTTTTTTTATAAAAAAGTATTCATAACATAATTAAGTTTTGGTTATAGCAATCTTCAACCGCAATATTTTACCGGTATTATTAACTACACTGTCAAATCGACGTGTAGAAGCTATCATCGTATAATATTTTTAACACTACATATTTCAATACAAGGTTATTCCCAAGGTTTTGCCCGTTTCGGTTATGTCCAATCTAGATCATAAATTATATGTGTGCCAAATATCAGCGAAATCCGACTTTAGTAGTTAGTGCGTGTAATTAGGTTATACGTGAAGTATCACGTACATACATACATATTCACACACATACATATTCAAACACATATACTTCCTCACAAATTTACGCATGTATAATACTAGTTGACCTGATGTCGAATTAGTTTAAACTAGTGGTCCCGGCGAACTTCGTTCCGCAAGACAACAACCTCCAAAGTTATCAGTGTTTCAATCACTCTATCTATTACAAAAACTGCATTAAAATCCGTAGCGTAGTTTTAAAGATCTAAGCGTACATAGGGAGAGACAGCAAGAAGCGACTTTGTTACTATGAAGTGATTCAAAAGTAATAAGATTTCCATGTAGGTATATAAATTGTTTACAGTAGTGAGTCATGACAATGACTATTACACAAGAAAACTTTGTTACCTCAATTGAGGTGACAAAGTCGTCTAGATTCAGCATTTGCGTGCCACTGTCCAATATCCCGAAGAACACGAAAGCCGGCAGTTCAAACTGTTGTTGAATTGAAAAGCAACTTGTATCGACATCGTGACGAATGGAAACAAAAAGAGCTTCCGCCAGACGGAGGGCCTTTTGCTTTTGTTCGTACCTGTATTTGATTAAAAAATATCGCCTGAAAAAATTCACCAGCTCTGCTCATGCAAAACTGCTGGGTTTTAATTGAAAAATTCGATTTCTATGCTACCTTTGTAACAAAATATCAGATTTGTTTTAAATTCCTATTCATCGTGAAACTACTAAAGTTTCTTAAGTTATACATTAGGAAGATTAAATTTAGATGTAGTAATATACTCGTGTGTACAGATTAAATATTACTACATAAAATAAACTTATCTAGCCACCCGATGGAACGGTCGAAATTAGACCGTAATTTAAATTAAAATAACTAACCTCATAATTCATATTGTGCAATGTAGCACCAGTATTTCTCCAATTTAAATAAATTTTCATAATTTTCAAGTTATTTTGAACGCACCCAATAAAGGTAAAAAGAGGTTTAATATATGTAAGCTGTATTTAAAAGCAACAGCGGGTATTTTGACGTATATATACATCTGCCATTTTTGACGTTATGTGTTTTCATAGTAAAATATTAAATGTTCTATTTTGTATAATAAAATGTATGTGTTTGTGTCAAATGCAAGGTAGTGAGTGTAATGTGTTTTTAGTTGATTTTATGTATATTTTATGAATTTTTTAAAAAAAATATTTGCATTGCGCAATCCTTCTCTACATCAACATTATCCGTGCGTAATTTCATACTCCTCCGCGCGACAAGTATCTTAAGAACGAATCACAAGTTTTTGCTTCACGTATTATATATAGAAGATGGGAAGATGAGAAGTCTACAATAATCATTAGAAGGACGAATCAAAATGAGTAAGATTGGTAATTTGTGACATTTTGATTTTAAGGGTGTCGTAAAAACTGACACCTGGCATTTCGGTGTAGTCTTCAGGGGTTCCACAGGTGGGGTACCTTTGCTACGGTGACCGACCTTGTAGTCAGTAATTGTCACATACCTTCTCCTAATGTATTATGAGTATATATGGTTGTTTGCAGATTCTTATAATTATTATGTAGCACCTCAAAATATGTATTTAGAGTTGTTCAAAGATCGTCATGTGCGACATTAACTTGGCATTAGATAGTCTGTGAGCTTCCTAGCTACTTAAGTTTAATACGAAAACAATGGCCTTTTATTTCATCTTTAACTTCTATCATTACATTTTTTATTAAGCCTGAACAATGGAGTAGACGGCAATCAGCATTCGATAACGGCAGGTAGACAAAAAACAAAATGGCGTTAACACAACATGGCGGTTCCACAAAATGGCCGCCGGATACGCTTTGTTCGCCTTATCGCGAGCCAGCAACAGTTGCCTTACACCGAAACGATTGAAAATATTGCCGTATTGCTCTTTATTATTGCAGATACCGCCTACATGACCTTTTTCATGACATTTTTATCGGCAAACGGATGAATTCGATACCCGTGTTATGTGTTACGTGAGCCGAATAGTTGCTTTTGCAGTGTTATTATTTACTGAGTTACTTTATTAAAATGATTCCAAAAATATTTGCAGCTTTATTGTATAACCGTAATGGTGACAAAAAATAAATCCGGATGTTGATAAAAATATATTTATGCTTATGGACTTACATATGGGGACACTTACATTTTTTATATATTCAATACATTTTTGTGAAATCAAAAATCCCGACTGTATAACAAGCGTTAAATGTAAAAATATTGGACAAAAGACAGACCGACCAAATGTATACTTGTACTACGTCGTAGTTTTGGTACAATTATCCGTAATTTTTCTCCGCGTATAGATAAATTGTATATAATTTAACTATCATCGCCCCAACGTTATTATACTCGACAAGGGTCATCTATCAGAATGAGAACGATACAAAAAATAGTCCAACGTTTGTTAGAGTTCACACGCCTGTATATTTTATGAGGAAGATTCAGTACCTTTTCACAATATGTTTTCTATCACTGTTGTTATATATACGTGGACGTTTTGAAAGGTGACAGAACTATTAATGATTCATGATTCCAGAGGTACCACCGCCGCAACCTGCTGAAGGTGGTAGAACCAGTGTTGTTTGACCGCGGAAGCACCAGGGCCAAACCTATTTTTAACGTAAAACAGTTCTTGCGTTTCGTTGGAAGGGACCGCCACACCTATTACTAGCGTGAAGCATTTCTTGCGTTTCAATACAAGGGTGTGGTTGCCGGCACACTTCTATATGAGGCGACTATCTTAGTCCTCGGGAGTAGCAACGTATCTGTGATTTACTTCAGATAGAACCCATGTTCTGTATGAACTTGCTTACATATATCCATGGGCGGCAGTGAACACTTTTGCCGAGTTCTGCCTAATAATAGCAATGTTATGCTCTGTTGTATTTTAATCTGTAAGAGACATACTTTTCCGAGGCATTCCATCTTAGCGACTGGCCATCAGGTGGACTGCTCGTTTGCTACCACAATATGATACAAAATTAAAAAATATTATTATAAAATAAATTAATATAATTTAAAAGTCTTCTTAAATAAAAAAACAAAACTGATAATCAATAAAAAACACTATTAATACATAATTAAATTAAACCATCTAACTGGCCGACGTCGAATACCATTTACTCCGGTAATTGATTGCTCCTTACTAAAATCAGGTGACGACGGATCCAATTTGCCGCCGCCTTCCAACTGTCCAACTTGATGAAGTTAATCGAATCGATATTTTACAGGCTCGGCCTTTTTACAGAATCTATTAAATAAAAGTTTAAAATAATAGGTTGTCGCTAAACTTCAATTAAAATGTGTCACCTCGTGAGGTGAACTACACTATATTTATTTTTATAAGAATGAAGTAGCAAACGAGTATGTAGTCCGCCTGATGGTAAGTGTTCACTGCCGCCCATCGGCTCCTGTAAGCAACTTCATATAGAACATGAATTTCTATCTAAAGTCAACTACAGATGTGTTGCTACTCCCGAGGCCTAAGATGGTCGCCTCATACAAAAGTGTGCCGGCAACCACACCCTTCTATCGAAACGCAAGAAATGCTTCACGCTAGTAATAGGTGTGGCGGTCCTACTTCCCCGAGCGAACTAAACTGGTTCTTCCATCTATGAATGGAAATTCTCAAATCAAATTTCTTTATTTGTGAATCCGTGCGAGATACGTAATGACGTACCACATACAATATTACATGCGCTATATGGTTGGCGGAGTGCGGGGTGTTAGGTTTTTCGTTACGTAATTTCTTGATTAGGTCGCCGCGCTTAAAGCCCGCGATAAAAGCTATGCAGTAGCTTAAAAATCGGTATGACGGTAGTATTTTCCCAAACGATATTCGTTCTACCACTTTGTAATAACTTGTATAATGGAAGCTATTCACATCGTGTAATGGGGAAGCAGGAATCTCGCCTTTACATATTCCCTTATTAAGTGTATTTCAACAATGTTTTTTTCACATGCAAAACATATATTCAAAGGAGAGATAAAAGGTGAAATAAGTACGCAATTCTAACGCGGTACCGTTAGGCAATTTTCTGGTTCGAAGCACATCACGGGGCCTTTGTTATACCGCCGGGCGGTCCCGAGAGCTGATATGTAGGATTCCTTTACAATTTATATCACTACGGTTCCCTGAACAGACGGATATAATCTTTTCAACAAAGTTTTACGAAAAATGCCTTTATCTGGTCGCGTCTGCTACGGACATTGTTAGCGAGCGGAATATTTCATAAATAACATCCAACAATTCTTTTTTTACTTTTGATGGCAGCCCTATTTGAATGGGGCTACGCTATTGGCGGATGTTCGTTACGTCGTACCAATGAGCGCGAGTTATTTGAATTGAGAACGTTTGGTGGCGGTAGGGCTGGCACCCGCGGGCGAGGTTATAACGATCTTTATTGTGTGTGAGTTTAGTATTTATAATAATGGCGGCACGACGCGGTGCAGACTGGTAATTAACAGGAGTTTATGCCGTTGAGCTTCCATTATTGAAGCAGAAGCCTTTTTTATTGTAATCAACGTAAATTACGGTAAAGACATAATACATTCATATGAATCATGCCAATATAGCTCTAATAACTCGCTGGCACAATATATTATAAGTAGGTATTGTTTTTAATTGTTTTCTTCCAATAACTATTTCTTACTTTGCAGTATTAAACATTTCGTAGCCATAATTGCAATAGATGAATCAACAAAATATTTTTACAATCTGTTAAAAACTGATTAGATAACGATCAAATGTTGGCGAATTAATCTACTGGCTGATATTGATAAACTAGTGAAATGAATTTAGGACCCGTACTTAAATTGATAGGAACCAAATATAATGAATGCAAGTGATGTAACGACTATTACTATTTAAACATTCTCGAATGCGAATATCCTTTACCAACGTTATCGTTTTTATTTTATTTGAAGCCAAGACGGACGCCGCCAAGTTTATTTTAACTTTTTGGCCTAGGGGGCCGGAAAAAGTAACAAATAAAGTTAAGAAATTTTTTAAACTTATATACAAGTATAAAAAAATTACATACTAACTTTGTGAGGAAACCATGGATTTCTTACAAAATCCAAAATTCTAAAATATACGAAGTCTAAAAATACAGGGATATTTTTAGTGGTGGTGGTGGTGGTGGCCAGTGTGGTCACAGTACCTTTCTTATTATGAGCAAAGGCCTATCAGTGATCCGACAACAAAATGATTATCTTACCATATTTTGAGATAACAACAAGGACCGTAATAAAATGTATAAGCAACATCGTCTCTCATTTGTGTTAACACGACACAATTTGGGTCAATCACATCGACATTGATTCAGTGATCCAGCGCAAAATGTTCGCTGACAATAATTCTGGCAAATACACGGTTGGACAATCATTTTAGCGCAATTTCGCTGAATTTCAGATAATCATGTCGTACAAAGGTCCGTGTTTCGCGAACGACGACAATAGACCGGGACGGGACAAAGCCCGCCAGACAATGTAATTAATTTGATCGATATGTCACGAGTTTTAACGACACAATGTGGCCATTAGACGAGACCACTGGATTATTGGATCGCGTTTTTGCTTGATTTTCTGAAAAGAAACTTCTTTAGAAAACTTGCGATTTGAACCGACCTAGATGAAACGAAAATGTGCTACGATAGCGGTTGTCGGCGCTACAACTAGATGGCGGTGTACCTCTTTCTGAAACACGCTTTTTTTGTTCTCGAGGGGGAAACTTTCAAAAGGTACCCGACGTCGTGGGAGCGATGCAAGGTTATGTGGGATTATTACCGCACTAAAACCCCCCCGGTAGCCGCCCTCGGCGCTATAAAGAGGACTCCGAGATCTCCAAAGGAACGCAACCGGAATCCTCCAAGCGCGTTGCACCACCGGGCTCCGCCCAGACGGGTGGCTGGGCCCACTGCCTCGTCTAGTCTTTAAGACGGTATGCGACCACACATACCGCCGTCCTTCCCGGGATCGCCTGACCGAACGGTTCGAGCTCCCACTCTTGCCGCCGGTAACCCCGGAAGCCTCGTTTAGTCGCCTCTTACGACAGGCAGGGGATGCCGTAGCCCTATTCTGATCCCGGAAATACAGGGACGTTCTGAAACACGCTTAAGGAAATTCGTAGCTTGTTTAAGAATCCAGTTTGGTATATGCGAAATATGATGTCCGAATATACATAGGCTGTAATGAAAGATTTTCATATAATTAAGTTTCATTTCTGCCGTGTGGGAAATGCTGTGTGCATTTCAACTTTTATATTGTTCAATTGTTTGTTTTGATCTTACTTTTATTATATTAAGTTATATTTGAAAATAATAATGTATCGTATTTATGACTATTGACTATTTTTTTATTTAATACGGCAATATTAATCATTCGTCGTAAGAAAGCTATTGAAAGTGGACGTGTTGCAAATCTTCTCGTAAAATCTTAATAAACTTTCATCCTAATTTCAATTGTGTTATAATAAAGACTGAGTGACCTTAAGTGCTATTATTGTTTGAAGTGTCGTTCAATTACAAACTGCATAATTGTTAAAGCAAGTCGTTTTATCTCTGTTTGGCATCGCATCGCGGACTCGTACCTGAGGGGGGGTGTATCCTTCAGCCCCGCGAGAACAGTAACGTTGACATAATTGCTGATCGTGTCACACCTACGTGCAATATAGGAATAACGATGTCAACGCTCGGTTCATCTTCGCCTGGACATTCAATTTCAAATCCGGATTTTACTGCATCGGACGAGCTCACTAACTTCATAAGTACACGTAAACGAAAACAATTTGAGCAAAGGGAAACAGATGCTAACACTTGGCTGCTGGAACATGGATCTTGTGGGTTGCAGGAGTTACTTCAAAATACTGTTAAGCAGGTGTTGTCCGCCGAACTAACTCAAATAACAGATTCACTTAAAAATATCACTTCTGCTGTTCAAGGGATAACTAACGATAACACTGCTATTAAAGCCAGTTTGAAAGAAGTCAACTGTAGACTGGGTGAAATAGATAAGTCGCTTAATTACTCAGACGAACGCCAGAATGAGTTTGATAATCGGCTGAAAGTATTGGAGGGTAAATCAGCACAATCCATGCAACATGATGCACAAATTCAAGCGCTTAATGCCACTATCGCCTCCATAGAACAGCAGGCAAGGCAGTGCAACTTGGAAATTTTTAACCTGCCGGAAAAAAAATCTGAGAATCTTTTGAATCTCATGGATCGGCTGTGTCGCGAAATTAATTATCCTATTGCAACGTCTAACATCGTTTCAATCCATCGTGTTCCGCACGCTGACCGTCAAAATACACGCCCAAAGAATATAATTGTTAAATTTGCTACCAGGGTAATGCGTGATAATGTTATTGCGGCGTTCCGTGCAAAAAAGGGCATGGATTCGAGTAAACTTGGCATTGCCGGCCAGCCCTGTAATATATATTGCAATGAACATTTAACATTGGCAAATAAAATATTATTTCGGCAGTGTCGCGAGTTGGCTCTCGAAAAAAAGCATAGATATGTATGGGTTAAACACGGAACCATTCTCACGCGAAAGTCTGATACCTCACCTGTTATTGCAATCAGGCACCATGATGACCTCACAAAGATTACATAAAGGTAGCTCCAGCAGCAGTATGAAACTGTTATTTACTAAACATACATATGATTACGTTACTCTTAGCTTAATATGTTTACATTGTAAATTATTGTGCGTGATTTACTACGCGAGCACAAGCACTATGATTAGGCTAACAAGGGGTATAATACTAATAATATATAGGTATTCCTGTTGTAAGGTGCTGTGTTTAGTACTTATTCATTGTACCTTTTTAATTGTTGTAAGTTTAGATTATTATCTGTTATTGTGTATGATTTATCACGAGGTATGCGGTTGTAGTTTAAAGTTTTCTCATAGCATTATATTAATAATAATAGGTATGTATCAAAGTCGTAATTTGTTATTTTGCTCTGATTCTAGTTTAAACCTTTATACACATGAACGCATCATAAACTCATGCCATATGCTGTTATATAATATATATTTATTGTTATACCTATTTTTTTATGGATAAACATGTACTATCCATATATTATCAAAATTGCCGGGGTTTAAACACCAAACTGAATAATATTTATATGAACATTTTGCATCATAACTATGATGTTATTGTGTTAACAGAAACGTGGTTACAGGAACGACCCGCGTGGCGCAGCGGTTAGCGTACCGGTCTGACATGCAGTGGGTCCCGGGTTCGATTCCCGGCCAGACAGGTATCTGAATGATGCGTTTTGATTCTTGTTCTGGGTCTGGGTGTTTGTGTATTCGTCTTTGTGTGTGTCCATGGCACCCACGACACAGGAGAAAATCCTACTGTGGGGCTGTGAGTGTAGAAAGCGTTTTTTTTTTTTTTTTTTAAGGAACGAATAGCCGATAATTGTTTCATTGATGCGCGGTACCGCGTGTTCCGTTGCGACCGACAGCTTGACAGATGCGATAAGCGCGACGGGGGCGGAGTGCTAGTGGCGGTGAGGCTGGAGCTACCTGTGGCCGAGCGTGCTCCTCCGCCCGCGTCCTGCACGCCGCCGCCTTCGCCTCTTATGGAACATGTTTTACTCGAACTGCGTGTTCGCAATTATTGTTGCATTTTAAGCGCCGCGTATATACCGCCGAATCTCGACTCGGAAGTGTATGCTACGTATTTTGATTATTTAACGTACATAGTACAATCTCCTGAGGTAAATGATTTTATTGTGATAGGTGATTTTAACCTACCAACCTTAGATTGGGTAGATACTAACATGTTCTCACAGCCGATTGTTCGTCCGAATTATAGCAGGGCCAATAAAACTTTAATAAACTTCTTATCTATATCAGGTGGCAATCAACTCAATATTTTTAAAAATGTTAAAGGTAGGTTGCTTGACTTATTTATTACAAATATACAAAACTGTAAGTCATTGTTAGCACCAGTATCACTAGTGCCCTTAGATAAATGTCATCCAGCGTTTTATGTACTAACACCGTTTCGTGATAATTTTATACCATTAAAAATCAAGCCTCGCATAGAATATAACTATAAAATAGCTGATTATTCAAAAATTAACGAGGATTTGGAAAAAATCAATTGGAATGAAATATATACATACAAAAATATTGAACATATGGTATCAGCCTTTTACGAAGTAATTTATTCTGTTATTAGAAAACACGTTCCGACTAAAATAATTAAAATGTCTCAGTACCCAGTGTGGTTCTCGCGTGCTCTTGTGCATATATTTAAAAATAAAAATGTATCTTGGAAAAAATGGAAAAAATACGGCAATAAGATTGATGAAAGTGAGTTTTCTATGTACCGTGAAAGATTTAAAATGGAATCCCGTAGGTGTTATCGGAATTATTTAATTTCTGTGGAGTGTAGTTTGCAAAATAATATTAAATACTTCTGGACATATGTCAATAATCAAAGAAATAAATCTGAGATACCTCAATCCATGTATTATAAACATTCAACTGCTAATACTCCAGAAGAAATATGCAATCTTTTTTCCACATTCTTCAGTTCTGTCTTTGAACCTACAGATGTAAGTGATAATTTTGACATCGACAATATTCCAGATACAAATATAGCTTCCGACCTTTTGATTAATAAAATTCTATTAAATAAAGAAGACATATTAAAGGAACTTAAAGCATTAGATGCATCCAAAGGATCCGGAGTAGATAATATACCTGCTCTTTTTCTTAAATACACTGCAGACGTACTTTTTGAGCCTATATATCATATCTTTAGTCGTTGCTTGTTTCATGGCATATTTCCCTCTGTTTGGAAATCAGCTCGGATCGTTCCTGTGCATAAAGGTGGCTCAAAAAAAGACATCGAAAACTACCGTCCGATATCAATTTTGCCTGCTCTCTCGAAGCTTTTTGAACGTCTTGTACATAAGAGTATCTATCCATCTTTACATAGTAAATTAATCGAACAGCAGCATGGTTTTGTTCAAAAACGGTCTACCACTACGAACCTGCTGACCTACACAACTTATCTTTTCGGAGCACTAGATAAAAATGTACAAACGGATAGCATATATACAGATTTTCGAAAAGCCTTTGACCGAGTCGACCATAAAATTCTACTTAATAAGTTAGCATACAACGGTATTCGTGGAAATCTCTGGCGATGGTTTAAATCGTACATCTCTAACCGTACACAGAAAGTTGTCGTCAATGGATTCGAATCGGCTTTCGTTCCTGTAACGTCTGGCGTCCCGCAAGGGTCCATTTTAGGACCATTGCTATTTATTCTTTTTATAAATGATGTAAACAATTGTTTTCAACATTGTAAATTTCTCTTATATGCAGATGATTTGAAAATTTATAACACTATCATCAGTGCTGATGACCATGCTAAAATCCAAGCAGATCTTGACTATTTTTCAACGTATTGTCAACAAAATAAATTAGATCTTGCCTTAAATAAATGCAAGGTAATAAGATTTACAAAAAAAAAGGTGATTAGTATTTATAAATATACACTTTGTGGTACTGAATTAAATTCAACGGAAATAATTAAAGCTCTTGGTATAACGCTAGATTCCAAGCTGCGTTTAGATGCACATGTCGATAACATTATAAATAGGGCCTTTAAAATGTATGGTTTTGTAATGCGAACATGTTTGGCGTTTACCCAACCGTCCACTTTTCTTTATATCTATAAGTGTCTCGTTCGATCTCAACTAGAATATGCAGTATCGGTGTGGAATCCATTTTATCATAAATATATAGATGCGCTAGAATTAGTACAAAAGAAATACTTAAAACGTCTAAGTTATAAATTTGGTTACAATCAATGCTCATATTTCTCTCTTCTTAAAATGTACAACATCCAAACGCTTAAAACTAGACGCCTTCAGCTTATATCGTTTCTTCTATATGACATTTACCATGGGAAATACGACTGCATACCTCTTAATGATGAATTGTATTATACTGTACCTCATCGAACTTATATGCGTAGGGAAATACCATTTTTTGCTATTACTAAATGTCGCACTAATGCCGGTAAACGTTCACCTATGTATAATATGATGCGTAACTATAACACAAATTTTAAAGAGTTGGATATGATAAATACTAGTCCTGGCTTATTTAAGAAACAAGTTCTACTGACTGTGCCTGTAGAATAGTTTGTAAGAACAATTAAAGTCTACTTACTTATATTGTATTCCTCCACTTTCAATAACAGTTTTGTTTATTTTTTACTAGTAATCCGTGGTTAACGGTGTTGGTTAACGACATAGTAAAGTGTTTGCAATTGTTACTCAAATGTAATTTTTGTTGTTTACTGTTTGTTAACCCAAATAAATAGAAAAAAAAAAAAATATTAGGTAGCTTCCATATACTTCTGGTGATCTTATTGATTTATTTAAAAACAAGTGTAATTTAAATCGATTCAGATTTGAGTACGAATTATATTATTTCTTTGGCTTTGCTTTGAGTTTAATGACCATATAAATACTTAACAATTTTTTTAATAAACAGATATTAAATACTTAAAAATTATTAATACGGTTATAATAAAGCCACTGACATTAAATATTAGTATGAAACGGTATGAAAGGGATCACAGGAACCTCATCACCATTCAGTGCTGCGACCTCATCCCGCGGACAGGATATCGGGACTTTGGGACGCTTCATTTTAAATTTTAACAAGCAAACTGCATTCCCGGTCATTTGATGACAGCCTCCGTTGAATTTTAATGAGCGTTTAAAACAGAGTAGTGTTCTCATTTCATTGTTCGAATATAAATTATGTGTATATATCCACTACTGACAATAATTAAAAGATATTTCAAAAATCATAATTTACGGTATTTTAACGTGGTATTAAAATCAAAAGGAGGTTACACTTTTCAGTATATCTTTCATGGCGTGGGCAATTTTTTGGAAATTAAATAAAAACTTTTTTCTAAATATTCCACCGTCTGTAAAATGGTCTGTAGAGTTCAAAAATTATTATTTTTCACCAGTAGCAATCTCATTATGACGATTTTACGCGGAAAAATTGTTGATCAAAGTAAAATAAGTCTTCAAACAAATGACTGAACAGAAAATGAAAGCAGAGTTTTGGAAACTGTAAAACATTCTCAATGGCAGTGGTAATATTGTCTGAAATAATTTTGCGAACTAAGGATTTTGTTGAATTTTTTGAAAACCCATGTGTCTCAACCTCAATGTAGGTTCAAATATACGATACATTTGAACCTACATTACTATCAAAAAAACCCAATAACAAGGTGCTTTTCGTTTTTAATAAATTTTCTTAGTTTAAAATAACTTTTGATAATTATTCGATTTTTTTTACTTAGCAACATCAATTACCTAAAAACAATAAGTAACTTTAAAATTAATCACTAGGTCAATGTAAAGAAATCAGTGTAACTACGCTGAATAAAATACAAAAAAATCTTACAGATTTTTAGATGTAAATGAATTTGAAGGCACATTGAAATCCCGGTGTGATGGAAATTACAAGCTGTCACCTCCATTACGACCCCGCCCTTTAAACTTTCGCTCAATTAAAAGCGTATTCAAACGCTCTTTGTATTTAAAGATACATTTTGAATAGCTAAAAAACCGTTGATTCAGAATGTATTTTTCTTATAACAAAAACCTATTCGTTTTTTATTTCATCAAGTCATGTCCAACAGAAAAGATCAGTAATGTAAATTATAAAGAATTAATGTTGTTATTTTATTTATTATTCGTCAGCTCTTGACAGTCCACTGTTGGACAAAAGACTACCCTGAGCTGGGGCACTCCGATTGGTCCTGAACCTTCATGTCATTGGTTAAGTTGGACGGAGGGCTACTTATACCACGAACTTATGCCGAAACGTGATTTTTGGTGTCACTCACGGATATGTACTCGTATGATTAAATTCAGAAAAATCAGATTACTACCACAAGTCGGTCACCGTTCCGTTAATACTCCGGAGGAGTTGTTATGCCATGTAAGTAGTTTCCCATCACCACGTACTTCAGACGACAACACAGCGTTCAATGTGGTTGTTATAATGTACGTTTATAGTGTATGGTTGTTATTATGTATGTTGCAATATTTTAATACTGAACGGGTACTCACGATATGTGGTTTTTGAATTTTTTTCGAATTGTTTTTGCCGATATTTCGATCCAGTTCGAAAAGAATTCAAAAACCGCATATCGTGAGTACCCGTTAAGTATTTAAATGTGTCAATTCCGCAATAATATTATCTAAAATCATATGTGTTGCAATATATGTAGCGATGGTGCCAGTAGAGTCGAACCGTATCCTACCAATAAAATACGAGTATCATTATGAAATACACGTATCAAAGTCATTCATTGATAATAAAAGCATCGTGTTACATTTCAGTTTCATGCAGCAATGAACACAGCGACTGAAGATCGCGAAGACAAGTGAAACGAGCTGGAAGCGGCGTAACGAGGCGTAACGAGGCGTAGCGAGGTGTACGGAGCTGCACAACGAAACTGTACCAAATTGTTATATCTAATGGAAAGCTGGGACGCTTTTATAATATACAGTTTTGTTATTGCAATCCCAAAAATACAGAGCTAAAAGATTGTATGAGTCTCTGTAACGTCATTATATTTCAGCACGTGCTTTAAAAATATAATGAGAAAACAGTGGTAACCTGTATCAGTTGTAAAATGAGGTATTTATTCTCTGTAATTAATTTTATTTTATGCATAACTAATAGGTATATATTTAAATTGTATTTTTTTATCTAATTGAAGTAGCAATTGAGCATGCAGTCAACATAATGGTAAATGGTCACTGCCGCCCGGTCTACATGTATACATGTATGCCCGGTACAACATGGGTTCTATCTGAAATCAATCAATGTGTTGCTTCTTCCGAGGACTAAGATGGATGTCTCATATAGAAGTGTGCCGGCAACCACAGTCTTTCAACGAAACACAAGAACTGTTTTACGCTAGGAATAGGTGTGGGGACGGTACTTCCCCGGTCGAACAACGCTGGTTCTACCACTTTAATAACAATTGTTCTTTCATTCAATTACCTTTACATTTTAATCACAAAAATTTTATTTGAAAATGTAGTAGTTGATTATATTTTCAATGTTTAAAATATATTACTACTTATTCCTCCAAACATTTTTATGCAAATACTTGTAATGTGCAAAGACATGAAATAATCAATTATTTCACAATAAATAAATGAATATAATGGTTAATGAATGATTAATAAATATAATTCAATTTTCAATACAATGCATACTCCATTTTTTTCTTATGTAATTATTTATTAGTTATATTAGACCCAGTAAATTATTTATTAGTGTTCAATGATTTGTCATGCATATCCACGCCAAGAGATAAGTGTTATCAAAAATCTATGTTATTAAGAAAAAAATAACAAATAATATTCAAAAATATTAAATGTGTGAAAATTGTACTAATTCGTCTGCTATTTGTTTAAGATAAAAAAATCGACTTTAATACTCTATTAATATATAGCGTTGAGCGGGATTACGAGCTATTTCCCCTTATATTCGGCTGCGTCCTTTCAAGAGCAAGTGACAGCTCAGCACAATAAAGGCTTCGCGGGCGCCCCCCAATTTGTAATTTCAGAGTAAAATTGTTCAGTGAATCGAACAGTTAATTTACTCTGTAAAATACAAAATAGTCTGATGAATGAAATTTACTGAATGTTAAACAGGAACGGCACTCTGGGAGGTCTTTTTTGTTTTCTACATACGTTCTACTTGCATCAAACGAGCATACGAACACACACTCTTACAAAGGTATCAAAGAGACTGTAGTGAATAAATTCGTGTGTGTGTGGATACACGTGGTGGAGGTTAGGTAAAGGTATAACCTTTAATTCCTAAGACTGTGATACTTTTATATGACAAACAGCAGCGCCTTAGTATGATTTTATTGCGGTTCCTCAAAACATGCATGGTTTACGTTTTCAATAATTCTCATAGCAGTACAATTTGCTCCTATGGGGACTGGTAGTGTATCTGTAGTTGCACCTAAAGTGTAATTAGGCGATGATAAAAGTTTAACAAAACATCTCGATCAACCATAACACCTTTTACTTTACCTTGCATATTTTTCTAAACATCCAACGTTAAATACAGAAATTAATGTAACCTTAAATAACATCGCGAATGTGTAAAGTTACAAAGGGCGGCGGCAACGTCCTCCGCCCGCCCTGTAATTTGCGTTTACCGTTAATCTAAACTGTGCACTGAAATATAGTTAATTGGAGCCTTTGTGAAGGTGCGCTGCTTACAAAGCGTACAAATGAAACAGGTTTTATGATGTGCGAAAAAGCTACGAGTTAGATAACTTTTGGAAATTTGAGAGAATACCCTAATTTGCCCTTTATAATAAACATGTCATAAGTTGTTAGGTAATTACTTTGTTACGGTTAACGCTGGGAGCCGCCGAGTTTAATATTTGCGTTTACAACGTAAATAAACGTATCTTTTGTCTGAATTACCCCCTTACTTTCGCTGTTACGGTAAGCACGTTAATGTTTGAGTCAATACTTTTTAGTATTTTATACCCTTTGTGAAACAAACACTGAATTTACTCGTTACTTGTATTTTTTCGACGACCGTGGCCGAGCAGTTACCATACCGGTCTGACGCGCAATGGGTTCCGGGTTAGATTCCCGGCTAGACAGGTATCAGAATGATGAGTTTAGATTCCTGTGCTTTGTCTAGGTGTTTGTGTATTCGTCTTTGTGTGTCTCAAAATCCTAGTGTGGGGTTATGAGTGTAGACAGCGTGTTTTAAGGTTCCGTACCAAAAGCGTAAAAACGGATCCCAATTTTTAAGACTCAGCTTATTAACGAAGCTGAAGACGGATGGAGGCATCACAGTTGCCGCGAGGCCTGAAGTTCTGAGAGAAATTGAGCGCTTCTATGGGCAGTTATATACCGCTTCGCGTGGCCCTCAGCCGCCTGTCAACGACAAGCGAGCCACGCTAACCCGACACTATACCGAAGATATCCCGGACGTCAGCCTGTACGAGATCCGATTGGCCCTCAAACAGCTCAAGAACAACCGAGCGCCCGGTGAAGACGGAATCACAACTGAATTGCTAAAAGCAGGTGGGAGGCCTATTTTAAAAGCGCTCCAACAGTTGTTTGATTCCGTCATAAGCCAGGGTATAGCACCGGAGGCGTGGAGCAGAAGCGTGGTGATACTGTTCTTCAAAAAAGGCGACAGGTCCCTGTTGAAGAATTACAGGCCCATCGCGCTTCTGAGCTACATCTACAAGGTGTTTTCGAGGGTCATCAATAATCGAATAGCTCGCAGGCTCGACGACTTTCAGCCTCCCGAACAAGCCGGATTCCGAAAAGGCTTTAGTACCATGGACCACGTACACACACTGCGGCAGATAATAGAGAAGGCTGAGGAGTACAATCTGCCGTTGTGTGTGGCTTATGTGGACTATGAGAAAGCCTTTGATTCTATCGAGACATGGGCGGTGTTGGAGTCGCTTCAGCGGTGCCAGATTGACTATCGGTACATCGAAGTGTTGAAATGTATATATAAGGCAGCTTCAATGTCGATCCGATTACACGACGGAAGTACGAACCCGATCCAATTGCAGCGCGGTGTGAGACAGGGGGATGTCTTATCTCCGAAACTGTTTACCGCTGCATTGGAAGACGTGTTCAAACTGATGGAGTGGAAAGGATTCGGCATCAACATCGATGGCGAATATATCACTCACCTTCGATTCGCAGACGACATAGTCATCATGGTGGAGTCGATGGAGCACCTCAACACCATGCTCAGCGACCTCTCTGGTGCCTCTCAACGGGTGGGTCTTAAGATGAACATGGACAAGACGAAGATCATGTCTAACGTCCATGTCACACCCGTACCGGTTGTTGTTGACGGCACCACCCTCGAAGTTGTTGACGAATACATTTACCTAGGGCAGGCGGTGCAGATGGGTAAGTCCAACTTCGAGAAAGAGGTCACTCGTAGAATCCAACTCGGCTGGGCAGCGTTCGGGAAACTGCGCCATATCTTCTCATCCGATATACCTCAGAGCCTGAAGACGAAGATGTTCGAGCAGTGTGTGTTGCCAGTGATGACATATGGTGCCGAGACGTGGTCCCTTACTGTGAGCCTCTTGCGTAAGCTCAAGGTCGCTCAGCGAGCTATGGAGAGAGCTATGCTTGGTATTTCCCTGCGTGACAGAATTCGTAACGATGAAATCCGTAGGAGAACGAAAGTTACCGACATAGCTCTCAAAATTAGTAAGCTGAAGTGGCAATGGGCAGGCCACATCGTTCGTAGGACAGACAACCGATGGGGTAGAAGAGTCCTCGAATGGAGACCATGTCTGGGCAAAAGGAGTGCAGGCCGCCCCCCGACCAGGTGGACTGATGACCTGAAGAAGACGGCGGGTAACCGCTGGATTCAGATGGCCCAGGACCGGTCGAAGTGGCGCAGATTAGGGGAGGCCTATGTCCAGCAGTGGACTTTCAAAAGCTGATGGATGGATGGATGTCCGTCTGTCTGTCAAGCTGTATCTCATGTAGTGGGATAGCTAGACAGTTTAATTTTTCACAGATCATGAATATCTGTTGCCACTGTAATAACATACACTAAAAACAGGATAAAATAATTGTTTAAGGGGGCTCCCATAAAATAACGTTAATTTTTTTGCCGTTTTTTAAGGTCTTTGTCTCTGTGCGCTAGTGGAACTCGCATGTAGACGGTTTTTATTATGATATAATATCATTCGTAACTACAGTATTTTCTCAACTTTGTATAATTGTCTCAACCAACTACTTAAGTAAATATTTTCAACATTTTAAAACCATCCACTTGTATTATCCTACGAAGTTAAGAACCCACTTTTAGAGGTATCAAGCCTTTGTAAGGTGTAAGCCTCCGTATTAAGCATCTAGCTAAAACTATGTAATACATAGTAATACGGAAAGAATACCGAGTATAAATAACAAAGTATTTCATATAGTATAAATCCAGCAACGTGTTTTATAAATGCAATATTGTAGGGCAGGACGAGCGCAGCCCGCGGCGGCGCTGAACAAACTTCTTTGTTCCTGCTCAAACAATACTAATGAGGCAAAGTCTCATTTATGCGAGAATTATTATAATTTTAATTACATATACTGTGAATAAATGTTTTAAAGTATATTTATGCGAAACGACTGTGTAATGTGCAATGGAAAACCAAATACATTACGTTTAAATGGCTGTAAATATACTATGTACTGATGGAATTGTGGAGAATGCAATATATACAAGATTTTTGAATAGTAATAACTTTATTCCACTTTATTAATAACATTGATAAAATGTTTCTGGGAAACTGATATTGAGTGAGATTGACATATGTGCACAATATATGGTCAGGCCGAAAAACAGCTTCACCCTAGAAATGGCTGTTATACTTATTTCTCGTGGTAAGCTGTTGATGCGTGCTGTTAGATGGTAGTGGTTAACGACTGATTTCTACGGAAAACCTCTGTTCTATGTAGAGTTTATCAGAGATATCCATGGGCGACAGTAGCCATTTACTATAAAATATACTGCACGTTAGTATGTCAAATAATAAAATGAAATAAATAATCCCCAATTTACTTAATTTATAAGTAATAGTTAAAATTTATTCTATTTTATCTATTAACTAAATAAGACCCGAACGAAACCACGAGCAGAACTAGCACAAACCAATTTGCATTGAAACCCGCAATCCAGTCGCATTTACATACATCAATGTTATTCGAGAGCATTGTGCATGCATGCTCTACAACCGCTCTGATTGTTTCGATACAGCCCCGAGAGCCACTCTGAATCTAGACGCAGCTAATCAGCTGCTTAGCATTCAGCTCGGGGCCATATCTGTTTCTCGCATGAAGACGTTATTGCTGGAGAGCGATGTATCAGAACTTGATGTAACATTATTGAAGTGTGCTCTGTACAAGTTATTAGTACTTTATTTTCCATATCTTGGTATATGTTATTATTGCAGTTGTGTCCATGCAAGTTGTAAGCTATTTGTTTTGATATAACGTTAGCGATTTATAATAGCTAGCTAAGTTGTCGAGAAGTAGAAGGGTTTACTTGTGAAATAGAAACTGCCCCATTAAATAATCTAATATTATTATATGTATGTACGTTTCAATATAATAGTTCATCTTCAGATATTAACAATAGGTAGTATCTGAGATAATGCGATCGTAACTATCAATTTGTGGCATGAAATATCTGTCCAAAGTACGTTTTAAAATTAATTAATTTGGACTATATTTGATCATCTCAAAGAAACTTACTATAATTGCAAAAAAATTGTGACAATATATACCTTTTCAAATAAAAAGGTAGAGTTAAAATCGGGCCACCCATTTAAGAGCTACGAAGCCCCAGCCAGATAAAGATACACAGTACACATACAAACCACCCTTATGTAGCCTCATTCTGGGTGGGTAAATAAAAGAGCTACATTTAGATAGAAACTAAAAATCAGTTTAAGCGTCTAAAATATTTAGACGCTTTACCACGCCAGCTTTTAAAAACGTCCTCTTCCCACACTCGCGACAATTATTAATGTCGCCGTGCCTAATCGCCCACGCGCTCTGGCCAGCTTTTATCGCCATTCACAGTACATTTGGCTACGAGGCTACGATTGTTTTGGGACCTTGTCTCTGTAGTTCCAGCTACGGTACCCTTTGCCTGTCGTAAGAGGCGACTAAAAGGGGCTTCCGGGTTTGCGGGCGGTAAGAGTGGGAGCTCGAACCGTCCAGCCAAGCGACCCCGAGAAGGATGGCGGCATGTGTGGTCCTGCTGCTACCGGTAATATCCGACTAGGGATGATTGTTATATTATAAAAATGTCATCAGTAAATGTAAGATATCGAATATTATTACCCCGCAATAGTGCTTTAGTGCGAAGCCGTAATAGCCTAATGAAGCCGTGATAGCCTAATAGTTGAATCTTGTCCTCTCAATCGGGGGGTCCGAGGTTCAAAGAAATTAATTATCAC
This sequence comes from Spicauda simplicius, assembly GCA_949699795.1. Classification (NCBI taxonomy): domain Eukaryota; kingdom Metazoa; phylum Arthropoda; class Insecta; order Lepidoptera; family Hesperiidae; genus Spicauda; species Spicauda simplicius. The sequence goes on along the minus strand of OX453068.1, from coordinate 21,417,794 downwards.
TGGTTTTCGGTGAAGGAAAACATCGTGAGGAAACCTACACACCCGAGAGTTCTTTAAAAAAAAGTTCTCGGAGGTGTGTGAAGTCCACCAATTCACACTTGGCCAGCGCGGTGGACTATGACCTAAAACTCTCTCATTAAGAGAGAAGACCCGTGCCCAGCAGTGGGACAATAATGGGTTAACGAATAGTGCTTATTTCCTAGCAATAGTGTTTGCCAACAGCGAAAATGATAGCTGTACACAGAGAAATTCACGAAATCCCTCCGACGTGTGACAATTAGTCGGTATTAGCGTGTTAGCCCCTATAATCCCGAGAGGAGAGGCGGTACTTTATACATTTTTAAATAAACTATTTTCCAGTTAAGTGAGATAATAAAGTTATAACTAACAGTTTTTGGGCTTTAAATCTGTAATTCAGTAATAGAAAAAGTGCATGTGAAGAAAAAACAATTATTAAGGACAATATTTACACCCTTTCACATGAGGCGACCATCATAGTCCTCGGGAGTAGCAACACATCTGAGATTGACTTCAGATGGAACCCATGTTTTGTATGAAGTTGATTACAGATGTCCATGGGCGGCAGTCTTTTCCTGTTGGACTTCGGCCTTCTGTAATAGGACTGTGCCAATAGAGACCACGCCTGGCATTATGTGGGTGACCATAGTGGGTGTGATGTTATGCAGAAAGACCTTACTGCCAATTACCTACATTTTGTCCCTGAGTTGCCACCTACGACACGGGAAGAGAGGAAGTTGTGTTATTTAAGACCGCACGCTACTGAAATAACTTGCATTTACATAAATGTTGGCTTCATAAACTCGAGCTGACATCTTAATTACAGGACGCCGGTACAAGAAGTTATTATCGCGTATTAGTTATAAAACAAGGCTGGCTTGTTAGCAATATATTATAATATTAATAAGAATAAACAGGAAAATCCGCTCTATAGCCCGATAATGGATATTGAATTTTGACAATACATTATCATGTTTCATAAAGGCTGACGCAACTTTTGACCTGTAAATTATTCGTTATTTGTTCATATTTATGATTATACTAGCTTGCTCCCGCAGCTCCACTCCCTTTATTTACAATTACTGATATTAATTATCTTTGTGCCTTTCAATTATCCGACTACAAGTTTTTGCGTGACAGAGTATCAAATATAAATATATCTTTACAAACTTTAGTACTTATGAGCATATTGGTAATATACGACAAAAGAAATAAGTGACAATTGACAACCTTTGCGAATTCGGTTAAAAATACATAGTGCGAAACCAGAAACACTATTGCAGCATTACTGTGTTTGCAGTGTTTTTGCATTGGCGTTGAAACAATACGAGCATTAAATTTAATGTGGTTCTAATTTCTCTTCTAAAGTAAAATAAACATAATTAAACCTACTTAAGAAGAGAGCCTTTGTATAAGTAGCTAATAAACCTACATTAGCCTTACTCTGAAGATCTTCGGTGATAACCGTAAATGTTGCCGGTATTTGACCCCATTTTGAAACAGAAACATTTTTATAAAAAGGTCCATCCCGTATTTTCAACCCCGATTAATGATCATTGAGTTTTTCTTTTAATTTTGGCGCGAATATTGAACGCGGGGGATGTCACGTTCCGTTTCACGCACCGTTTGTTTTCGTAAAATGTTATTCCAAATTTAATATTTGTTTACGTCGAAATTAAAGTATTAAATTCCCGGGAGAGTATCCCATTTTGTCAGTTTATTAGCTTTAGGGTGAAGGAAACAGGAATTTAAATAAATTTATGATTTATTTTATAGGTTCATTTCCACATCCACATCTCTACATCCAACTTTGAACATTCATTTCTAACATATACGTAAAACCGATGTTACTAGGTTGAATAAGTAAAATAATAACTAAGTATATCACAAATTACATATTATTGGTGTCTTAAATTAACACCAGCCGCAAATTTTCCAGCTACCAAACCAAGTGTTGACTTTTGTTGTTGCCTATTTAGTTACATGAAAAATTAGGCATTAAAAATCCTTTGTATAAATAGCGTGGTCTGCAAAACCTATCTACAATTTAAAGCAAGTTTAGAAATGAATTAACGATTACGTAATATTAAACTGTAGTAATATTAAGTATTTCTTTATCATATTCTTACTTTTGTTGCTATTAAGACGGTATTAACTCTTTTCCCATAAATATCTTACACTAAGATCTCACATTCCGTTTTATAAAACCTACATTGGCCAGCACAAGCCTACTTAGAATTTGAATAGCTTTATGAATGTGAACTGTCTAACAAATAGGCGGTATCCAAAGAAAGATGTTAGGAACTTAATCAGAGTTTAATCAATCATGCTCTCCGCTCTCGTCCCTAATACTTGACGTGTGTTACAAATTATGCCACTGGAACGATCTAATTCCGCCTGGGGGGGGGGGGGAGGGCGACGTTCTTGCCTCCACTTACTTTTTAGGCTCACCACTCAGTGGTAAAAGTGAGCTAGCAATTACTGCTTTCCACCGGAACGTAGGAACTGCTTCCCGCTAGAAATAGATATAGTAGCGGTAGTATTTTCCCCGATCGAACCAATACGTTCCACAACTTTTTTTTGTTCCCAAGGGGGAAACCTTCAAAAGGTACCCGACGTCGTGGAAGCGACGCGGGTTATGTGAAATTTTTACCGCACTTAAATCCCCACGGTGGCCGTCTTCGGCGCTACAAAGAGGAATCAGGGATCGCCAAAGGAACGCAACCGGAATCCTCTGAGCGCGTTGCCCCATCGGGCTCCTCCCATCTGGGAGGCTGGGCCCACCGCCCCGTCTAGTCTTACGACGATATGCGACCACACATACCACCTTCCTCCCGGGATATATTCCACCACCTAGTAAACACGACGTTGATCATGGGATTTATCCACCAGCGGTCACCATTCGTAAACCATCGTGAATACTCAAAGATGTAAGCAGCTACTAAATGTTAGTCGTAGCCTCGTAGCCGGCTGTAGTATAAAATGGCGATAAAGGCTTGTCAGAGCACGTAGGGGTGATTAGGCACGACGGCACTAATCTCTAGTAATTGACGCGAGAGTGGGAGATGATCATTTTTTCAGCTTTTATTAGCGCTTAAACTTCCGTTACTCTAATTATTTTTGTTATTTTATGAACACCCCTCCCTCATCATAATAGGGGCTAAATAAGAAGGGTGTTATGTTAATCTATGTATGACAACCACAGCCTTCCAGGGAATCGCAAGAACTGCTTTACACTGGAAATAAGTGTGGCTGTGGAACCTTTCTGATGGAACTACACTGATTTTATCACCTGCTGTCTTGTCGTTTAAGATACTGGACAATTCTTTTTTTATAGAAAGAGCAAGCAAGCATTCATCCATTAGATGGTAAGCGACCACTGTCGCCTATTTATACCTGTGATCATTTCCAGATAAGATTTAGGTACAATACTACCAGACCTCTTGACGAAAGACGTGTTGGTACCTTTGAGGAATGCATGAGTTGGATTATTGAATTGAGTGTTATTATTTGGCATCAATTTGCGTTGCTTAATGATAGCAGGCAGTGTGCGGTTAGCCTTAACAATCGTACATAATGTGTACGTAACACAATTTTTTTATATAGGTGGATATTGAAGTAGAAATTTATTTGATTGAAATTCAATTAATGTATCCATTGCCGTACTAAGGCAAACATTTTGACAGCTCAAATAATAAAATTATACTCATCGACGTTACTAATCTAATCATGGTAGTTTAAAATTTAGGTGGATCTTGGTTGGATTGGGAAATTCCCTTGCTCAAATGGCGAAAGTAAACATTATGCGAGAACCTACACGAGTTTTATAACAAAGAAAAAGCTTTGAAAGGCGTATGCACAGACACGAAGAACGTTCATTTCCATTATATCTGTAGGAGGTCTTAAGAAGAGAGCCTTTGTATAAGTAGCTAATAAACCTACATTAGCCTTACTCTGAAGATCTTCGGTGATAACCGTAAATGTTGCCGGTATTTGACCCCATTTTGAAACAGAAACATTTTTATAAAAAGGTCCATCCCGTATTTTCAACCCCGATTAATGATCATTGAGTTTTTCTTTTAATTTTGGCGCGAATATTGAACGCGGGGGATGTCACGTTCCGTTTCACGCACCGTTTGTTTTCGTAAAATGTTATTCCAAATTTAATATTTGTTTACGTCGAAATTAAAGTATTAAATTCCCGGGAGAGTATCCCATTTTGTCAGTTTATTAGCTTTAGGGTGAAGGAAACAGGAATTTAAATAAATTTATGATTTATTTTATAGGTTCATTTCCACATCCACATCTCTACATCCAACTTTGAACATTCATTTCTAACATATACGTAAAACCGATGTTACTAGGTTGAATAAGTAAAATAATAACTAAGTATATCACAAATTACATATTATTGGTGTCTTAAATTAACACCAGCCGCAAATTTTCCAGCTACCAAACCAAGTGTTGACTTTTGTTGTTGCCTATTTAGTTACATGAAAAATTAGGCATTAAAAATCCTTTGTATAAATAGCGTGGTCTGCAAAACCTATCTACAATTTAAAGCAAGTTTAGAAATGAATTAACGATTACGTAATATTAAACTGTAGTAATATTAAGTATTTCTTTATCATATTCTTACTTTTGTTGCTATTAAGACGGTATTAACTCTTTTCCCATAAATATCTTACACTAAGATCTCACATTCCGTTTTATAAAACCTACATTGGCCAGCACAAGCCTACTTAGAATTTGAATAGCTTTATGAATGTGAACTGTCTAACAAATAGGCGGTATCCAAAGAAAGATGTTAGGAACTTAATCAGAGTTTAATCAATCATGCTCTCCGCTCTCGTCCCTAATACTTGACGTGTGTTACAAATTATGCCACTGGAACGATCTAATTCCGCCTGGGGGGGGGGAGGGCGACGTTCTTGCCTCCACTTACTTTTTAGGCTCACCACTCAGTGGTAAAAGTGAGCTAGCAATTACTGCTTTCCACCGGAACGTAGGAACTGCTTCCCGCTAGAAATAGATATAGTAGCGGTAGTATTTTCCCCGATCGAACCAATACGTTCCACAACTTTTTTTTGTTCCCAAGGGGGAAACCTTCAAAAGGTACCCGACGTCGTGGAAGCGACGCGGGTTATGTGAAATTTTTACCGCACTTAAATCCCCACGGTGGCCGTCTTCGGCGCTACAAAGAGGAATCAGGGATCGCCAAAGGAACGCAACCGGAATCCTCTGAGCGCGTTGCCCCATCGGGCTCCTCCCATCTGGGAGGCTGGGCCCACCGCCCCGTCTAGTCTTACGACGATATGCGACCACACATACCACCTTCCTCCCGGGATATATTCCACCACCTAGTAAACACGACGTTGATCATGGGATTTATCCACCAGCGGTCACCATTCGTAAACCATCGTGAATACTCAAAGATGTAAGCAGCTACTAAATGTTAGTCGTAGCCTCGTAGCCGGCTGTAGTATAAAATGGCGATAAAGGCTTGTCAGAGCACGTAGGGGTGATTAGGCACGACGGCACTAATCTCTAGTAATTGACGCGAGAGTGGGAGATGATCATTTTTTCAGCTTTTATTAGCGCTTAAACTTCCGTTACTCTAATTATTTTTGTTATTTTATGAACACCCCTCCCTCATCATAATAGGGGCTAAATAAGAAGGGTGTTATGTTAATCTATGTATGACAACCACAGCCTTCCAGGGAATCGCAAGAACTGCTTTACACTGGAAATAAGTGTGGCTGTGGAACCTTTCTGATGGAACTACACTGATTTTATCACCTGCTGTCTTGTCGTTTAAGATACTGGACAATTCTTTTTTTATAGAAAGAGCAAGCAAGCATTCATCCATTAGATGGTAAGCGACCACTGTCGCCTATTTATACCTGTGATCATTTCCAGATAAGATTTAGGTACAATACTACCAGACCTCTTGACGAAAGACGTGTTGGTACCTTTGAGGAATGCATGAGTTGGATTATTGAATTGAGTGTTATTATTTGGCATCAATTTGCGTTGCTTAATGATAGCAGGCAGTGTGCGGTTAGCCTTAACAATCGTACATAATGTGTACGTAACACAATTTTTTTATATAGGTGGATATTGAAGTAGAAATTTATTTGATTGAAATTCAATTAATGTATCCATTGCCGTACTAAGGCAAACATTTTGACAGCTCAAATAATAAAATTATACTCATCGACGTTACTAATCTAATCATGGTAGTTTAAAATTTAGGTGGATCTTGGTTGGATTGGGCAATTCCCTTGCTCAAATGGCGAAAGTAAACATTATGCGAGAACCTACACGAGTTTTATAACAAAGAAAAAGCTTTGAAAGGCGTATGCACAGACACGAAGAACGTTCATTTCCATTATATCTGTAGGAGGTCCTTGATTTACGTTTTTCATGATTCATTCATTTGAAATTCATCTCAATTAGTACTTCTCATTAATCTTGCGAGAGACTTGGATGGCTCATTTAATCTCCACTTTTACTTATCTAGGTTTATCTTCTTGAATGTTTCAGTGTAACATCGTAGTCGCAATTCCAGCGGCGTTCAAAGATAAGTCACTTTATGACACATTGTCCAGAGTAGGATATCTGCGCCGTAAATTATTTATTATTTAATAGCGGTGCCCGCTTTATGGGCAGGTTATAACGTGTTTGAACTATAAACACCCGTCAGCGTTTGTTCGTTGGCTAATAATAGTGGCAGATAACGGGGGAGGCCGGGGTTAGTATGCAAACCCTACGTTTTACTTTATGTACGTATAGAGTATTAGTAGAGTAGTGATGTAACCGTGTAAAGAATATTCGCGTATCCATTCGCGAATAATCGCATGTTTTTAGATTCGTATTCGCAAGAATTGGTGTGAATGTTTTGCGAATATTGAATTGCAATGCAAAAAAAAAGGTCACCAAATCTATCCAATTTGAAATGCGAAAACTCTGATATACCCATTACATTGTACCCATATTCCACAATAATAAATGATTTGATTTGATTTGATTTGACCTAAAAGAAGGTCGTCAAATCTAGATCCTTCGGCCCCCTGTACCAAAAAAGTGGAAAAAGACCAACATTTTTGCACATTCGCGAATGCGAATCATTCGCATTTGCGAATGTGCAAATAATGACATTCGTTACATCACTATAGTAGAGGTAATAATAGACTTCCCCCGAACGCAGTGGCGTAGTGTTACGAGATCGTATTTACTGGGCGTATGATAGTATTATTAGTTGATACCAACACGAGGTACCCACCTCTTGCAAGGTGGTAGATCGCATATGATTCTAAGAGGGAGGTCACATCTATTTAATACTGTATGAAGTAGCTTCCAAATGTGCATGCGCCCACGTGACCACTTATGGTGGACAATACAACATGCTCGTTTTCTACTCCAGTCTATTAAAAAAAAACATCTTTTAAGCAATAATGTAGCCTACAGTAATTATCCAATAAAATCATGTATAGTACATATTTTACTATGTTAGTTCTTGTAACGAATATTAATATTAAATTTAGAGTTTAGGGATGAGTTAGCCGAAAAGTTTGCAGGGAGATACCTGCATTCCGAGAAATTGTAAGAGCCACGCAAATAAGCTAGTGTCTCTGTAAAAAGCTTTAGTGATTTCTCAGCGTGGACATTATTTTAGACTAAAGAGTACACTAACTAAGTGAAGATTGTTAAATTAAACACGTCTTTCAGCACTTCCTTGCTTTGGAAATATTAATCTAAAAAACTAATACAGTAAACTAATAAAACTACATTTGGGCGGAAATGAAAGTTAATGGCTAACGTTCATATGAAGTGACCATCTTAGTCTTCGGACAAAGCAACCCATCTGTGATTGATCTCAGATAGAATCCCGGTTCTATATAAAGTTGCTTACAAATATCCATGGGCGGCAGTGACCACTTACCATCTACTAAAAGTAAGTAAATATGAAAAACACAAATCTGAACACTGAAATCACAAATCAATTACAAGTTAGTTCTTTTATCTGTCCGTACTCAAGAAGGTACAAATGAATTGTCTCTAGTCCGCACTATTTCAATAATTTTGGCTCTACATTCTCATTAAAATTCATAGCGCGTCTCTAATCGCTAGTTAATGTCCGACGAGTTTCCTCGGATTGGTTTGGGTCTCGTAACTAAGTTATGGCCTTAATATTAACAAAGGGATGCCAAGGGTATTCACATTTGTGTGACTTTGACACTAAGGTGTACGACATGTTACAAATAGCTTAAATTAATGAAAATGCCGTAAAAGTACTCCATGAAGGACACCATAGTGCTATTTTATCAATTGCGACATTCCTTTATATATTTAATATTTTGTTACTATTTTCTATCTTGTCATTATTAACAGTTCTGAGGATACTAATAAAAATAAGAGCGGCACTCGGGGACTGCCGATGTAAAGATATTGCATAGCATTTTTATCATCATATGTTATAATTGTTTATTTATTTATGCAGTATTATTTTTCATTGATATCAATTCAGGTTTTTTTCTTCGACACAATATACTTTCTCACTAACAGCTGCTTACATATTCGTCCGATTTCCGAGCAGCTCGTCTCGATCCGTGAAACTTCCTTCTGTCGTACCATACATACACGTGAAGCGAACGATCGGCCGCACATGGTAGGCGGAGTAAGGGGTGTTAGGTTTTTTCGTTACGGAATTTCTTGATTCGGTCGCCGCGCTCAAAGCCCGCGATAAAAGCTTAGAAATGGACGAATTAATTTTCATTGAGCAAGAACAATTTAATTTAAAGACTGGCATGTTACGAAGATAGGATATTTAATAATGAACACAGTAATACCTGTGAAGTGTGAAAATAAAATGCAGCATAAATAAAAGTTCATTTTTTAATTGGCAGTAAAGACATTAAAACCACGTGAGAACTCGTTACATATTAATGAGATTATTATATGTGTTTCCAAAACACACAGCATTTGTTGAAGAAGCATCCGTAGATTAAGCCATTAATTCATAGAAATATCTACTTTACCTGCCTTTTTCTTGTTACCTTACTCACACATAGCAGTGAATGGCAATATTCCAAGTTGCCAGGCATGACACGTGACAACTGTCAACGTCAAATCATAGCGTTTGTAGATTTTGCCGCTTAAGCATGCAAAATTTTTTCAACAAATAAAAAACTTGAAATATATCTAATTTCCAAGTGAAACTACGTAATATAGTTTAAAAGTTTAGAGTTATTTAAGTTTTTATGAAGGATTGGTGCGAAAATTAGTGCTCAATCTTCGCAAGATGGTGGTAAGACCGGTGATAGTAATAAATCGGATGTTGTTTCTTCGGACGAAAAACACTCATCTTGACACCAACCTAGTACTCCTAGGAATGCTAGCGAGTTTTCCTCATCTTCGGAAGGTGAGGTAGGCTTTGCGTCATCGCCCCCCAAGAAACACGTAAGTACGATAAATACGATAATAAGGACCCTTGAAATGATTCGTGAATCGATCAAGTTAATTATATTTCGAGGTATTTGACACAAAGTTCACATTATTTAAATCGATAAACCAAAATTTTCGTAGGTCACAGGACCTAATCTTACCTAATGTTAGTAATGCACGAGAAGTACCTCGATGCTCCTAGTCACCCTATTTAGTTAATCTGTATATTAACAAACACTCATTACGATATGACAATATATTGAAAGGAGGATTATTTCTCTGGCTAAGATGCAGAGACTAGAAAATGTTGATTAACTCCAACAATTTGATTCACAAGCTTAGAAGGGAACATGTTTAAATATTTTTTATATATTTATATAAATATGCAGCAACACCTGGGTTTGTTGCTCTCAAAATAAATTAACAATTGTGTCACTTTGAGACAAGGCTGGCAAGAGTTAAAACTGCCCAGTTAAGCAGCTCTTGCAATCTCGGTTTACTAAGACCTATATTTTTATTAGAAAATGTGTCAGGGCTGTAAAAGCCAGTATGGCCACTTCATAAACGTTCAGAAGATGTTGTGTAAATGATCGGAAGAAGGGGAGAGTGTATTGAAATAATAGAATGACAGGATTATTAAGAAAATACATTGGCTAATGCTTAAAAGTCCATTAAAAGATATTCCCCCAACTTCAGAATACCTGAGGAGGTATTCAGGTTGTCCAGTTTTACATTTTCTTATTCAGTCGCTTGAAGGCACACACACTTGGCTGCATCAGCCTGATTTTGTCAAGACAGGGGGTACAAATCAGGATAACCCTGAGCCTGAGTCTACAGATCATTTAGGAGACCTCAGTTAGGTCTTGTTAATAGAACTACAGAATTGGACCAAAGAGTTAACATCGATAATTTTCAAAGCATGAGATAATAGTATATTTTTAACCAAAGGAAATAATATGAGTCAGATTTTTTAAACTGGTATATCAAGATGTAATGCCATCAACCCCTCGGGGGGGGGGGGGGGGGGCTACAAAATAAAAACAAAATCATTTTGGATATTATCATATTATCACAAAGGGGTCACATTGCATTCAAGATGACACTACTACTGCAGCGTGTAACTCCCACTTTCTTGAAGAAGTTCAGTACTCCAACATGCTTAGAAATGACAATGGTAATCTAGGATTTAAAAGACAATGGGATACTGGATGTATGCCCTGTTTTGAATTCTGGTTCCCTTTCAAAGATGTTTTAGTAATAAACCATTTTGCACATTGCATTTTATGCCAGAAGTTTGAACAGGCACATAATTACCAAGCATTTTCAGACTATCTATCGAACATAGGTGGCAGAGTTCCTACAGGAAACAACTGGATGGCATAGATTGATATCAGACAAGCTTATTTTCATCTGTCTATTGCAGTATCTCATTGTCGTTTCCTAAGGATTTAGTACAATAATCAGGTACTCCAGCTGGCAGCAGTGCCTTTTGGCCTGGATTCAGTCCCCGAACTTTTGCAATCTTATTCAATTGGGTCGCGGAGACCTTGCAAGAAAGAGGAATAAGGCTTTTAGTTTATTTGGACGATCACATCCTAGTAAGTCCGGATTGGGCCAAATTGCTAAATCAGGTTCATAGTCAAAGTAATTTATTATACTATAATGTTTTACATAATATATGTATTTACATTTAAACATTACATTATAACCCTGTCACGGTGTGGCAATTTAAGGTTCCGGAGACCTTGACTATTCTAAAGGAACTAGGTTGACATGTAAACCACCTCAAATCTGTGTTGACACCTGCTACAGAATTAGAGTATTTGGTTCTGTGATGGAACTTAAAAGAATGCACCATAACACTGCCTGAGAAGATAGTAACAGAGATAAGATTAATAGAAAATGGTTTTAAGAAAGGTGGTTGTACCCTAGGGGAAGCTCAGAGGATACATGGACTTCACGAGTTTACAATTGTGTCAACGCTGAGAGGGCGATTGCATTGTCGGCACATGCAACGGTTCTTAAGGAGTTTGCTCATCACAAGAAAGATCAGACATATTCCTTTCCCAGTGCAGCAAGACTATACTGTGTGGCAGAGAGTCATAGACCACAGTTCACTGGTCCTGCCAGAAAGGAGGTAACCCATTTCTTAAACACAGACGTATCGGATGCTGTCTGGGGTACTCACCTTCACGTACTGTACTTGAAGGTGACATGGTCAGTACACCAGAACTCTTGGCACTCCGAGTTATATACAACGTATATATTGCCATTACTCTTCAAAAGAAATTCGTCAAGATTCCACATGCATTAGTACAGCTGAACAAATAGACACTTCTGGCATTCATAAGCCATGAGGAAAGAGTAAGGTCGTCAGCCCATTTACCATCGAGACTTCTAGAATTGACAGAGTAGTGGAATATCCTGGAGGATTAAGTAAGTAGTATCCTGCTTTCGGCGGTGTATCTCTCGGGGAGGTACAATGGCATAGCCGACCGCCTAGTATAGACCAGTGCCGGAATGGCACTTATTGCTCCCGGTCTCGGAGGCCGTATTCAAACCTTGGGGCGTATCAGATTCTCAGGGAGGCGCAACGGTATAGCCGATCACCTGTCTCGTCATCGATCTGTGCCGGAAGGCACTTATTGCCCTCGGCCTCGGAGGCCGTATTCAAAATTTGGGGCATACCAGATGTCGACTTGTTCGCGTCATGGCGAAGAGCAGTTGTAGACCGCTATGTTACATGGCACTCCAGAGTTGGGTCAGCCATTTTCACGACAACTGCATTTGTCTTTGGAATTTTAAGCTGGGAAGGGTTTTTCCACCACACAAAATAATTCCAAGAATGTAACGTCACCTCAATACAGCAAAAGCGACATACATTGTGTACCTCATTAGACACAATGCTTTTGACTGAGGTTGAAGTTTAACAAGGTCTTTTCTGATGGAAGATCTTTTGAACAACCTTATCAATTTAACAACAGGCAGATCAGATGCCTTGGTGGGCGGATCAAGTAGCCCATTGGTCTATAGGTTAGAGCGGAGTATTAAAAAAGCTGGCGTGGTTCGACATCCTAGGCTGCATCTTACTTAACATCAGGTAAAATCGCGGCCAAACGTTAGCCTATAATAAGATAAAAAAAAAACATTCATAGCCTACAAAGCCCCTATCAGATTGTTGGGGACGTCGTCAACCCATTATTGTCCCATTGCTGGGCGCGAGTTTTCTCTCACGAACGAGAGAGTTATGGGCCGTGGTCCGCCGCGCTGGCTGGGTGCGAATTGGTGGACAGATTGTTGGGTATCATGGTATAAATGTAACAAGATTTATTCTAGGACATAAAGGAAATGATGGGACAAGATTTTTAGCCAACTTATGTCTTAAAGAAGAAGATAAATTAGCATATTGAACTATACTTATACATGACTCTGCAATATCTGTTTATACAGCTACTAGCAGAGAAGATAGAACAAAAAAAAAAAAAATTGTTTTGTTCATCAAATTTTAAAAGTTTTAGCTCTAGTAAAACTCTCAGGGAAGTAAATGGTTAATAGGGATACCCTATTAATTTTTAACTGGCTTAACAATATGCCAAAGTCTGGAACACTGGTTTGTCACTACTAGAAGAACAGCATTGGTTTGAATATAGAGGGTAGGTAAACCCTCCACGCAAACCAGACAGACCAGGATGGATAAAATATATTTTAATTGAGCTTGGAACGGAAGCTTTGCTGGGTAATGTACTGTCAGCTGTTGTCCTGTCCTGTCCAAAAGATTTACAGAGAATAGACTGATAGAACATTTTTAAAACGAGCTAATTGGAAAAGCTCTGAGGCTCTTAGAAAGTTCTACTGTTGCATAATTAAAAGTAGTGATTCTCGTAACACACAAGATGACTTTTTGAATAAGTTTTTATCTTGTAATTAAGTGTCAGTACTAGTAACATCCATTGTATTGTCATTAATTGAATTTAATCTCTTATATGTTATTGTGTTCCTGGATGAAGGATGTTTTAATCTCAAATTATTGTCATACATTTTGATCTATTATTCTTTGGAAGAATCTATTCTTTTCCCTTAACTACGGTTAAGTTACATTACAATTATTGCTATTATATGTGAAATGTTTATAATATTGTTATTTAAAGATTAAGTGCTAAATCAAATTTACCCAAATTTACACTTTTATTTTTCAGTGTTCTTGGAAAAGAAAGTAAATGTTTTTCCTTCAAAATTGTGTATCCATATAGAGGTTCTTTTCTGAAGGAAATGTGCTACTTATGTTCACATAGCGTTTGTACTCTTTCACCAGCAGATCACAAACAAGTCTTCAACAAATGCTGTGTGTTTTGGAAACACATATAATACAACCGTTTTGCATTACAACAAAACGGTTATTATGTGTGTGGAAAAACACACAGCATTGGAGCAAGGTGCTTGCTGGTGGTTGAAGAAAGACTATGATTTGACGTTGACAGTTGTCACGTGTCATGCCTGGCAACTTGGAATATTGCCATTCACTGCTATGTGTGAGTAAGGTAACAAGAAAAAGACAGGTAAAGTAGATATTTCTATGAATTAATGGCTTAATCTACGGATGCTTCTTCAACAAATGCTGTGTGTTTTTCCACACACATAATAACCGTTTTGTTGTAATGCAAAACGGTTGTATTTTTAATTCACGAGTAGAAAAATAACGTACGAAGGCGGTATAAAAGCCAGAAGTTTTTGATAAGAATGTATGCACAGTAGCGGCAATTAAACCCATTTAAGCCCTGTTTATATTTACAGACATTAAACGTGGCAGACAAAAATATATTTCTTATATACATAACACTACTGGGTAATACTCTTAGTACGACTTTTTAAGTCTTCTCAAAATAAACTAAGTTAACGTTTTGTCCACTATTGCAAAAAAGTGCATGGGCTAAAACGTTAACAATCATCCTTTGTAGGAAACGTAATCAACTAGTACTAAGGGCAAATTCGATGTCTTTTTTTTACCTGACTGAAGTAGCAAACGAGCATGCAGTCCACCAGTAAGTGGTCACTGCCGCCCATGGACATCTGTAAACAACTTCATACAGAACATGGGTTCTATCTGAAGTCAATCACAGATGCATTGCCACTCCCGAGGACTATGCTCGTCGCCTCATATAAAAGTGTGCCGGAAACCACACCCTTCCATCGAAACGCAAGAAAAGCTTCTCGCTAGAAATAGGTGTGGCGGTGGTACTTCCCCGGTCGAACTACACTGGTTCTACCATCTAAATCTGCGGATAATTTACGCGTAGCCATAGGCAGATTTAGATCCCATTGAAATTTGTTAGCTCATCTAAAAAGGTGAAGAGTACGTCATGTATCAGTATACGTCATAAACTATGTGTATGTCACCGTAGTTTTTGTGTGAAAGAGTAAGAAACACACAAATCCTCCTAACCTGCATTTATATTAAGATTAATAATGAATTTTCATTTATAATATTCCCCTCTGACTCGAAATTAGATTGAGATGAATATAAAGTGGGTCCTTTAATTGGCGTTTCTGGTTCTCGTTAAGCAATTAAGGGCCCAAATTGCAGAGTACAAGATTCGTGGGGATAGTAAATAGATGACGGGTATTTTGAAAGTTACCCGGAAGTATATACGGGAGGATGCGGAGTGCGATTATACATAGAATACTATCGTACTACTTATATAAAGAAGGAGTGATATAATTACAGGAGTATCTTACAAAATACTAATTTAAAAATAGGTACTTACGAGTTCATAAATAGAGTGAGATATTACAAATTAAAATGAGGAAACTGTGATTGTTAATTTGTTTTTGCCTATATCTATTAAACGATTCATCAGGAATTGTAGCTTTGCCAACTATTTTTATAACGGATATTGCACAGATAATTGTTAAAATTTGATGTCAATAGCTACATAGTATAAAACAAAGTCGCTTCTCGATGTCTGTCCCTAAGTATTCATAGATCTCTAAAACTACGCTACGGATTTTAATGCATTTTTTTTATTCCATCCATCCATCCATCAGCCTTTGAAAGTCCACTGCTGGACATAGGCCTCCCCTAAGATTAGGGGGTTTTGCCATAGTCACCGCGCCTGGCTGTGCGTGTTGGTGACCGCAGTATGTTTAAAGTTCTCAGGGTGATGCTGCTGCCCATCACCTGGTTTAAGGTCCCTTAGTCGCCTCTTACGACATCCACGGGAAGAGAGGGAGTGGTGCTATTCACAAGACCGACACCACACGGCCACATTTTTTTTATTAGAAAGAGTGATTCTAGAGGAAGGTTTTTTATGTGTGTGTATATATATATATATATATATATATATATATATATATATATATATATATATATATATATAATACATGTTTAATATAGTCGAGAAACACAAAAAAAAAAATAGATTTTTGATTTTTAGGCAGAACGAAATTCGTCGGATCAACTAGTAACTTATAAATCTGCAACGTGGCGGAATATACCTCGGACTTTAAATTAACAACTTGCCCTCGAATCGTGGCGGCAATGAAAACACACATCGACGAATAGGTACACAAATTATGGTAGAAAATCTAAATTAATAGCATAGACATCTGCTTGACCGGGTGTCGGTCCTGGAATCCAGCAATGTGAACACACCGTAATTGAGTTCGTTTAAAGACTTCCATTGTTTGTTTCGAGAATCGTAGCAAAATATAAAAAGCGTTAAATCGTCGTAAGCCCACTACTTGCATGGGTTCTGGTCTTCTTTTAGATTTAATAGTGGTTTAAGTTATATGTCTCTCTCTCATGAACCCATTATTGGCCCACTGCTTGGCACGGGTCTGCTCTCAAAAAGTGAGAGTTTAGGCTACAGTTCAACGCGCTGGCCAAGTGCGAATTGGTGGACTTCACATACCTCCGAGAACAATTTTTTTAAGAATTCTCGTGTGTGGAGGGCGGTTTTCCTTCACTGAAAAGCAGTGATAATTAATTTCTAAAACGCACATAAATCATTGGTGCGTGCCTTTGAACCTCGGACATCCCGACCAAGAGGGCAAATTACAACCATTGGGCTATCACTGCTCTTAATACATGTCTACCGCTCTCCAATTAGTAGAATTCATGAACTATGAACATTTTAAAGAACGATCAGATGCGAACATTCCTTTCGACGCTCGTGACGCCTGCGTTTACCGTTACGTAAAATAATAATATTTTTTTAATATGCATAACTTTGAAAATCACAAGACTTTGAATTCAAAACTGGAACCTTCCGTTTACAACAAGCGTTTCAACTCCACACGAATTCCCTTCGCAGTCCTATGCTGAAACTTCCTTACACTATGTTCATATTGCCTCACATCAATATCTTAATAAAATCCAAAGCATACTCACACTTCGATGGCCTTGTTCCAGTTGATGACGTAGCCGCTCAGCACGAAGGTCTCGATGTTGACGACGTGCACGTTGCCCCGCTCCGTGCCCACGTGGATCCACTTGGACTGCAGCGGCAGGTGCAGGCACGTGATCCTGGGGACAAAGCGGCGGTTACACAATTGTATCAGGGACACATCTGTATTGGGTATACGGAGACCAAATAATATTATTTGTTACTAGCTTTTAACCACGGTCAAAGGGAAGTAACATTAGCATTTGATAGCGTGATACAGAACTTGCAAATGAATATTACTAACGTCACCTATTAACAACGTCTGGAAGTACTAAATATGTATCAACTAACAAAACATCGACATTTTCATGGGAATAAGAGAGCGCGGTAAAAAGTAGTCTAAGTCACTCTCCGCCCTCATATCTCCCAGCATATAAACCATATCATATAATAGCTATGTGGCGACGTGAAAAAGGAAAAAACAAACACACTTTCACATTTATAATATTAGTATGAAAGTATGGATATCCATCAAGATGCACCAAGAAATTGATGGAATTGACTTTTTTAAATTTACATCCATTTGATCCGTTGATCAAAGTAATGTAGACCTATTACTGTCAACTTATGATTCAAGATCGATAGTTTGAAGAATAAAACAACTTTTGTGAGTACCCGTACATAAAAAAAAAGTATATATAACATGATTATACAATTTTAATCCGAGTTTATACCCGAAATCCAGCGCCACGAAACATTGTCTTGGAGCTTCAAGTGTCAGCGTGTGCCGAGCAGATTGCAGCGAAATTTGCAAAATTTTCGCTACAATCTGCGGCGAAATTTCGTTGCCCCACAAGATCAGACACATACATTTGTTTCTTTTACGCTCCACGCTTTCATATATGAATTTCGCTTTTAGCGAATGTTAATGCCCTCAAGTATAAGCTTTTGTTAGTTTGAGCAGTTGTTAAAAAGATTGAGTTAAATGTAACAACCATATTTTTGATATAACAAATGTGAAAGCAATGGAAACGTCAAAAAAAGAAAAAAAAAAACTATTGTAAAATAAATATTTCACACGTTTATTTTTACAAAATAGCTTTCCTGGATAGACGATCTGCTAATTCCCAGCTCCCGTCCGCAAGCGTAAGCTGGGAGCATGGCTTGTTTGCTCCACGCTACTTAAACGACATCACTTGGCATTTTTGTTAAAGCTTTCGATTTAGTTACGACAAAACATTTTGAAATATCGTTTATATTATACTTAGGGTTAAAGTCCGGGTAGACTCTGTTATAAAATATTGTATTTTGCTCGGGGCAACTTTGTACTTAATAAGATAAATAAAGCGTGCGAAAATACTTTATTTTGCATGAATTGGGATTTAAAAAATTTTGACCGTAAGTAGTTTTGGGTGAAGCAAATATTATTACAAGTTTTTCATAGGCACCATATTAAGGAAGTAGTAGAACATTTATATCCGGTGACATCCTTAATATGGTATTAATATATTATTTTAGCCAGTACATTAGTAAGAAATGAAATGAAATGTCTTTGTTTTGCATAGGCCTACGGGGGCGCTTACAAATTGTCAGTTACTTTTTTTTTTACATTACCACCGGATCGGAACACGACCTCAACTGAGAAGATCCGGCAAGAAACTCAGTGGGTTTACTGCCGTTAATAGCTTATAAATAAAGTAGGTACTTATTGCCCTAGTAACAAAAGAACATTCGGAATGACAACATAGCTTCCGCAAGTAAATCAAGGCCTCAGTACCTTGACAACATGAAGGCTAATGACGTAAAACTATTTTCGACGTAATGGACGCATGGCGTGACCCCGGGGTCGTTATACTTAACCTGATTAATGTAATTAAGTCGACGAAAACTCCGACGAAACTTATATATAATAATATTAAGCTACGTGTGGTTAAGAATGGAGTTATAATCCGGTATGAAGGGTTGCCTTGTGGAGGTCGTTGGTACTGCCGGGCAAAGAGATTCGTTTTTAAGTTATCGTTTAGTTTCTTACTAATATTGTAAAGGCGAAAGTATGAGAGTATGGATAGATGTTTGTTACTTATTTACGCAAAAACGCAGAAACTTCGAAGTCAATCAATACCGGATGCTATCATCGTCTAATATACTGCAAAATAAGGACTTCATGATATATTGTATATTTATTGACTGTACATATTTACAACTATCACTGTACTACGGATATTTACATCATTCATTAGTACATAAACAACAATCCTAATATAACTTAGTTGCACTAGTTAGATTACCAACATTGCGGTACGGACGGTTCCCAACTGAACACTATTGACTTGGCCAACTCTACTCGGCGCAGTGACCGGAATTTCTAGCTGTGGACATAAACTTGGACAGATCGCCCTCAGAACTCGGTAACTGTCGGGAATATTCCTGGAAATGACGCCAAGAGATGAAGTTTCATTTGAAAGCAACCCATTGAGGTAAGTTACGTCGTTAACATTTCTACGAACTCGCCGAGGGAACACCAATTTAAGTTGTGGACGCGTGGAGCATGCGAGATAACTTAGAGTGGTTGCAGCTATATGCATTGCAATTGGAAACTATCGAGGGAATCAACTTCCCGGAGAAATTAAACAACTCACAAACTTCAAAATTTGTATTAGGATGAAGAAATATTAAACTCAACTCGAAAATAGTTCATAATCAGTTGCTTGGAGGTTTATAACTTCCTGTAAGTTTAATATCTAAAGTATTTTAATATTTGATACTCGTAACTTATTAACTTATACCCGCAGCTTCGCTCGCTTCGGTCACTCCAATAGTTACCATCAGTATGATACATTTCGATCACTAATTATTGCATGAAAGAGTAACAAACATAGTATATACATCCTCACTAGTTCTCTCAGAATGAGAGAGTTTTAGTCCACCGCGCTGGCCAAGTGCGAATCGGTGGACTTGACACACCTCCGAGATTTTTTTAGGAACTCTCGAGTGTGTTAGGTTTCCTCGCGATGTTTTCTTTCACCGAAAAGTGGTGATAATTAATTTCCAATACGCACGTAATTTTAGAAAAATCTGTGGTGCGTGCCTAGGTTTGAACCTTAGACCAACCGATCAAGAGGGCAAGTTTCAACTGTTAGGCTATCACTGCTCTTTTACAAACATACAAATTTTATAACATTAATACGATCAAATTATTATCCATATTAGCAACTGTACTTAAAAATATCATATTTGGTGCTAGTATTTTATACTGATATACGGAAAACCGTCGCATTCACAGGGCACAGGGAACATTTAGGGCAGGCCTATGTTCAGCAGTGGACCCCAAAAGGCTGATGGATGTATGGATACGAGTAAATTTGTCTTTAATTAAACGCGAGTAATATCGACATCTGACACATATTCGCGATTCAATTTTAATTAAACTTGTACGAGGCACTATTTCAAAGGAGGATAATTCGGTTAAGTTCGAACGCTTCACAGATTATTTTATCCGCGCAAGTAATCAATGGACGCCTGATTTTGTTCCAACAAAAACACACGCGGCATTAAGTTTTACGATTTTTATTTTGCATACTAAACGGTACTGCGCTAAGCATTAAACCCCTGAATTTTAAGCCTGCCGCATCTATATTCAGGCCTGAATTAGTTGGCAAAGCAATTATGTTCTACAAGATAAAATTTCATGTTCACTATCTATTCTAATATAAAATTGTAGTTCGCCTATTCGGAGAATCACCTCAAAGTTATTGAATTATTGCTGATATTTAGTTTTGATATGATGGCTGCAACACTAGTTGGCGGAAGTAAGTAGTTAGTAGCTAGTGGCAGTAGATGAACAAAAATTATAAAAAATACCATCAATTACATGTGTCCCAGATAAGATATAATGTATATAATATTTTATTGCTTTAAATACCAGTTCGATGACTATTATTTATTCACCTGTATTATTTTTTTGCAAAGGTCGTCCACGCTGATCGTCAACAAACCCCAAATAACTTTATAAATACTTCATAATATATTATTTTTCTCCTAACAGCTCAAAAATCGTTATTAAACCTCCTTTTTTTCTGCGGACAGCTTCAATATATTCTGCCAACATTAACCGGTTTCTATTTGCATGAATGTCATTAACGTCGCCATTTTGGTTGCGTGGCAACGCGGCCATTTTGATAATTTGTAAAAAGCTAAGGGCGACGGCACACTACGCACACGATTATTCTTTATGACCCTCTCAGCTCGCTATTGGGTGTAAAATGTCGCGTTTAGCGTCGACGTCGTCAAATTATCATTTTTAACGTCGAAACTCTTCCAGCGATAAAACCACGCATTACGTTGAAATGAGCGTGCTGGCTTGAAAGTGATGTGCGAACTTTAGCGGCATTTTTTACAACGAATATGGATAATATCTACAAAAACACAGTATAAACAAAACTAAAAAGAAAAATCATTTTGTCTTTGGTATTAGATAAATATCTTTTCCTATGGTTCGTTTCACGATACAAAGAGCGAAATTTATAAAGAGTCCGAATAGATTTTGATTTTGCTTCGTAAATAGAGGAAGGTTTTAAAGTCAATTTGGAGTCGAGTTGAAATGAGACCATTGGACCGAATTTACCGTTAACTGGTGTGTGATTTGCCCGTATTTGCAAAGCGAAATGAAATTTCTAATAGCAAAGTGGGTTTAAGTAATACAAGTACGAGTAAATCGTAGTTCAAAGAAATATGCCAATTTTAAATGTTTACGATTTAAGGATTGCCTTTTAAGTTAAATATTAGATGTTAGTGTAAGTCATCTTAATTCAATTAATATTATAAACGTTACGTAACATGTTTTCAAGTTAAAAACTATTATTTTTACGATAACTTTAAGTATTCAAATCACGTTGCTGTATCATATAATCATACTTCCTACTAATATTATAAAGGCGAAAGTTTGTGAGTGGATGTTTGTTACTTCTTCACGTGGCTACAGCGATTTTCCTGAAATTTGGTAGGGAGTTAGCTGACACTCTGAATTAACATATAGGCTATTTTTACTGTGGGAAAATATCTTATTCCTACGGGACAATCGATGAATCGGTTTATTTAACGCGAGCGAAGCTGCGGGGTTCATCTAGTTCAAATAAAACATGGTATAGTAAAATCTTTATCAAACTACTTACAGATTATATACGTACATAAGTTTTTTGTTTTCGGGGTTTATATTTACAAAAACAAAAATCATAACATTTCAATCGTAATATCGATATTCTAATTATAACTAACATGTTTTAATGAAGATAAAACTCATAGATAATTAAATTAATTGACTAATAAGTAATACGAGTACTTGCACATGTTCTAAAAGATTAAAGTAGTTAATGAGCATGGCGTCCACTTTGTGGTAAGTTGTCACTGCCGTTGTTTATGGGTAACAATAGTCAACTGGAAGTCGATCACGGATGCGTTGCCACTCGTAAGAACTAAGATAGTTCGCCTCGTATTTATGTCTGTTACACACCTTTTCAATGAAACATAAAATGTTTTACGCCAGTGATTCTGTACTCGTGGGGCAAAACTTCAAAAGGTTCCCGATGCCGTGGGAGCGACATGGTTGTACTAAAACCCCCCGGTCACCGACCGGCGCTACGACGAGGACTCCGGGATCTCCAAAGGAACACACTTCGCGTTCACACGATAATATGGATCACTGCACTGAAATCTTGACAGAAGCTGTAAAAGCTAAAAGCTGGCGGCACAGAGATAGATTTTTCACAATTTTCAATTTTACTTTGTCCGTTGTACGTTTATTTTTGATCGATTTTAGATATGAAATTTTGAACATTCCTATTATTGAATCGAGTTTCGATATAGTTTAAGTGTGAGTAAATTACATAAACTGTAGTAAAATTGACCTAGAAACACCATATACAAGCACAATTTTACGTTTAAATATTACAGTGCTGTACATTTAGGATGATTAAAGAATAATGTTACAAATTATTTATGCAACTTTAATTACGAGTATGTTGTTGTATGTTTAATGATACGAGTATAATAAATTAATATACGAATGCTACTTTTATTTATATTATATACCATTGTCTCTCGTATTTTACTGACAAAATTACATTAATGTATAATAAAAGCAGATAATCGCCACAGAGAAAGGTATATAGCGTAAGAATTATACCGCCTTAACGTCAGGATACGTTTGACCTAATTGTCCCGATGGATTATATGGTTCAAAATGGATTTGATTTTATAACTACACTGAGAGTAGACTTAAAAGCGAAATAAAACTATTCATAAGGCAACATATTCGTAGCTTCATATGAAGCTACGAATATGTTGCCTTATTAAAAAAGATTATCTTTTTTGTTATATTCCTCCTAGAATATATTATCCTCAAACAAAAATAAAAGACTTTTTT
The DNA here is from genome assembly GCA_949699795.1 of Spicauda simplicius. Classification (NCBI taxonomy): domain Eukaryota; kingdom Metazoa; phylum Arthropoda; class Insecta; order Lepidoptera; family Hesperiidae; genus Spicauda; species Spicauda simplicius. The sequence continues at coordinate 21,394,526 of OX453068.1, read as the reverse complement.
CATAGGAACTTTTTCTTCTTTAATAATCATAAAATCACTTACAGTTTAGCGCTAGCAAAGGATACAGGATGTCGTAGCCACCTCGTAGTGAGTCGTAGCAATCCCGTAGCGCAATGCCAGCCACGTCCCGTAGCACACTGCGTAGACACGCGCTACAATCATTCTACGGTGTCTAGTTCATGCACCACATTCATTGGATCTACAAATCTAAATTGTCTACGAGTGACATTCGGTGTACAATCAACAAAAAAAGTATATTTTTTACTCGGGATATTGTTTTGTTTCCACTAAAAAAACTGAAGAGGTGTCCTAAACATTTATTGTTTTCACAATTTTCTACGTAAAGTACAGATATTTTTCTACAGGATTTTTAGGATACAATGGGGTCTAACGCAAGAGGGGCGGGTGAAGCGTGCAACAGACAGACAACATCAAACTAACACACACTCACCCCTTTATTTCTTTAGTCTGTCGTGATAGTTTGATGCAATATCTGTAACAAGGTGCAAACGACCTAGCTATAGTGATAGTGCGAACATGTTAGAGAATTTAGTTGAGTTATTACCTATAGTAATGGACCGTAGCGAGTCTACATCTAGAGGCATTCCAAATTAAGCTATTAAGACATCCTGAATGCTAAACTATTTCCATAGTATGATTTGTACATGTTATGACATGTTATGGTAGTTGTATTACTTCAAAAAAATAAAATGTGCTTGTTATTCTCTTCTGATCGTAGACGTAAAAAGTTATAAAGATCGTTAGTAAAAAACTCTAAATCACAATTGATTAGTAACTCCGGATACGTACAGGCTCGAAGATGTTATAGACAGCATGTTCCATTCATTACATAGTTAATGGGATTTCAGTACACAAAAAATTCATCAATATAATATATAACATTACACTATTTATTTATTTATATATTTATTGCACCTTTACAAAAGTTACAATAGGACAAACTTAATGCCTGATGGCATTCTCTACCAGTCAACCCTGGGTGGCTGGAAAATTAGTGACTGATGTTAATTTTAACCGCTATTATGTTTGTGATCTCAAAATACTAAAGATTTATTTAATGCGAATCCACTTAACATCAATTTACTGCTTCTGTATGCTAAAAATATATATTGAAAGTAGTAGTAGTAGAAAATATGTAATGAAATCTGTAGAAATTGTGACACTGTTGTGTAGAAAGTGAGTGATTGTCTGTGTGTGTAAGAAAGTGTGATGCAAGCGTGCATATAATTATGTTTGCTTAAAGACTGTTTTGGACTGTTTATAAAATATAACATGAATTGCGTCCATCGAACACCTAGTTTTCACCTAATCCAAGTAATACCTATATTATTCTAGCGCGGCTCTTTGGCCGTGCTAGATCTGCAAAGAAGATAAAATTTGTATCGAGTTATTTAAGATATTTCAAGAAGAACTAACCTTATCTAAAGAAGGAATAAAGAGGTTAAAAATAGCATCATACCGAAAGCGGGTCCGATCCGTGGAGCAAAAGAAACTCAGAGATACTGTTACCTCTCACCTGAATTGTAATCCTTATTTGTTCAATATGATATTTATGGGAACAGGAAGCGGTGGTAAATAGGACTGACACGGAGGAACAATAATCGAATGATATGCATATACTGACATATTGATTAAAATCGGTCCATTAACGGCGGAGTAATCCTTGTACATACATAAAAAAAATATATATACCGGCCGAATTAAAAACCTTCTCCTTTTTGAAGTCGGTTAAAAATTGGCAACTTACATTTCAGTATAACTACCGAAATGTAAGTTGTCCAGTTTTTCACAAAGTTCTGCCATCTTGCATGCCATTTCTTTTGAATATCATCCTCAGTCGATAAGTATACTGCTTATCGTCCAAAATCAGACCGGAAATTGGGCTGTACGTAAAAGCCTGTGTCATAACTATATATTCTTGGATCATATGATACGCTTCTTGTGACTTAGTTATTACAATTACTATATCTAAAAGATAAATTATCATATAAAGAATTCCGATTTTGGATACAAATTTATATTAAGTACATCGTATGTACATTTATCGTTCTATTACATCGATACTAATAGATGTTGATCTTAATTGGGGTGTAATTAATATAATTGTAGAGGCGGGCGTGTTCTCGCATACAACATCTAATTCGGTCATTAATTAAGAGGGCATTAGTGATTATCTGTTATTGCCCTATAAATTATTGTATTGTATTATAGATGCTTGTAAGTTTTACTTCAGCTTTAGTCAATAACATAAACACACACACACATAGTAGGATTATCTCCTGTGTCGTGGGTATCATGGACACACATAAGACATACACACTAAACACCCAGACCCAGAACACGAATCTAAACTCAACATTCAGATACCTGTCTGGCCGGGAATCGAACCGGGGACCAATTGCGCGTCAGACCGGTATGGTAACCGTTTCGCCACGTGGGCCGTCAGGGTCGTCAAACACTGGGTAATATCCTTGTGCATTTAGCTTCATAAATTCCGGTATGATAAAGGTAAAATTATTATAAACTCATTGTCATAATAACCTTACAAATGGAAATATTATCTAAAAACTGCAAAATTGGAATGCTGAATAGATTATTTATTTATAAGTTACACCAACAAAGTAATTACTATTACAAAGAGAATTTAATAATATTTTTATATCCGCTGTGTAACCGCTAGATTCAGATGGCTCAGGACCGGTCGAAGTGGCGCAGATTAGGGGAGGCCTATGTCCAAAGGCTGATGGATGGATGGATGATCCAAGTGTCACAATTACAACGTAAACTAAATATTACGAGAAGCGACATACTAAAATATTTATACCAAAAACAAAATTAATAACATATTCATTTCATTATTAATCAATGTTTACAATGTTTTAGGGTAGTAGCTCTAATGTTTACTGGAATCTGAAGACAGTAAAACATTTTGTAACTCGATTTCAGAGACGTCATCCCAGAAATATATTAGTCATATTTCTGATTAATAACGCAATGTTAAGCGCTGTTGCGTTTTGGTCTAAAGAGTGAAGTAAGAGACACGTGCTTATTCAAGGCCTTCCAACTTAGCCTAAGACTAAACTAAACTAAGACTAATATAATCTGGGGCTGATTACACATATCATTAGATGGATTTTAAGTTTGCAACGTCCATATTATAAAAAAAAAACGAAACATAAACAATTCAACAATAAAAGAAAGGAAATTTGGTATTTTTTTATAAGATTGATGTAGCAAATGAGCATGCAGTCCTGATGGTTAGTGGTCACCGCCACCTATGAACTTCTGTAAGCAAATTCATACAGAACCCGGGGTTCTATCTAAAGTCAATTACAGGTGCATCGCTACTCCCGGACTAAGATGATCGTTTTATATAAAAATTTGCCGGCAACCACACCCTTCCATCGAAACGCAAAAAGTGCTTCACGCTAAAATAGGTATACTATATATGATCTAAAATAGGAATATTATTCGGAATAAACAGTAATTCAGCGAGGCAATCAAGCCGGGAAATTAATTTCGACTCCGGTCCAGCGCTGCGACTCACTGACTGTTGATTACGTATCGATTCTAAATATTGGATTTAAATCCAATTGCCCACCTCATCAACGTTACAAATTATTTGAATTGCAACATTTTTTATTCGCTAGGAAATGTTAAAATATATTGCACGTTGGAAAGAAAACAAAGACTAAATGGGAATTTTCTGTGGTATATTCTGTGGAAATAATAAAATTGTGTCCGTATTGTGAGGAGTCTTGTAACAAGCGCTTATTAAAGGGACGTCAAATGTACTTTTATACTTTTCTTTTCAAATGTGCGCAATGTTTCTTCTGTACTTTTTTAGATACTAATTTTAGACCTTAACTCCTTGAACAAGTTCTCTATAATTAAGACGTTGTACCTATGTAGTATCTAAGTTCATTAAGTCTATATCAAGAATAAGAGACAGCACTGTGACACAACGCCACTAATCGCTTTAACTAATTTACGGAATGTAGTTTCTCAGTGCATGAAGCTGTGTGGGAACTTGAGATTAGATCGTATTGCGGCGGCGGGCGACAGGTGGCGCGCCGCGTGTCTCCACACCTAATCTTAGTTTAAACTGTGACGCTTCATTATACCAGTGGCTGAAGATGTTTCAAGCTTAAGGAATTGACAAAATAATTTTAAAACGGCTCTCAATAAGCAGTTTTTGAATCCTCTTTGGCGATATTTCGACTCAGTTACATGGATTGTGGTCACGGTGAAACTACGGCAGGGAGAAGCCATTGACAAGCACTGGTGGTGGATTAATCTATCTACCTACATTTAGTTTGTTTTCTTTCCATACAATGGAACAGAACTCTTAACTTTTCCCTGTGACCACGATTCATGTACCTGGACTGAAATATCGGCCCAATAAGCTCGAAAACAGCTTATCATGAGCACCTATTACATGTTGAAATGTATTAATTCTGCAATAATATTAGTCCAACATCATAGACGAAATATGACTCGTGCAGAAATATGTACTATCTAATAAAACAAATTATGTTAGAGGAGAAACGTAGAGTACTTGTTAAAAGTTTCTCACACAGATGTTAGTGTATTCGATTTCGGGTCAGCAATATTATTATTAAACCAAGTTTATTTTAAAATACATCATAAGAAATTACTCTATGATGCTGCATATATACGGTACTTTAATAATAATTTCGTTTATTAAATTAAATACTTTATATTGAAAAGCTTTTGATATAATTCAATTATCTATTTAACGTTAATTAGTATTTCAATTCGTTATTGCGTACTAATTTAATCAATTCATATATATTAATTGCAAGAACGTTGATTATAATGAACACAGATACGTTTAAATGTTTCATAATTATACGTTTCATAAATAAAAGAGGCATCGCGAATTAAAACTATGTATTAAGAATGAGGTCAAGGCCTCCCACAAGCGTTGCTCCAATTTTTTCTTTGAATTTTCAACTTAGTGCCTCACAATTACGTTTTATTTCCTTACAGCCATAAAACAATGGGCGAGCGCCCGTTAAATTAACGAAAACACTTGGTTCTTAAATGATAAGCCCGAAGCCGAGTGCGAACAAAGTTAGCCTTGGCCTACTTCTGTGTGATCACCTTATTTCTAAATAAGTCCGAAATCACGATAGTTGACAGGTACTTTAGAAAAATCATATTTTTTATCTGATTGAAGTAACAAACGAGTATGCAGCTCACCTCATTGTACGTGAGTACTGTCTGAGTTTCACAGTAGTAGTGTGCTTTAAATTCACACTCTGGTATTAAAATAACTTTGTAATTGTACACATAAACATTAAAAACCAATGACTAAGACAATAAAAACTTTTCCCATTAATACATTTGTAAAAACGACTGTTATCTGTTTAGAAAGATTAAGTTTTATTGTTCTCCAGCTGTAAAGAATGGAACGACAGCTATTAAATTTACAAAAACTGCGGTCACAAAACGTACTTTGGTACTACGTGGTTCATTGTATGTTCATCTTTTTTAGGATTCCGTAACGAAAGAGTAAAAACGGGGTTATACTTTTACTCCGCTGTCTGGCCGTCTGTCCGTCCATCCGTTATCAGGCTGCATCTCATGAACCGCGATAGTTGAAATTATCACAGACGCCGCTTTAACAACATGTAATACAAATATTTAAAAGGGCTCCCATACACCAAACGTATTTTTTTTCATTTTTCTAAAAATAATGGTACGGAACCCGTCGCATCCTGCGAGTCCAATAGGCCCGTTTTTTTAATTTTATCAATTGACAACAGTGCCCTTAGTAAAGTTTACTACGTTGCTTCTAAACAATCAGTGATTAAGTTGTCCTTCATGCATTGCAATGTACATTTAACGTTTATGTATTCGACCGTTCCTTACACTTTACAAACAGCAACAGCCCGTACAAAACAGCGTACATACGTTGCTTTGTACGGGCAAAAAATATTGTTTTGTGGTAATGTAATAGTCTCGCACTATCAGCAGAAATGACATGTATAAATAGATGAACTCTATATTTCCAGTTGGAAATTTTTTGCAACTATAGCATAAGAATCCTCCGCATTGATTTTTTCTGAGCTGTGACAATTCAATGATTGAAACCGTGCGGTACATCACTAGCTCATATGATGGACTATACACTTCTACACGATATTGTTAAAAAAAAAAAAACAAAAAGTCAAGCCGTTTTCTCCTAAATGTTACGATTTTTGGGGGAAAATGTAATCACTTACATGCTGAGATAGTTTACATTCGCATAGGAATATTAAAATTTCACCATTTCCATCTCAAAAAAGTAGTAGTGGCATTTTCAGTTAGTCAATATCCTATAGTAAGCTATCACTAGCTATTACTAATATTAGTTCACACTATGTACTATTGTAGCAAGATGAGGCCTTACCATTTTCTTCTCCAATAATTCGTAGTAGCATTTAATTAGTCAATATCTTGTCATGAGCTAACGCTAGCTCAAGCTAATATCAATAGCTTATGCTATGCACACACATTAAAAAATAAAGATGTCACCGTTTCCTTCTGAAATAAGTTGTAGTAGCATTTTCAGTTAGCCGTAATCTTAACGTGAGCTACCATTCGATAACACCAACATCAATAGCTCACATTATGCACACACAATAAAAATAAGATCTCACCGTTCCCTCTGAAACTTGAGCGACTGCACCCGCTGCGGCAGCTTCTGGCGGAAGGTCCAGAGGTGGAGCTGGTCGTCAGCGCAGGCGGTCACGATCGCCCCCTCGTTGACCAGGAAGCGCGCGTGCAGCACCGCCTCGCCCGTCTCGTGGCGCACGTGCGCGTCCACGCCGGGACCGCCGAGTCTACGAGCTGGTTAAGGAACTTATGGTTGACCAAGTTGGGAATAAATAACGGATGTACGAGTTGTACTCAATTTACAAAAAACAGGTGGAAAGACTTTTATAAAAATTATAATACGTTTGTATACTAAAAAGTGGTCTGAATAAAATGGTTTTTGCAAACTTAAAAATCTTAAGACGCTTTCTACACTCATAGACCTATAGCAAGGTTTTCTCCTGTGTCGAGGGTGCCATGAACACACACAATGACGAATACACAAACACACAGACCCAGAACAACAATCTAAACTCATCTTACAGATACCTGTTCGGCCGGTAATCGAACCCGGGACTCACTGTAAGACCGGTATGATAAACGCACCACCACGCTGGTCGCAAAACCTTGCTTTTGTGAAAATAATATGTACTAGTTCTATTTTTTTTTTAATTCGAAGTTCCAGTAAACAGTATGGTATTCATTTCATACCGTCCACTGAATAAGCAACAATGAAGGTTTGTCATATAAATATTTTCCTAATTATCACAAGATCGTACTAAATATAATACGAATATTATGTTCTAACGTTATTAAGGAAGTAAAAGGCTATTATGACGTTATTAAAAAAGGAGTACCGGTATGTTCACCTTTTTACCGAAGAGTTATAATATCATTAGGTATATCTATTATCTCAACTATTAATCATATACCGCCTTGAATGTTTTCTGCTTAGCCCAATGGTTGACTGGTAGAGAATGCTTCTAGCATTAAGTCCTTTTGTACCATATTTAAGGTATAATAAATAAATAAATAAATAAATAAATAAGTGCTACTTCACGCTAGAAATGGCGCGGCAGTGGTAACTTCTTGTTTCAACCATACTCAAGTCATTCTATCACCGTAAAATATCCTTATATAACATATACTTTATAAAATTAAAATGTATCCATTCTGCGTTCCAATTACAGAGAAAAATGTAAGCAAATTTTAATATGTTCGAATCTAAACTTTAAAACCGAACAGTGAGTATTCTTTTTAATTCCCGCATTTCTATCCCGTGAATTACTTGCCGAAATTCGGATCGTATCTCGACGACCGCGGGCAATATGTTCGGAGCTCTCGCCTTGCCTCCATTACGCTAATGCTGCGAAATGGGATGTTTGCTGAAGCATCGCGCCAAATTGTGAAATTCAGGCTGTCAGCGCTGCAGCTACCTCTAGTCGGGACTTTAGCTCCAATTTTACAACTATTTGCCGTATTTTCACATGTGTAGTTACGTTACCTTCGCAATGTTTGATTAACGAAATAAAAATGGAAACTATTTTATACATATCGTTTTTTAATTTATATGAACGGAAAGATATATTCTCTTAATTACTAATCATCGCAAGAAAAGTTGGGCCTACGAACCATGAAATTTAGACAATAGGTTCCGTCCTTTTAGGTACCCAATTAGAAATGTCTTTCTCATATTTTATCCATAAAGGAGAGAAAAGGTATTATAACTTTGTACGAAACTCATCTTATTTTGTTAAAAAAATTCGTTAACATATGTACAAAACATACATATATACAAACTGCCCACATGTACATAACCGCGATTAACTAGTGATAAAATAAATTTCGTCTTTTAGTGTTAATTTAGAGAACATTTTAAATCTAAATTCTAGCTAAATAGCAAATTTCGTAGACTAGCAAAAATATGCTGAGTTTTATGTTTCAGGAGGTATAATTAATTACGTAATTATGTGCTTAGCTAAACGTGCCGTACCAGTAAAACGTTTGCTAAACTCGCTACAATGTGTGTGTGGAAAACATTATTGGATTATACTTTTATTGCACACCTTTTTGTAGAATATAATCATATCAGCAAAAACATTTATAGTTCACATAATATGCGGCGATACTTTCGTATATTGTTTGGCGGGTACAACCCATTATTATCCCACTGCTGGGCACGGGTTTTCTCAGAAAGTGAGAGTTTTTGGCCTTAGTCCACCGCGCTGGCCAAGTGCGAATTGGTGGACTTCACACACCTCCGAAAACTTTTATTATTTTTTTAAGGAACTCTTGGGTGTGTAGGTTTCCTCACGATGTTTTCCTTCACCGAAAAGCAGTGATAGTTAATTTCTTACACACATAAATCAGTGGTGCTGCGTGCCTGGGTTTGTATCTCCAACCTCCCGATTGAGAGGGCCAGTTTCAAGCATTTCTGTATATTGTTTACTTTAGAATAAATAAATTTTGAATGTGCTACCCAAAAAAAAAAGTGATGAATAAAATGGCAAAGTTTACGCCATGACCACGATCGATAACCGGATCAAATAATCGACAAAAAAAAAATAGCTTTTTGCCCGTATCCATTACATATTGGAATGTATCCATTCCACGATAATAATGGTTTAAAATCCAACACATCATGTACTGAATAAAATCTGCGTAGTATTAAGGTTTAGAATTAGAAATCCTGCTATCCTGGATATCGTAAGAGGAGGTTGGCAGAAGTGTTTTCCTGTGTATCATCAACTGGCGTAACCAAGGCGCGGTAACTAATGGCAAACCCCAAGCCTCATCCTAACACTGTGCCTCAAAAGACTGGTGGATGAATAGATGGATGCGTGCGATACAAATTGAGTACACTTCAACTTTATTTTTACGAAAAATATTACACATTACCAAGCTACGAGCAACCAAAATAATTTGGATCTCCGAGTAAAACATCTGTCAAAAAGAGGCTAACAGTTTCAAACTTCACATCATATGGCATTGACAGACAGACAAGTAGACAATGTCAAACTTTTTAAATGAGTTTTTTAACAAGTACAGCTTTACATACAATAATTTCTGTCTACGTTTATCACTAGATATGCCTCGTGGGTTTCCTCGCGTTTAATTTTAATGTAAAAGTTACTTTTGAATTGTAAGAACAGAAAATATCATTTATATAATTTACAACAGGATTTACTTGGTAAAGAGGAATTTATATCTACTACTACCACTAAATAAACTTTTATTGAATTATTTTATTATGTATTTGCTTTATACGCAACTTAAGCATCCTGACTTAAATAGATAATAACAATATGACTTGAATAGATAAGAACAACATGTCACAACAACAAAACCAAAATTAACTTGAAACAGCCGTCCAAGTTACTCTATAACAAAAGGATAGACTGAAAATCAGCGTCACGGCATGGTCTTCCTAGCTGTGGCATTCGCTGAGTCTGTACCTGTTCGCAGTCACTGATTATGTTGCATTAAATTATTGTAACTTTCTTCTTACTTACTTTATACAATTTATAGCCATTGCTTTTTGTGTTTGTGTTTCTATAAAACGCTTTATATTGTGTGCAACATGTAGTTACTGGGAATAAAGCATTCATTCAATCATTCATAATAACTTTGAATAGGGTAGATAGATTTATAGTTTTATCAAGATGCAAACTGTATTAGTATATCAAACTCTATTAATTATATGCGATGTACAGACACGAGGTAATTACATTTTTTATTAAATGTAGATACTTTCAACCCTCTAGTCCATACTACAAGCTTAAAGGTATTTACAAACTTTCAAATTGTTAAACATAGGTATATCAATACAAATTTGAACCTAAAATCTTTGTGTCCAATTTCTGAAGTTGTAATATAATATGTCAGAAACAACTTATCTCGAATTGGAGCTAATAGGCGAAGCTTGCGTTAAATGTGAATTATGGTCTCTGGGGTCAGATTAGACCTTAGCCGTACCCTTTGTACTATATTAACTGCTTGACTTTTCCCTTTGTTCTTGTAAGAATATCGGTAAAAATTAAACATGTGGAAATTATATTTTAATACCTAACTTTTATCTTTTTCCTAATTTACAGCCAACTAGAATTTTCTTGTAACGTTACACACGTTACAAGAAAATGCACTATGCGTTGCCACACTGCTCAAGTGGGAAACGAGCATGTCTACGTGAATAAGTAGCAAAGTAAGATATCATACTTAATATTATAAAGGCGAAAGTTTGTGAGAGTGTATGTTTGTTACTTCTTCACGTGTAAACGGCTGGAGAGATTTTCATAAAATTTGGTAGGGAGTTAGGTGATACTCTGGATTAACATATAGGCTACTTTGCTGTGGGAAAATATCTTATTCCCAGGGGACAATCGATTTTTGTTAACGCGGGCGAAGCTGCGGGATTCAACTAGTAAAATAATAAGTAGGTAAGTAAGATGTCCACAGTAAGCAGCCACTGCCACCTATGGACATCTGGAATCAACTCCAAAAATGCCTCGAGTTTAACTGAGGGAGATCTCAGATGCATCTTGAGAAATAAGTTAAAAGTTCTCGAATAAGCATGTCTGCCGTTTCCCTTCCCTTTTCCTTTAAACACAAAAAGAACTAACCGCTTTTACAAAGTCTTTAAGTTTCTTTTCATGTTGGATATGAGTTATGGGGCGTTATATTATCCCTCGGGGGCAGTTGGAGCCCTTAATGCCTCAGAGGTCGCTGAAGTACAAAATCTTTGAAGTTACTTTGAAACTTATACTCGCTACTCTATTGAAATGTAAATTCAATTCTTTTTTATGTATAAGTAGATGCTACAACTTGAAGATTGTTTTATTACCAAGAAGGAGTGACGAAAGAAATTGTTCATATTAAGACACATAATTTAACTATTAGAATAAAAATATACTCAATTATTATTAAAAATGTAAATGTATAAGTATTCCTTGGTCTACCAATTCGCACTTGGCCAGCGCGGTAGACTATGGCCTAAAACTCTCTCATTCTAAGAGAAGACCCGTGTCCAGCAGTGGGACAATAATGGGTTGATGATATATATAAGTATTCATAATAATTCAAAAATAGGTTTACTATTTTATAATTTCCTATGAGTAAAGAAAAAAGAAATTGCTCATCCCTTCCCTTCTCAACGTACGAAGTATAAACCAAATGTGACACAGAAATACTTCGATAATAGTGATCTTAATCTTGAAAGCCTAGTGATTTATAACACAGCATTATAATCGTTATTGATATAAGTTCGCAACCGAGACATCCTTGTTTCTGTGTGTTTCGAATTATGTGCAAGAAAACATCGTGACGACATTTTTTAAGTTCACAAAAATGTATGAAGTCTCTACTTGTGGCCATCGTGGCTAACCATTCATCTTAGAGGAACGCCGTACCGGGTGGGACCGGTAATAGGTTAACCTCGACGAATAATCCGATCAAGGTGGTAGTACCAGTGTAGTTCGATCGGGGAAGTACCACCGCCACACCTATTTCTAGCGTGAAGCATTTCTTGCGTTTCGATAGAAGGGTGTGGTTGCCGGCACACTTTCACATGAGGCGACCATCGTAGTCCTCGGGAGTAGCAACGCATCTGTGATTGACTTCAGATGGAACCCATGTTCTGTATGAAGTTGATTACAGATGTCCACGGGCGGCAGTGACCACTTACCATCAGGTGGACTGCATGCTCGTTTGCTACTTCAGTCAAATAAAAAGAAATAAAAAAAAATCTACGTGCATTGTAGAGTAAAATTCACGCCATTTGCAATTGAATACAGTTAAAAACCTGAAATTTAATTACTAAGAACAATTATCGGATCCCGTTCGTTTGTGCCATACACGTTTGTTTGAGCGGAGCAAACACGCTCGCTCGCTTTGAGCGCCCGTTTGCGCTGTGCGGGATTCAAACGTTCTGTGTACGTTAATTAAAATTTAATTACAGGTACTCGGCAGAATGACGCTTTTATGGTGAATTTGGTCTTTGTGGTCTTATGAAGGTTCATTCGTCACGATTATTCTTACAAAGTCGGAAAATAAACTCATGAATGTATGTATATTCGGTCTCCATAGGTATTATACTATAAAAGTTATTGAAAGATAAAAAAGGCTGTAAAAGGGCTATCGCAGCTATATTTTGGTTTAAAGAGTGTTGTTTCGGAAGACATCGATACTGACTATTGTCTGATCCGAGGCGTTCGAACATAGTCATCAGTTTATTTATTTATTCTATTCACTTATGGAAACGGTCGAAATTCGACCGTAATTCAACTCAAAAATTAAACTTGATATTGTCAAAAGTACAAAAGTATCACGAATAGTTCTCAAATTTAATTACATTATAATTCATAAATATTTTATTTACTGCAATGTTGTAAATGTATTTTTCGACTGTTTATTAATTTTCAAGTATTATAAAAACACCCATTGAAGGGAAACAGAGGTTTAATTGAGTGACCTGGATTTAAAAGCAATGACTGGTATTTTGTCAAAGACTTCTGACATTTTTGACATTATGTTTTCATAGTAAGAAAACACTGAACGTTCTTTTTCGTTTATTGTATATGTGTTTGTGTCAAATGTATGGTAATGTGTGGAATGTGTTTTAATTTGACTTTATGTACAGTCACGAGTAATAAGATGTGACTATGGAAGATTGACAAAAGTATCTGATCCAAGAAGGAGTTCATTAATATCTGACTACACGAACGCAGCATAAATATCTGACATTGAAAGGCAGCATAATGCAGTAGCGTCAAAATTATGTAGATGAACGTCAAATCACATAATTTTGACGCTATATAAACTATATATCTATTTAAACTGTAACCGTGCCAAATTTCATACCCTTCCGTCCGCGTAATATTATTAAAAAGGGATCATAAGTTTCAATTGCTGCACGTCTTCATATACATTTTTGGGGAAAAAACAGTTCATGATATACTATACTAGTATTTCTATCTGAAAATTAAAACATCCATTAAACTTTCATCATTCATTCGCTTGATCATTTGCTTCACAGCTACGACTCATTAGCAGCGATGAATGAATGATTATTATCGGTCATGAGAGTTTAATGTTTAATGGAGCGGCTGATGGACGGAACGGTGTAATCAATTTGTGTGATCCGATTTGATTTATCGTAACTGATTAACTTCGTTACAACCAACAAGTTATATTGTTAAACTATTGAACAAACATGGGCGGCAGTGACCACTTACCATCAGGTGGACTGCATGCTCATTTGCTACTTTAGTCACCTAAAAAAAAATAGGTACCTTTTTAAATTACTAAAAAAATCTGATTGCTTAAAAATATTGATTGCCTTCAATTTCAGTTGTTTTTTTAAAGTATCGACTACTTTTTGTATTGTTTTTGTAATTTCAGGGTGACTATAGTTACAACACAATAGTACGAAAACTAATTTTAAGTCAAACGTAAAAACTGCTATAAGCTAGAAATAAAGGTGGCGGTGGTACTTGTAAACTAAATGAAACCTGCTGACTTAGTATACGTTCTGCACAGTTTTCATTTAGAGACATGATTTTGCATGAATTTTATATTTAACGTAAAATCGAAACAGTGCGAAATGATTTTCGAAAATACATCACCAATGCACCCTTTACACATTAAATGGAAATAAAAGTGTATGTGCAAAAACTCAAATTGTTTTCTTGTTTGTATCGTTGTATAAGAAATTAATTACACAAATATGTTACGATTCTCTTCATTGTATAGGATTGTATGTACCATCTTTGACCTGGCGTGACCTCACCATCCGGGTCCTTCGGAAGACCAGCGCTGGCTGCAAAAATCAACCAGCATAAAGCTGAGAAGGACCCGTTTCGTGATGTATACCACTCACGCATCTAATGGTAATTTTAATATATTATTATTATTGTGTCCTTAACTGTGTGGGTGTGTACGCATTATGAATAAACTATTTCTTTCTTTCTTTCTTTCTTTCAATTAGTTACACGTGATTTTCTTCGTCATCGTAAGTAGGTATGTCCTTTTCCAAGCTCGTAGAAAGGAAAATATTATAACGAACCACTAATATATATAAATATTAGTGGTTCGTTGTACGAGAAATTACTCAGAATGTCGTACAGAGCCGCCTGTGTGCACTAATTAGGGACAAAAAGGGTTTCGTAGACAATTAGCACACCTAATATCGACGACAATATTAAACTATGGCATGTATTCTGAATGGTAAAAATGTTTTCGGTCATTCCTGGAATTTCGAAAGAATTTTTGACGAAAATTCTTAATATCAAGTTTATTGGGCCAAGGCGTAATTAGTTGTAAATAAAGATATGAGCAAATGGGACACCTGTTATCAACCTTAGAAAATATGAACTAACTAAACCCCGCAGCTTCGCACGCGTTAAAAAAATCGATGTATCGATGGTCCCCTGGGAATAAGATATTTTTCCACAGTAAAAAGTAGCTTATATGAAATTTTTAACTTTTTTTGTATTTTGTCTTCAGCAGTATATACTGTGAAAATGAAAGTGTTCGGTTTAATAAATAAATAGTGAGCTGAAAAATACGCATTCTTGGATGCAGACACCTTTATTTCTAGATTTTATTTAAATACATTGAATAAAAAGAAAGTCTAGAAATAATTTCTATCCTAATCTAATTATGAAAATCAAAATTTAACCCAAGCGAATCCTGGGTCAGATGGAGACCCTTTAGGAACAGTAAGCTGAAAATATTCGACTGCCATTTAAGTATGTTTTAAGCAGATAATTATATAAAGTACATTAAATTATCACCAAAATATCGAAAATGAGAAACAGTCGTATTAAAGGTAAAGTGAAATCGATTGACTTAAAAAACAAAATCTTCACATATAAATACTGCTTACAACTTTGAACAATTTTGTTAGCGGTTATTGTATTTAAAAGCACATTGTAACTTGTTACTACACCATAAAGTCAAATGAACGTTGTAACTTAAACTAAAAGGTACCATTAAAAGGCTAACAGGTTATATCACCGTCTATCAACAAAATTGCGTCATTTGGTGCAGAGTTTTTTAAACAAATAATCTTTATTTGTCGAATAAGGTGTAATTACATTGGTGTTTATAGTCAATAATTTTCGCTTATTCTACCACAAATGGCGTACAAATATTATTTAAGTCTGATTTTAAAGATACGATAAAATAAGATACATTAAATTATTAAATTTTAAGGACCAATAATAATAAAACTGCAATCAATCTTGATGTCAATAACAATGTCAAATAAAGATAATAAAAATAATAATGGTAATAAGTAATAATGGAAATAATGAAAATGAAAATGTCAGTGGTATCTCATCTATAGAAGTAAACTAAAAAAGGTTTCAGTGCTATCCACATATGAAATAAAACACAGATCACCCAGTCCTACATGAGGGCGGATGCAGTTATGTTACTACATCTGAAGATTAAATTAGAAAAGATTAAATGCTTCGTTTTGTCTTTCTCACCACGCCTCATCGTCAACCCATTGTTGGGCACGTATTGTCCCACTGTTGAGCACGGGTCTTCCCTCGGAATGAGAGAGTTATAGGCGTTTCAAACACCTGCGAGTACTTTCTTTAAAGAACGTAGGTTTCCTTACGATGTTTTCCTTTACCGTAAAAGCAGTGAAAGTTAATTACTAAACGGACATAATTTTAGAAAAATCAGTAGTGCATGCCTGGGTTTGAACCTCGGACCTCCCGATCGAGAGTTTCAACCATTAGGCTAGCAGTGATATCACTGCTCTCACAACGTCTATGGAACCATAATACGCTGCATTTAGCACGACGAGGAAGATTCTACCGTCTATGTTAAAACATAGACGATAGAATCTTCCTTCTAAATTAAAATTTACACGCCTCACTAGTTAAAATACGTTTAATATTTATTCAGACATCATTACATATTCTTTGCATTTAATTACTTAACAACACACAGGTGGTAATTAAATAATTCGATTTATTTATCAATATTATTTTTCAATCCTAAAATATCAAAAGAATGTGTTAAAACAATCTCACAACAAATAGGTTGCGAATATACAATACTTTTATTGGTCGAAGACAATAAAACGCGCAAAATACAGCACTGCGATTGGTCAAAGATAATAAAGCGCGCGAAATAAACGGCTGCGATTGGTCAACGACAATAAACCGCGCGAAATACAGCTCCATCGTTGGTTAATATTTCAGAGTTACATTTGGCCTCCGAATTTCCTCGTTGTTTGTGTGTGGCGAGTGAATTCGGATAAAAAAATGGCCGGAGCGTGACCGGATTGTGAACAAATTTACGAATTCTGGTCTGTTTAGATTAGGCTCTGGATGGGAATATATGTAACAATTTGTAAGTGCCCCCGTAGGCCTTCACAAAATAAACATTTCATTGATTGTATTTGGCGGTCAGATCTTATCTAGGGTTGATTACAGAAAAAAAATCCATATAAAAACAACTCCAGCAAGTACACATCATTGGTATGATAGTATTATACTGATACGTATCCGGATATGAAATTATTTCGGATTATCCGTAAGTTTCGGATAGTTTCGGTTACGGATATTATATTTTTAAGGAATTACAAAGTAAAATACAAATAGATAGAAAAATGGCATTACTCATAGGTCATAATTTGATAGGTACTACCTGCAATCGGTCTATGAGTAATTATTATACGTCTTTAATTTTTGAGAATTATTACCTATTTGAAATATATTAATTCAATAACACAATTATTGTATTTAATCAGCCATTTGATATTAAGAAGAGAAAATTAATATAAGAACGAAATTAGGAGAGCATATTGTTGTAAATGACATGTTTCATTTAGACTCTTATCCGAAACTTCGGATTCGGTTACGGTTACGGATATGTTTTATATCGGATATCCGATAGATTCGGTTTCCGATACGGAACTCCACAACACCCCTAATTACTACATTGACCACTGTGACCGTTTGAGGACACTCAACCTAGCTCAATATGAATATTATACGTATTCACTAGAATCATTCGACCGTGAATTCTTTGAAAACTAACAAACTCATTTTAATTTTCAGTAAAATGGATGGATAAACATTCTTTAAAAAACGTTAAGCAACTTTTAGCAACTTAAAAGCTTCAAAGGTTCAGTGAAAAGCATTTTCTAGTTAAATTATTATATATTAAGCGAAGCGAGAATATCGAGTAAGGTTGCCCACGCATTGATGCTACGAGTGAGGTCGAAACCACTTGTAATTTTTTAAACTTTTATGACCAACTTTTTATTTAATTTTACAGTCGTTACTTGATGGACTTTCTTTAAATTATTTGCCATGCTACACTCATAGCTCCACATTAGGATTTTTTCCTGTGTCGTGGGTACCAAGGACACCGTCCCTGTAGCCTCGGGGTCAGAATAGGGCTACGGTATCCCCTGCCTGTCGTAAGAGGCGACTAAAAGGGGCTTCCGGGGTTGCAGACGGCTAGAGTGGGAGCACGAACCGTTCGGTCAGGCAATCCCGGGAAGGACGACGGTATGTGTGGTCGCATACCGTTGTAAAGACTAGACGGAGCGGTGGGCCCAGCCGCCCATCTGGGAGGAGCCCGATGCGGCAGCGCGCTCGAGGATTCCGGTTGAAGTCGTTTCGAGATCCCGGAGTCCTCCTTTTCAGCGCCGAGGGCGGCCACCGGGGGGGTTAAAAATCCCACATAACCCTGCGTCGCTCCCACGGCGTCGGGTACCTTTGGAAGGTTTCCCCCTCGAAAACAAAAAAAAAAAAAAAGCGTACCAAGGACACACACAAGACGAATACACAAACCCCTAGACCCAGAACATGAATCTAAACTCATCATTCAGATAACTGTCTGGCCGGGAATCGAACCCATTATATATTTGCAAAAACATTATCTTGCAAAAATAATTTGATTCGATTAGTCTAAATTGAAACAGAACTCACAAGTAGAAATGTCGTTACTAATTCATATCCATTTTAACGAGATAACTTTGATTATTCATTTACAGCCACCCAGTAGCGACTCAAACTTTTACTCATAACTTTGTCGCTCCCTTATATTGTGATGCGGTTTCTTTGTCAACCGCCATCTTGTTTTCTATTATAATTAGATTGTCTCCGATTTCAAAGTAAAATTTGGAAAGGCAAACAAAATGAAATATGGCCACTTAAGATTTTGTTTTGTTATATATTTCCTTTGTGTCTATTTACGAATATATAAATGGTTGAGTTATTTATATATCGTCGTCAACCGATTATTGTCCCACTGCTGGGCAAGGGTCTTGTCTCAGAATGAGAGAGTTATAGGCCATAGTCTGTCACGTTGGCCAAGTGTGAATTGGTGGACTTCACACACCTCCGAGAACTTTTTCCCAGAACTCTCGGGTGTGTGTTTACCTTCGCCAAAAAACAGTGATACTTAATTTTTAATACGCACATAAATCAGTGATGCGTGTCTGTCATTTCTGTTTATATATTATAGAAATATATGCCATGCTATAAAAGATTGGTCGGACACTATAGAATATAATGATTAAGTAATTTAGTGTTTTTTTAAATACAATGTATATTTACTAACATAATTATTATTATGATCAAGAAATCCATCCCCATACCCCTTTTTCTCTGATCGCAGGCGCCATATTTAAAGATTATATAGCCTATGCCACTTTCATGGTCGATTCAAATGTGTCGTAAGTTATAATCCGTCAAGCCGTTTGGACTATAGCGCTTGCCAAATAAATGAACATACATACAAACAACAACCTACATACTTACAATCGAAAAACATTAACATCCTTTGACGCAATTGGGTTAAAAATAAAAAATAAAAAATATTTGGTTTAATTTTTACCAGTGTAGTTCTACCGCGGAAGTACCAACCCGCCAATTTTTGGCATGAAGCAGTTCTTGCGTTTATCGAAACGCAAGAACTGCTAAATAGAAGGGTGTGGTTGCAGGCACACTGTTTATATAAGGCGACCATCTTAGTCCTCGAGAGTAACGACGCATCTGGGATTGACTTCAAATAGAATCCATGTTGAACAACATGTTTATAACGTTGTTTACAGATGTCGCAGGCGGCAGTGACCACTTACCATCAGGTGGAGTGCATGCTCGTTTGCTACTCCAACCAGATAAAAAAAATACTGCAGCTGGTAACCTAGTATCAACTAGTACTATTTTAAAAGCAAAAGCTGTTTGTACCTGTACTTCGCTTTGAAATACCGAAACAAAGACGATGACGTCACTCGCCCACCGTGCACACACCGAACTCGCATGTTTAACTTTCCCGTGAAATGTCTCCCTCGTTTTACTAAAACTACAGCGCAACTTTCGCCATTCATAGTTTTATATGGCAGCTCAGATTTTCTTTACTTTCTATCGGTGAACATTTCCGTTTGGTTTTTCAGTTTATTGAGTCGGTATTCACATGCGAAATGATGTTGCTTCGGTATTTGTTGTACTATTTATGGTAAAACTCCGGGGTGTTTACTGAACGTGAAATAAGAAATATATATTTACAGTTCTTGTTCTAAGCTTGTCAAATCAAATACCTAATATTTTATGAAAATAAGAACATTTGATGAGTGGCCGCTAATGCCTACTGTTTTTTTTATCTGTTTGAAGTAGCAAACGAGCATGCAGTCACCTGATGGTAAGTGCTTACTGCCACCCATGGACATCTGTAAGCACTTTATATAGAACATAGGATCTATCTGGAGTCAATCACAGATGCGTTGCTGCTTCCGAGGACTGAGGTGGTCGCCTCAAAAAAAGTATACCGGCAACCACAATCTTCCATCGAAACGCAAGAAATGGTTCACGCTAGAAATAGGTGTGGCGGTGGTACCTCCCCGGTCGAACTAAACTGGTTCTACCTGGTACATATACCTATGTATACCTATATTTAAATCAACGGTGGGGTGATAGTATTTGACGCCATTCACCGCCGTAGCTACTGAAGACTAAGTTTCAACGCCTTGGCGTGTCTCTCACACCAAAACCTAACACATACCAAAATAGAACACGACAGCTATTACTAATGTAATAAGAGAAAGTTTGACGTGCCTATCTTTTCTCCACGAGACGCACCTCTAAGAGAAAGACCACATTGAAATTATTTGCAGAATTTCTTAAAACATTATTTCCATAAAATTAAACCCGCGCAACACAAACGCCTAACAACATTCCTATGCAAACATTTAATTAAGTATCGGGTTTATCGTCCTATACAATGGTGTACTATTACCGATGTAGGCATGCTAAGCGCTGAAAATACCAAAATATAGCTGAACAAACTAACTTTATTACTTCTATTAATAATACGAGACGTAAGTATTTTCAGATTGTTTATGTCAAGAGTTGATTAACAGGACTTATACGACTGAAATTCAGTTTAATCAGAATAAGAATCAGAATCAGTATGGAAATATTTTTGAAAGAAAGAAAGAAAACTTTGTTTCCAAACGCAACACAGATACAACATAAAATAGACAGAATTTGACAGATTATTTTTTGGTATGTGGCTACTGCAGCCTATGGACATCTGTAATTTAATTGCGCATCTGTTGCTAACCTCAAGTAAGACTGATTTTGCTTGAGGTTCGCCACAGATGCACTGTATCCAAGAGGACTAAGTAACTGGAGACTATGTTAGGCGAAGTATATAGAATTCTTATTTTATATATTGATTATTGATTGCAATTGAAAGAATTGCAATAGTTGCATCTGCAAGCTGCTTCATTAAAGAAATGAATTAACAGAAAACGTTGTCTGACACGCATTATACCTGCGACAAGCTTTCATTTTTAACAGCTTCAAAGAAAACTGAGCATATCTCGCCTTCCTCCTCGAGAGCTCCGCAAACACCCCGAGACTTTGTTTTCAATGAAACAGAGATGTATGTAGAAACCGGTCATAAGAAGTGGATATATCCAGTTTGTTCCAGTCATAACTGGTTAGTGAGGGCTACAATTTTTTTTATGTAGTTGAAATAACGAACGAGCAAGCAGTCCACCTGATGGTAAATGGTCACTACCGCCTATGGCCATCTGTAACGAAATTGATATAGAACAGGTATTCTTTCTAAGCGTTAAGTGAATCACAGAGGATGCCGCTTCCGAAGACTAAATTACTTCACGGTAAAAATTATTGTGGCGTCGGTATCACCTTGGTGGAACTGTACTCGTTCTACCTTAAAAACGATTAGGAGCAATCGACAATCCCGATTCTCCGATTGACCTCCGGGTCATATTTGGTTGTCATCGTGAGTTTGCTTTGGAGTAATTTATAACTGGCGGAGTATTGGGCCAGTCATGTTATATTTGGTTGAATTAATGATCGTTATGGTCGTTGTTGATAGTTCACAGATCATATAACCAATTGGAATTGCATGACAAAGATTTGGCACAGTGCCATAAGTAACAATGGTTTATTTAAAACAGAAGTGTCAATCAAAATTCTTACATATAAATATATATATATACATTCTATCGGAACGACAGTGGGATAAAATGCTTTCCTTAATGTTGGATTGAGCGTTTTCAAACGAAAAGAATCGCGATATTCTAGTCAAATAGAATTAGGCGTTATTCAACTTCAACTTTGGAATATAAAAATATTAGTTGACCCGCCGAAGCTTGTTCCGCCTAAAAGTGAAAAATCTAAAATTATCAGTGCTCCTCCATTTATCTATCTTCTTCTATACTATAATAAATCTGTAACAGGTCGCTGTCTGTACATGGAATAAATTTAGGTGAAAACCATTTCTAGACGTTTTTAATACGATATAGAACCCAAAATAATGGTTTTTAGAAATCTTTTCTGTTTGTCTGTTTGTCTGTTTATCTGTTTGTCTGTTTGTCTGTGTGTTTGAAAACGCTAATCTCAGACCCGGCTTATCCAATTTGAATATAATTTTCACAGATGTGTTGTGGGAAACTTCACTTAACATTTAGTGTTTATTTTATGTAAATCGGTTTATAAATAAAAAAGTTATGTCAATTTAAAACTACGCAGTATTTATTCTGTGTTCGATAAGTGATAATAAGATAAGTAACTGCATAGTTGAATTGGTTGAAACTAAACATGTTATGGTCTGTAAAATGTATTCCTTTGTTATGTATTTTTTATTGGTTATGTGTGTACCTATGTTATTTGATACTATACAAATCTATATCTCTATATCTATATATACTTATATAATAACGAAAGGATGTTCTCTCACTCATCTATTGAATAAACATCGTAGAGCCTAAACTGCCAAAGATACGAATATGATTTTTACTAAGGGTTCCTTTTATGACGTAGACGTCAGTTAAGAATGAATTTTCTGATCCCCTCCCCCCCAATTTAACCCAAATAGGAGATGTAAGTTTGTATTAAAGTCAGTCAATTTTGAGGTCACCTCAATAAAATTTAGTATTTCGCTTTGATTTTTATGTTAAAACATCGTTTTAAACCGACTTCCAAAAAGGAGGAGGTTATCAATTCGTCTGTATTTTTTTTTTATTTTTTTTTAAATTTCATATTTGTTACTCGATTTCTTCGCACTGGGTGAACGGATTTGGCTGATTTTTTTTTCATTTGAAAGGCAGTGCGTGTCATGGGGTCCCATTTATTTTTAGTTCACTTTTGACAGTAGCATCCATAAGAAAAGCGCATAAGTCTGATATTTGTATTAACGATGTGCGCGATAAATAGATGAATAACTCAATTTCTCGCCAACCGATTTCGATGATTTTTCTTTTATTTGAAAGAATGTACTTCAAGGGTACTCTGATAAGTTTGATACGGTTCTGATCTTAGGATCCATTTCTTTAAAGCAAATTAACAAAATTAGCGACACTCGGCCAAACTTAAGCTGTAGAAGTCCAATAGGGTTGAATGTAGAATGAGATTACTAAGCAGATATTTCCTAAAAAAATTGACCTTCAACTTTTCAATCCTGATGATGCAGGAGTACTGCTAGCCTGAACCGTAGAAGTAAGTCAATTTGTTTTTATGGATATATAATAAGATTGTTAAACATATTGATGGGACAAAAATTTGATCTTCAACTCCTCAACCCTGATGATGTAAGGGTATTTCAAGACTAAACCGTAAGAGTTGGCTATTGGTACTTATGGTTACGTGATAAAAATACCAAGCAAAGATACACGGTAAAAATGTTGACCTTCAACACCTCAACCCTGATGATGCAGGGTTACTTCAAGCCTAAGCCATAGGAGATGGCCATTTGGTGCTTTCGGGTATGTAATATGATTACTAAGCAAAGACACAAAATGAAAATTTCGACCTTCAACTTCTCACGCCTGATGATGCAGGATACTGCTAGCCTAAACTATACGACATGGACATTTGGTGCTTTCAGGTATTTAATATAATTACTAAGCAAAGACACATGATGAAAATTTTGACCTTTAACTCCTCAACTCTGATGATGCAGGGGTACTTCAAGCCTAAGCCACAGAAGTTAGCTATTTAGTGATTTCAGGTATGTAATATAATTACTAAGCAAAGACACATGATGAAAATTTTGACCTTTAACTCCTCAACCCTGATGATGCTGGGGTACTTCAAGCCTAAGCCATAGAAGTTAGCTATTTAGTGCTTTCAGGTATGTAATATAATTACTAAGCAAAGACACATGATAAAAATTTTGACCTTTAACTCCTCAACCCTGATGATGCAGGGGTACTTCAAGCCTAAGCCATAGAAGTTAGCTATTTAGTGCTTTCGGGTATGTAATATAATTACTAAGCAAAGACACAAGATGAAAATTTCGATCTTCAACTCCTCAAGCCTGATGATGCAGGGTACTGCAAGCCTAAGCCATAGGAGTTGGTCATTTAATGCTTTCGGGTATGTAATATAATTACTAAGCAAAGACACAAGATGAAAATTTTGACCATCATCTCCTCAACCCTGATTATGCAGGGGTGCCTCAAGCCTAAGTCATAGAAGGTAGCTATTTAGTGCTTTCGGGTATGTAATATAATTACTAAGCAAAGACACAAGATGAAAATTTCGATCTTCAACTCCTCAAGCCTGATGATGCAGGGTACTGCAAGCCTAAGCCATAGGAGTTGGCCATTTAATGCTTTCGGGTATGTAATATAATCACTAAGCAAAGACACATGATGACAATTTCGACCTTAAGCTCCTCAGCCCTGATGATGCAGGGTACTGCAAGCCCAAGCTGTTGAAGTTGGCTCGCAAGTGCTTACGTATAAGTAATAAGAATACTAAGCAAAGACACGGGATATTTTTTTTACCTTCAACTCCTCCCTGATGATGCGGGATAGTGCAAGCCTAAATTATAAAAGGTAGTCACATAATGCTTACGGTTGTTTTTAGTATATATTATAAGTTTAATGACAGCTCATTAAACTGAAATGTGATAAATAAATTAAACTTCAATTCATCAACCCTGATAATCCTACTTGGATTATCAGGGTCACAACCTACTTAAGCCGTATGAGTTTGGTACTTATTTATTACAATACATTACAACCCGTTCCTGAGAGAACATTATGATGAAAAGTGTCACTTTGAATACCTAAATCCTGAAAATGCAGGAGTATTGTCATGTTATTGTTAAGAGTTGGATTTAGCTGTAGCTTTTTAAACAGGATGGGTTAGGTTAGGTTGGAACATAAAAGAAAACATAAAAAATAAGCGAGCAGGGTGCGGCAGCGCCCTGCGAGCGGGTGCGCTCTGTTCGTATGAATTGTAAAAGTGTTTTGATTATGTCTTCTGCTTTACAAAGAACAATGCGGGATTTACGCACACAAATAGCCCGATGCACCTCTTAAAAGATCTTATATTTGGCCACATGAATCAAAATACGAACTTAGAATATATGTCGCTGTTCAGTGATAATCCAATTTTCTAATGATTTACTTCAAGTAGATAATGGTGCTTTGTTATCCGGAAAAGTTAAAATCAATCTTTATATTTTGATACGTCTTCGTTTAAATGTGGAGGAGTTGGTTGAAAAAGTATATCCCAATATTGTTAATACAACCAATAACACTATAAATTGGTTCCAAAAGACGGCTATATACCCACCAATGAACGTGTCGATAAAATAAATGTTTTTTTTTTCAAAATTTAAAGCAGCGTCACAGATCTACTATTCGGTAGACACAGTCTTTGAGATGTACTTCCGGAACTCCTGAACACAAATTAATATTAAAAGTAGGTTTACCTATAATCTTACTTAGAAATTTGAATCCGCCAAAATTACTTCAAATAGTATTTTCCAATTCGGAAAAGTTCAAATCAATCTTTATAAAAGTATCCCGATATTGTGAATTAGACCACTAAGAATGTAAATTGGTTCAAAAAAGCGATTTACAATATTAAAATTCGTAACAAAACAAAAAAAATACATAACAATACGTTCCTACCCACAAATACACACTTTAAATTCGTTTTTTCACTCTGTGTTTGACCAGGTAATCCTTGAGCGGCCAAACCGATATTAATGTTACTACTTTTTATCATAGAATTCCCACGGTGTCGAGATTTGCGCGAGAAAAACTTTGTGACACGTTGATTTGCACGCGGGCAAAGCCGCGGGTACAGCTAGTTATACATAAAAACCTTTCTATTGAGCCACTCTCTCTATTAAAACTGCATTAAAAACCGTAGCCTAGTTATTAATTTTCGGGTACCGAGGCCTCCGTATGCCAGTATTGTAAATGTTCACATTTATTTATAAAACGGGTCACTAAATAATTATACTATTAATTTCTATATAAATAAGCGTATCTACCCCCTCGTAACTGGCCCCTCTGGTGCTATTCGCCACAAGTGCTGCGCAATATTAACACATCCTGTTTGGGGTTCGACCCTGGACGTGTGCCAGACCCACAAAGTGAACGACTCTAACATAACTACCTCTGTTTTATATAATGGACACCCAGAACAAAAAGAATAGACGAAACTGGGAAACGTCGACAACTCACTTTTAGCTCAGTGCAGAGCACGGTTCTTCTCTTAGGGTGAGAGTACTTTTAGGGTGCAGGCTGGCCGCGCTGGCCAAGTTGGTAGAAGAATCGATTAAGAACACCTTGAGTGATTGAGCGCCATGATAGACTTTTGTTTATAACATTGAGGTAGCAAAACTGCATGCAGTCCACGTGATGGCGGCGTCCAGGGGCGAAAGTGGCCACTTGCTATTGAAATGTAGCTGTATATTGAATAGGGGTTCTCTTTGAACAAAAAGATTTTACACTTCGTTGGAAAGATGTGATTGCCGGCACATTTTCGTATGAGGCGACCATCTTAGTCCTCAGAAGTACAAATGTGAGTGACATCAGACAGAACTTCTGTTCTATGTAAAGTTTCTCACAGATGTCCATGAGCGGCAGTGACCATCCCATCAGGTGGACAGTATGTTTGTTGGCTACTTAAGATGTATAAAAAATTGTTTCTGTTTTTATTTTTTTGAATACGGAACCCTAAAAAAGAATACCGCGATTTAAGTACACTCATTTTAATATTTTAATTACAAATCATCCCTTTGAGTGACGATAAAATTAATTTTACTTTGAATTTAAGAAAATTATCGTGGAATTTCGAAAAGTCGTCATTTTTATTAATTTCCCGCACAATTAATACGCCGCGCCATATTGCCAGCACTTGATTAATTTTCCTCATTGAAATTAATTCCGACTTCGCTGTTTATCAATTTATCAATTTTATCGTATTGCTGTTTTGATTGCTAAATATAACTTGGCGAATCGCATGGTGGAGCGGTCACCATACCGGTCTGACGGTCCCGGATTCAATCTATGAGAAGACAGATGAAGACGGGACGAACAAAGGATTTAGATCTTCTTTTCTGGATTCGAGTGTTTGTCTTTTATCTTTGTATGTCATGGGTGCGGTGTCCTGACGTCTCCCGTAAGGTAGAGGGTCCCGTCAACGGGCTGTCCAAATGCCAATCATTAGACTTCACACATTTTTGAGAATTAATATCATTTTAAAGAGCTTATAAGCATGTAGAGTTGCTTATGGCGGTTTCTTTTAATCCCAGGTGGTAGGACCAGTGTAGTTCGACCGGGGAGGTACTTATTTCTAGCACGAAGCATTTCTTGCGTTTCGATGGAAGGGTGTGGTTACCGGCGCAGTAGTAGTAAGCAACGGTAGGAGTAAGCAACGCATCTGTGATCAAACCTAACATAGGTTCTATCTGAAGTCTCTTTGAATTTGGTTACAGATGTCGATGGCCGCCAGTGCCCTCTTACCATCTGGTGGACTACATCCTCGTTTGCTACTTCAATCAGATAAAAAAAGTAAAACAGTGAATATTAACTCCTAATAGGCACATCATTTAAGATCAGAGGTGCGTGCCTGGGATTGGAACCTTGGACCTTAAGAATCTGAGAGCGATCAACCGTTAGACTATTACAGTTTGATTGAAACAATTCATTTAAATAAAAATAAAATAAACTGTGCCTGCACTGGTTATGCACCTATACTGATAATGCGATATCTTCAAAAGTTTATAATTATATTTCATGTTACAAAACAATATACATAGTAACAGATTAATTATATTGTTATCAATGCGGTGAAAGGCGCAACGGGTCATATCTCTGTAAAAATTAAACATTGCAACAATGTTACTCATAGATACAATATTTTGCAGTTAAACTATTATAATAATTGTTCTGATGTACTCTATAACATTTCTTACGTCAGACATATTGTTTATCATTGAATGTGACATTCAGTAGTACAGCTTGCTCTGGTCAATAAAAAATCCTAATAATAATGGTATAAATTCTTAAATATAATAATATATTTTTATAACATCACAAATACTCTCCTTAGACTAAATTGATAATTATCATCTGGCCGAAAAATAATTATCGAATAACATAAAAATTTATTTAATTTTAATAACCAGATAGTAATTATTGTGCCATTTTAATAAAGAATTATTATAAACTGTGATTGTAAGTAAAGTAAACTTTATACACTTATAAAACCTATTAATTTCCAGTATAACGGGTCTCATGAAGGCGCGGAAACACCTATTGTGCAAAAAAATGCAAATAAACATAATAGAGATGAGTTTAGAGTGTTATGTTATTGATGTTATCATAGCTTGGCAATTCTGCAGTCCTTATTTTATTACTGTCCACAGGCGGCAGTGCCCACTTAATAGACATTAGGACTTGGATCGTGTACTTATTTACTTCTATACATACATTTTATTATGTAACTCAGAATATGCGGTTTATGATTTTTTTTGCCGATATTACAACTCATTATATGGATCATAGTCTAGGCCAAACTTACTTCTACATC
The DNA here is from genome assembly GCA_949699795.1 of Spicauda simplicius. Taxonomy (NCBI): domain Eukaryota; kingdom Metazoa; phylum Arthropoda; class Insecta; order Lepidoptera; family Hesperiidae; genus Spicauda; species Spicauda simplicius. Next base: position 21,365,562 of record OX453068.1, on the reverse strand, counting down.
AAAAAATGTATGTATGACGTCATAAACTTGAACATTTGTAAAGGATACATTCTGAGGTTGCCACCCTTGTCGCCGATGGCCAGCAGCTTCTGCACGGGGTCCCACGCCAGCGCCGTGGGGGAGAACGGGAACCCATGCCGGAATGTCTGAAACAAATAGGGTCTTTTATAAAATCTGCTACTGCAATACTTATATCATGTTTACTTATGATGACCGGTAGTTAAGAGCAACAGAACTGAAGGTATTCCTCGTTGACTTGGAATAGCCGACGACGAATAATATTATTTTCTTTTAAAATATAATATTTAAATATCAAGCGAACTTTCAGTTAACACCGACGAGTGGTTGATTTTTTTTAAAACACTTAAGTAGCAAACGAGCATGCAGTCTACCTGATGGTAAGTGGCTACTGCCGTCCATTTACATAAGCATCTTCATACAGAACAGGGGTTTTGTCGGAAGTCATCGCAGATGTGTTGCTACTACCGAGTAAGATGGTCGCCTCATATAAAAGCGAACGGGTAACCACACCCTTCTACCGAAACGCAACAACTGCTTCACTTCAGAAATACGTGGTGGCGGAACCTTACATAGTAGGTCTTAGATCAGCCCTTAGGAATGTCGTCCGGCGTCCACACCCTTCCACAGACACAAAAACTGCTTAACGCTAGAAAATTGGAACTTCCCCGGTGAAACCATACTGGTTCTACCTTTACAAATATTATACCATCTTTTAAATTATGCTTTATATTGAGAACCCCGAAATAATTAACTAGATTCATTACTTATTAAGTGCTTAATTTAACAAAAGGGATTTTTTATTACCAAGGGAACGGTAATTATGTTTTTAATACTTTATTCTAGTAATAGAGCAGACGGGCTGCCTGGGTGGAAAGTAGTCGCAGTCCCCCAGACATTAAATGTATTAAAGATCTTTTTGAATAGCAGTTATGTATTTCTTTTAATTTGGAAGATTATCGGATGTTGGATTAAGGTTAAATTTATTAAAAATCTGTAATGTATGAAGTAGGTGTGTTTGAAGGTGGTAGAACCAGTGTGGTTCGACCGGGGAGGTACCACCGCCACACCTATTTCTAACGTGAAGCATTCATTGCGTTTCGATGAAAGGGTGTGGTTACCGGCACACTTATAAATGAGGCGACCATCGCAGTCCTCGGGAGCGGCAACGCATCTGTGATTGACTTCAGATAGAACCTACGTTCTATATGAAGTTGCTTACAGATGTCCATGGGCGGCGGTGACCACTTACCATCAGGTGGACTGCATGCTCGTTTACTACTTCAGTTAAATAAAAAAAAAGTATGTATGTAAAAATCTGTAATGTATGGTATGAAGGGCACGTCGTACCTTTATCTAAGAAAACGACAAAAAATCACTTATGAAATTAAATGAAATATCTTTATTTTGTATGGGCCTACAGGGGCACTTACAAATTGTCATTTTTTTCTTACACTACTACCGGATTGGAATACGACCACAACTGAGAAGATCCGGCAAGAAACTCCGCAGGTTTGACTTTTTTGTTATTCATATCACTTTTTTAAATAGAATTGCAATGTATGTATTACAATGTTTTATAGGACCCCTTTTTTGAATATTTATTTTATTGTATTTTATTATTTATTGCTATAGAGGCGATAGAAATAAACTACCTGCGAAAATTTTAACAATTTATCTATCACGGTACATGAGATACAACCTGATGACAGACAGACAGACAGATGGCCAGCGGAGTTTTAATAATATTAAATTTTTACCCTTTGGGTACGATACTCAAAGATTGAACTTTATTATTAATACATATGTATTTACAATTTAGACCTCAAAGAGAGAAACAAATTAACTTTATTGTTGCATTTGTTATCAAAAAGTGAACGGACTGGAGAGAAATCGTAAATAGCCCACCTAAGGGTGCATCAGCGTACACGGGGTTATCTGCCAGAGGTGAGTGGAAAACAAAAAAGTCAACAGTGATAATGTTAAAAAACAATGAGTTTCGGTATAAAAGGGCTGCTGCGGGTCCCGTTCATCACATTTGCCGTCGAGTGCTTGGAGTGGGCTGACGATGAAGTTCCTGATAGTAGCGGCGTTGGTCGCCGTGGCCTCGGCCACCGTCATCAAGGATGACATGCATCTCAACTTCTTCGTGGGGAAGGACACCTTGGGTAAGTTACTTAATACTTTAATTATACTTATCAGCGAATGTTATTATATTACGGACATTTTACTAAGAGGGAGAGAGAAGGGGACTTCTGGTTAATAGTAGCTGTATTTACACAACTTTTTTTAGTTGGTTGAAGTAGCAAATGAGCAGGTCCAGTCCACCTGATGATGAGTGGCCACTGCTACCTATTTACACATCTGTAAACAACTTCATATATAACACGGGTTCCATATAGGGGTACAACCCATTATTGTCCCACTGCTGGGCACGGGTCTTATCTCAGAATGAGAGAGTTTTATGCCGTAGTCCACCGCGCTGGCTAAGTGCGAATTGGTGGGTTCCATATATTACTATTATAATTTTAAGACTACTAATCGTATATCACTCTGAAATTATTACTGTCCCATAATTGGGATGGTTCTTCTTTTGAGTGCAAATTAGTAAATGTAATGTAATGTAATGTAAGTGCAAATTAGTAAATTAGGTAATTGTATATGAAAACATTTTTGTAATGTAGCCTGCCTATTCTTTAAATTCTAGGAAGGCCTGTTTGTATTTTTATTTACTTGACTAAAGCTAGCGATGAGATTTTTGCTACTATACGTATAAAATGTATGGGTCTACAACAAGCGAATCCGCAAGCACTTAATAAATTTTATATTGTTTTAGCGAGAATATAAGATACACGAACCATTAGTACAATGTATTATTTCACTTAATTATCCATTTCACAACGTAGTTTTATCATATTTAGTCTCCGTCATTTTTGACAGATTGTCACTACTAGGTTTAGTGGCATATTTTATGGGTGTGATCGATATAAGCCTTTACGCATAAACATCTATATAAACATTTAATGTGTCATATATTAGATATTATATGCGTTATATTTTATACGTGGTAGAACCAGTGTAGTTCGACCGGGGAAGTACCACCACCACTCCAATTTCTAGCGTGAAGCAGTTATTGCGTTTCGATGGAAGGGTGTGGTTGCCGGCACACTTTTATAGAGGCGACCATCTTACTCCTTGGAAGTAGCAACGCATCTGTAATTGACTTTAGATAGAACTTCATGTTCTATATGAAGTTGCTTACAGGAGCCCATGGGCGGCAATGACCACTTACCAGGTGGTCCACTGGTACCACTTATCACGTGGACTGCATGTTCGTTTGCTACTTTAATCTTATAAAAAAATAGTGTTCTTATATGCAATGTATGCTAATGTATTTGTACCAACACTAAGGGGGCTTACGCACTAGCGGTTAACCGCGGGCGCAGCGCGGGGGCTATCTCTACTGCGTGTATATGGGCAAAACCATTATTAATTTTATAAGATTGAAGTAGCAATAGATAATGCAATCTACATGATGGTAAGTGGCAACTGCCGTCCATTAATATCTGCAAACAGCTTTATATCGAACAAGTCTATCACTTAATCACAAATGCGTTACTACTCCCGAGGACCACGACCGATGGTCGCCTCGTATAATTATTTGGAGTCTAAGTGGCTATTGTTTCAATATCAAGATTGAACTATTGACCATTACAAAGAATGAGATTTTGTACATAAGCGTAGGATTTAATTAACTAGATGATACATACGATTTAGTAATCAGAGGGTGTGAAATAATACAAACATTTAATAAATATTAAACAATCTTTCTAACCAAGTATCTATCAATAAATCTTTTGTCCAAATTTCATTTCACTGTTTATTGCAATACGGTGTTTTCGCTTTTGTTTACTATCGGAGTGGTTTTTCTAAATGAAATGCGTGCTATTTTCGTATAAATTGTAATTTTACTAATTTAAAACTCACACTGAATATACATTTGTACAACACGCAACAACGAACAAACTACGCACTTAAATGTGAAAAAAAAAACAAAAGAGCATCAGCCGACTTCATTAGTTTAGATTGAATTTAAAAGCCAGTGGACTGTAAATCTGGACACTACTGGTACTGGTTGATGCGCAACTATATAATTTAAAAAGTTTGCATAAGTATTTAGACATACGTATATATATGTTTGTGATTCTAGCTTTAGTAGGTTATGTTCTGTGACCATTACTTAATAAGAGTATCCTTCCGATTTTATATTCATATATAAAAAGTTCGTGTTTGCATAGAACATCGATATCAGTCTCGCGCTACTTCGTGTATTTTGATAAAACATTTCCTTTCTCTTTTAATATTCTAGATTAAACTCTTACCATTATGACAAACTTCGCGAACATCAATAAAGGCTTAAGTAAAATTAAAACTTGCCTTGAAGCAGACGTTTTTGTTGCCGCAAAACTTAGACTCATCTCAAATCCTACCATAGCATCTGCGGTAAAAACTTTATACACTCTTTAACGACTGAATTTTGAGAAATTCTAACATAATTTTATGTATCGAGGCAAGCTATTATACTTTATTTTGGGTCCAAACTTCTGCTTTGATGTTCAAACTTCGAGTGGCCCCAGCGATTGTACTTAAGCATCCCTTTGGAGAATTATTTACAAGAAACGAAGAAGTTGGACAAAACAATATTTCCTCCTAAATATACAAATTTAAATAGCTGTTTTTTGTTAATTGATAACAAAGCAGACGCAAGCAGCGATAACTGAGTGGTTAAAACTCGTCCTATCAAACGACTAAGCAAAGTTTAGGCGTTAATTATCATTAACTATGACGATGAAGGTTGTGCGTGTGAGGTCCTTAAAATGTTCGCAAAGTTATGTACGTGAAAAGAGCTATGGACTAAACTCTTCTCACTATGAAAGGAGATGCTTGCCCATGAGTAAGATAATAATTGTGTTGACGACAATAGGCAGTAAATTAAAAAACAGAATTGTCAACGTTGTGTTTGTTTGTGATTATAATCTCGAACTCCCTATGAAAATGCCGAGTTTCAAGTATTGCATTGTATAATTGTATCTTAATTATATGAATGTACGTCACCAGTGAACGTGGACACGAAGACTAAGGAGATATGCATCCTGAAGCTGCTGAACCACATCCTGCAGCCGACCGTGTATGACGACATCCGCGAGGTCGCCAGGGAATGGGTCATCGAGGAGAACTTCGACAAGTACCTGGTATGAATCTTTGAGTAAAACGTTTTAAAAATAATTTCGTATTCTTCTAAAAAACATTGATATCCATACAATTTGAACTGTGGACAAATAAACTTTCTCAATTTACTTAATCGGTTTTATTTTCTTTACAGAAAGTCGATGTGGTGAAGAAGTTCATCACCATGTTTAAGATGGGCTTATTACCCCGCGGTGAGGTCTTCGTCCACACCAACGAGCTGCACTTGGAGCAGGCTATCTCGGTCTTCCGTATCCTGTACTTCGCTAAGGACTTCGACACTTTCATCAGGACCGCTTGCTGGCTGAGAGAGCGCATCAACGGAGGCATGTTCGTCTATGCCTTCACATGCGCTGTCTTCCACAGAATCGACTGCCGCGGCGTCACCATCCCAGCTCCTTATGAAATCTACCCCTACTTCTTCGTCGACAGCCACATAATTAACAAAGCTTTCATGCTGAAGATGACCAGAGCGGCCACGGACCCCGTGATCTTCGATTACTACGGCATTAAGGTTACCGACAAGAACCTCGTCGTTATCGACTGGCGTAAGGGCGTCCGCAACGTTTTGACTGAAGATGACCGTCTCAACTACTTTACAGAAGATATTGACCTGAACACTTACATGTACTACCTGCACATGAACTACCCGTACTGGATGACCGATGATGTCTACGGCCTGAACAAGGAACGTCGTGGTGAGATCATGATGTACGGCTACCAGCAACTGCTCGCCAGGTTTAGACTTGAACGTCTTTCTCACAAGATGTGCGACGTTAAGATGATCATGTGGAACGACCCACTGACGGTCGGTTACTGGCCCAAGATCCGCTTCCACAACGGTTACGAAATGCCTGTCCGTCAGAACAACGTCAACTTCATGAACATAATTAATGTTAAGGACAAGATGCTGGTGGATGATATTGAGAACATCATCAGACAAGGTATCCTGACTGGACGCATTGAACGCGTAAGTATTTTTTTAAATTACCTAATGTCAATATTAAAATGTAATTTTTTTGAAGGACATGTTTTTAAATTATTTCTTTCCTTGCAGCGTGACGGTACGATCATTAACTTGAAGAAGGCCGAAGACATCGAGTACCTGTGCAGACTGCTTCTTGGTGGTATGGGCTTCCTCAACGATGACGCTAAGGTCATTCACGTTATGAACCTTTACAAGAGACTTCTTACCTACAGCACCTACAACTTCAACAAGTAAGAAATATTTTTTTTTACTAGCTTCATGTAATAAATATGACTGTATTCATGATACGTTTTTTATCTTTTTAAGGTACACTTACGTGCCTACCGCTCTGGACATGTACACGACGTGCCTCCGTGACCCGCTCTTCTGGAGAGTACTTAAGCGCATTATTCACCACGTCGTGCTTTTCAAGAAACTGCTGCCTAAGTACACTCGTGACGAACTCGACTTCCCCGGAGTGAAAGTTGAACGTATCATTACCGACAAGCTGGTTACCTTCATGGATGAGTACGACCTGGACATTACTAATGCGATGTACCTGGATGAAACCGAAATGCAGAAGAAGAGATCCGATTTCGTCTTCGTTGCCCGCAACCGCCGTCTGAACCACCATCCGTTCAAGGTGACCATCGACGTTGTATCAGAGAAGGCCGTAGATGCCGTGGTCCGTGTGTTCCTTGGTCCGAAATATGACTGCATTGGCCGCTTACTTAACATTAACGACAAGCGTCTCGACATGGTCGAAATTGACAGCTTCCTGTACAAACTGGACACTGGCAAGAACACTATCGTACGCAACTCTCTTGACATGCACGGTGTTATTGAGGACAGGCCATGGACCAACCGCATCATGAACCGCGTGCACGACACTACCGTCGTCACCGACAAAATGGTCGACAGCTGGTGGTACAAGACCCGTCTCGGCTTCCCTCACCGCCTGCTGCTGCCTCTCGGTCGCTTGGGTGGTTTGCCTCTGCAGTTGTTCGTCGTGGTCACCCCCGTCCGCACCGGTCTGGTGTTGCCTACGATCGACCTGACCATCATGAAGGACCGCCGCGTGTGTCGCTGGACCACGTGTGTGGACACTATGCCGCTCGGCTTCCCCTTCGACAGGGAGATCGATGTGACCCACTTCTACACCAACAACATGAAGTTCTTGGACGTCAAGGTGTACTACCACGTGTTCAACAACCAGGTTAAGAATGTGGACATCTCCGACATGGTGATGAAGCGTGATGACATGTGCTACTTCGACGACGACATGCTCGTCAGGTGGTCCTACAGGGACGTCATGATGATGAGCACCGACAAAATGCTAAGAATGTAAATGTGACCGATATGTTCATATATAAAATAATTTAATAATAATAATTTCCGAATAAGAAGCATTGTTAAAATTTACGTTGTGTTTTCATTTTAAAAAATTCAGTTTTTACTTTAAACACACAGGTCTGACACTAATACTTTAATTTTTGAGGAGTACAATATATGGCACGGTTATAGTTAATAGAGGGAACGAGTGCAAGATCCTAATATTTTGTTTATATATCCGTGTATATATAAAATCAATTAAAAACACCCTATCATGCATTTGACATAAACACATATACAGTAAACGAAATAAAATGTTCATTGTCTTACCATGAAAACACATATCGTCAAAATTATCAGATGTCTTTGTCAAAATACCCGATATTGCTTTTAAATACAGCTTGGTCAATTAAACCTCTTTTTTCCATTTAACAGATGTCTTTAAAATATCTCGAAAATTAATACAATTTAATTGAATTTGACAACTATTCGTGCATATTTGTAAAATATCAAGTTTAGTTTGTGAGTTTAATTACCGTCGAATATCGACCGTTACCATGGATGACTAGTTAAAATTTTATCGAAACTTATTAAAATTTAATTACATTTATTTTAAACGCAGATGAAACTGCGGAACAGCTAAATAAAAATAAGTAACTTAATTTCATGTAACAATAAAAAATGTGCTCTTATTCAGACGGTAATCTAATTGGAAACGGTACACTGCTAAACCACACATGAATATTGAAAACAGAGGAAAACAATTGCTGCAGCTCGCACATTTCCCTTTGCCTCTCGAAAGCTTCGGCGAAAACCAATTCGCTCACAATGAGAGGAAAAACAAACGGCATTCCTCTTGCATCTGCACAGGTGGGTAATGGAGTTGTTTGAACGCGAGCGATGAGCGAGTGTGGAGACTAAATAAAACATTATTAGCAAACAAAAGTAATCAAAACATAAAAATATAGTTTATGGAAATAAAATATGTTCTTTATGCGTAGATACCATAAAATATTTTTTTTATTTATATATATTTTTATTTTTTTTTTATTGTTAACATGACAAGTACTCACACCACTTATTGCAATCTGGTTGTTACCAGGGTGGCAATGAGTGGTACTAAGTACCTAACAATTATGCCGATAAACGCGTTCATGTTTTTGAGAACTTACTTAGAACTTAATCTTACGTCTTAGACTGCAATGAGGGCAATCTGTATTTAATTTCCTTAGATTGACTGCATTGTTCACTTGTGTAGCTCATAGTTTATCGCCATCGGTGTGCACGGCTGGACGTTTCCATAAAAAGTTAAACGTAAAAACATGCCGCCGGCCAGAGAACGGCTATTGGAATTTTTAATTACGACTCCGTTATCGAAGCCCGTATGTTATAGTAAACCTTCCGCCAGTGGACCGGGTTGTGAACAGATTTCGCTTTTAACTGATTGAAACACGTAGCATTGTGCGCGAGCGTTTAGTTTGGAAAATGTGGGTACATTATCGTGAAAGTACTATTGTGCGAGGTTGGGACTTTTTTAATATACGGGAGTAGCAAAGTATTTTTTTTGTAATTGCAAACGAGCATGCCGTCCATCTGATGGTAAGTGATCACTGCCGCCCATGAACATCTATAAGCACCTTCATATCGAATTTAGGTTTTATCTGAAGTCAATCTCAGATACGTTGCTACTCCCGAGGATCAACATGTGTCGGTAACCACACTCTTTCATTGTAACGCAAGAAATGCTGCACGCTAGAATTAAGTGTGGCGATGGAACCTCCCTTGACGAATTACACTGGTTCTACCGCCTAGAGCCTGGCTGGCCACAGACGCGTTGCTATCCTCTAAGACTTAGTTAAAACACCTTGCATAAATATACCACCAAAACCATAAGCCACTAATATACCTTACCACACCCCTCTTAACACTAAGATGTTTCGTAGAAACAGCTATGGCGGTAGTTACCCCGGAATCAAAGCATACTTAACTTCCATAATTTACATAATTAACGATAGAATTAGACTTCCAATATACCTGGATCCCCCCCCTCCCACCAGGTAGACCGATAACCTGAAAAGGACAGCGGGAGACCGTTGGATTCAGAAGGCACAGGACCGGTTGGAGTGGCGTCATTTAGGGGAGACCTATGTCCAGTAGTGAGCCTCAAAGGGCTGATGGATGGATGTACCTAACGGATAATCTATTAATCTTGTTCTAAGGAACTCACTATCAGTCAAAGGTGTATTATGTCAAGCGACATAATATCGTTTCCGTGAACTGAGAATGACATGTCAATTTACGACCCGATATTGGTTTTCTTTATGTCACTCGGAAACAACGTGTAGAGTTATATTCACGTTGAGTATTGTGGCATCGTGACGAGAGATGTACCTTTATAGCAATGAGGGCCATGAAATATTCGATTTAACCTACAAGTGTTAGCTACTTATTAAGAAGAGGTTTAGTAAATGGTAGAACCAGTGTATTTGGACAGGGGAGGTACCATCGCCACACTTTTTTTTATCTGACTGAAGTAGCAAACGAGCATGCAGTCCAACTGTGGTAAGTGGCCACTGCCGCTCATGGATATCCGTAATCAACTTCATACAAAACATGGGTTCTATCTGACTTCAATCAAAGATGAGCTCCCGAGGACTAAGATGGTCGCCTCATGTAAAAATGTGCCGGCAACTACACCCGTCCATCGAAATGCACGACATACTTCACGCTAGAAATAGGTGTGGCTGTGGTACTTCCCCGGTCAAACTGCACTGGTTCTACCACCTTCTACACTTGCTTCTGCGTGAAGCAGTTCTTGTGTGAAGAAGAATGGTGTAGGTGCCGACCCAACATTAGGTATATGAGGCGACGTTAGTGCTAGAGAGCAGCGCACATCTGTAATCGACTGCAATCCATGCTTTATAAGAAGTTGCTTACAGATGTCCATTTCCATCAGTTGCGTGTCCGTTTGCTACTTCAGTCGTATAATAAAACCGGCTAAATGCGAGACTAACTCGCGCAAGAAGAGTTCCGTACAATTATCTATAAAAAACATAAAAATATTACGTTTGTTGTATAGGGGCCGGCGCACATATGACGGAGCGCAGCGCAGCGCAGCGCATGCCCGCGAAATTTTCTTAACGAATCACACACTAGCCGAAATTCGCGCTAATTACTGGGAGAATGCGCGCGGATGCGCGCGAATGCGCGCGGATGCGCGAGCATGCGCTTCCATGCTCCTCAGAAATAAATTGCTGTTATTTAATTTTGGATATTATTTCTAAAGGGACAATGACGATAATAGTTTGACAGCAAAAAATGCGCTGCGCTGCGCTCCGTCATATGAGTGCCGGCCCTAGGAGTTTCTCTTCAATATTTATTTGAGAGGGCAAGTTTCTACCATTAGGCTATCAGGTGCGCTCTTATCTGGATGAAAATGTTTAAAGTCTTTTTCAGTGCAGTGGTAGTCGGCTTAACCACTTTGCGGGATCTATCGGTGTGCCAAAAGAGACGCACTAATCCGAGAGGATCCAATCTACCTTACAACTCAGACAAGACTTTGATTTTAACTGGAGTTGATTACAGATTACAGCTATGCAGAGGTTTAACTTGGACTGTATGTTCCGTTTTAAAGCGGGCGATGCATTGGCGTATACTTTTGTGTTGCAAATATCCATAGGCGATGGTGACTACTTTCCATCAGTAGGCCCGTCTGCAATGCCGTCTTTACCATAAGGGTATTCGGGGCCCAGGGCACCCATGCTCTAAGGGACCCGAAGGGCTGACAATTGTTCTCACATTTAATATTAAAATATTACGTTCGACCGCATTACATTTTTCTCGTTGCCTGAAAGTCGTAGGGGCCCTTTTGGAATATAAAGAAACTACATCATACTTTCTTTATGTTCCTAAAGGGCCCCGAATTCTTGTGCGCCCAAGGGCCCCAGCATAGTCTAAGACGGCCCTGCCCGTCTGCCTTATAACAATAAGTACCAAACGAGGTACAACTATAAATTAAATAAAAGCTTTTAAAAATATTCGTTCGCAACTTCCATATTTAAAAATCTTTTAAAATTATACTTAATAGAGTCGTTATGCAACTTACAACGAACATCAGCTACACACCCAATGACACCCACTCACACAACCTCCTTATGACTTTATAAATATTAAATAGCTCCTCCGCCCACAAAACAGTGGCTGAGTTGTAGATTATTTGCGATCCATTAACGGCGATATTAAACATTAATGGGTTTACCCATCAGAGAATATCGCGTAATGGATGCTTTCTTTGCCTTTTTATTAACAATCTCTTATGTGCGTTATTTTTTATCAGAACATTTATCATGGGAATAAGAATAATTTAGAAATAAGATTTTCATTCTTTGAGATAGATATGAGTGTTCTACTTGTCTGGTGTTCTAGTGTCTACTTATCTTTGTGTTTATGTAAAAACTCTTAGTCATACTGAACTAATTTGTTTAACCTCTTTTATTCCAATAAAAGAGGTTAAACTAATGAGCCAAGTACGACTTGAAATAGCACGTGGAGTGTTCTGTTTTACGTTTTTTTATTTATTTATATCAATATTTTCGGTAGTGGTTACAGAGACGGAGCCATATTATAAACGGATAGACAGCAGAGATTGAGTTATAGAGTCCCGCTTGTATCTTTTAGTTAGTGAATCCTAGAATGTGTAAGTACTTAAGGTTAAAGTATAATTATAAGTATTTTACTTATTTAGTACTAGATTTTGCCTGCGGTCCCGTGCACTTTGTCACGTTTCTTCATTTACCACAATAAAAAGTATCCTATCGTTTAATCCAGATCATAAAATATATGTGCACCAAATTTCAGCCAAATCAGATTATTACTTTATACATGAAAGATTAAGTTTCTTGTCGGGCCTTCTCGGTTGAGGCTGGGTTCCGATTCAAATGCAGTGTAAAAAAGGTTTCAAGGTAGAGGTAGAACCAGTGTAGTTCGGCCGGGGAAGTACCACCGCCACACGTATTTCTAGCGTGAAGCATTTCTTGCGTTTCGATGGAAGGGTGTGGTTGCCGGCACACTTTCGCATTTGTGATTGACTTCAGATGGAACCCATGTTCTGTTTATAGTTGATTACAGATGTCCATGAGCGGCAGTGACCACTTGCCGTCGGGTGGTAGCTCGTCTGCTACTTCAGTCAGATAAAAAATAATCTCATAGACCTATAAAAATAAAAATATTTCACTTAATTTCATGCATCCTCACGAACTTTTGTTTCCATAATATGCATAGAATGACGAAAAGCTTAGGAGGCCCAATTTATAAGCTGACAACAGGCTCATTTTTCCAAAACTAAACGAAAGGACTAAACTCACTTACGTGATCGCACACGTTGGATATGCAAACTTCATTCCACTTTCAACAGTGAGGGGACCCACATCAAGTTTCAAGTTTCAAATTGACGGATAGTCCATCTATTATTCCCGGACTACTTTTCTCGTTTAGCTGTAAAAAGGTTGCCTCCCCATGTTTGACTAAAAGGAACTTTTCGTGCTCATGCTGATTGAAATTTCTTTTGAAAAGAAGTTATTATTCATTTTTTGCGGTCTTAGAAGTTTGTAATGTGCATAGTGTTTTACGGAGACCTTTTCCGATTCAATTTAAAGGTAGAACGATTATGTGCACATAGTTTGCTAAAAATAAGTATTAAGGTGGTACCATCACCACCATCACCACCCTTTTACTACCATAAATCAGTTCTTGCGTTTCAGTGAAAGGCATAGTCGCCGACTCACTTTCATCATGCGGTAGGGAATTATATTTTAGATGTTATGTTATCTCTATTTAAAATCAAGTTGCTTAAAGATTTCTTTGATTGCTTGATGGCTGTGGCCTCTTTTTTTTTGTTTTCGAGGGGGAAACCTTCAAAAGGTACCCGACGCCGTGGGAGCGACCCAGGGTTATGTGGGATTTCTACCGTACTAAGACCCCCCCAGTGGCCGTCCTGGACGCTGAAAAGGAGGACTCCGGGATCTCGAAACGACTTCAACTGGAATCCTCCGAGCGCGTTGCCCCATCGGGCTCCTCCCAGATGGGCGGCTGGGCCCATCGCGCCGTCTAGACTTTACGACGGTATGCGACCACACATACCGCCGTCCTTCCCGGGATTGCCTGACCGAACGGTTCGAGCTCCCACTCTGGCCGTCTGCAACCCCGGAAGCCCCTTTTAGTCGCCTCTTACGACAGGCAGGGGATGCCGTAGCCCTATTCTGATCCCGGAACTACATGGCGGGCTGTGGCCTCTTACCATTAAATAAACTGTATGCTTAATTTTTACTTATATTTTAAAAAACAGGTGTCCACATCAAAAAAGTAAAATTGGGAAATTCAAACCATTCGAAGTTGTTAATATTTTGTACCACTTGTCCCGAAGTTCACGCAAATCATATTGAGTACCAAACAATATTCCCACAGGGGAACGGTATGTAAACATTCAATAAGAATCGGTTTGATATTTGCGATCGGCGCATCAATCACCGGCAGCCACCCGTCTCGAGTCCTCGGGAACGTACCGAGATTTACCGCTTCGTGATCACTTTTATAGGAGTATTCAGGTGTATTCAAATAGTATCAAATATTGGGCAAGACGTATGTCAATCTTACGTTTTTATAAAAGGTAAAAGTTTGTGTCAATGTATGTGTGTTTTCACGCAAAACTACAGGTCGGATTTCGCTAAAATTTGGCAAACAGATACTTTATGATCTAAATTTATGCATAGAATATACATAACCACGGTAAACATGACTGAAACTGGCGGAGCGGTGGGTATAAGCTAGTATAATACAAAGTTGTGTGAAATTCACGGCAATCGTACTATAACTAAATCAGGCTTTCTTATACAAAACAAAGCTAAAACCAATACTTTATTTGCGTAAACCACAAATAGTGTAAAGTTTGGTACGTAAGGATACAACGAAAGAACGAAAAGAATGAACTAGGTATACTTAGATCAATGGTTACTCCCCGCCACTGCACTATAACCGTGACAACGATGTGAAAGTAATGAAAAACTGCATATTGACAGTACCCGTTACATAGGTATTATCTCGTCAACCCATTATTGTCCCACTGCTGGGCACGGGTCTTCTCTCAAAATGAGAGATTATGCCATAGCCCACCGCGCTGGCCAAGTGCGAATTGGTGGGCTTCACACACCTTCGAGAACTTTTTTTTTTCAAGAACTCTCGGGTGTGGAGGTTTCCTCACGACGTTTTCTTTCACCGAAAAGCAGTGATAATTAATTTCTAATACGCACATAATTTTAGAAAAATCTGTGGTGCAGGTTGAAACCCAGGCAGGGTTTGAACCTCGGACCTCCCGATTGAGAAGGCAAGTTTCAACCATTAGGCTATCACTGCTCTATAGGTATTATACAATGTATGAATTCCACAATAATATCAGACTAAAATGATGTAGAGATATGTAAAATATGTTTACTACACAAGTGACGTCATTAAAAAGGTTAACCGACCTTTTATAACTTGTAAAGACCCATAGTCTGTTGTTACGCCCGGAGCGTATTCAATAAAGAGTTGGCGAAGAGCGCATCAATCACGGAAGACATCCATCTTCAGGGTTTTCTAAAGTGCTGCACGGGGGATTGACTGCCGCATAATACACATTATACCCGGGAAGAGGTTTAAGTTTAGAAAAGGTAATGTGTTTTTGGAGTTCCAGTCCCTTGAAGAATATTGACTATTTCACAAAATGTATAATAAGGGAACTGATAAATGCTATGCTGTACTATAACTGTTTATATAGATCTCAACCACTGAATATTATTACCTAAATCTATATTAATAATTCCGTCAAGTGGTACGATAGACTCGATTGAAACCTTACCTGAATGATAAAACAGAAAATAATATTGATTTTGAGTCGACAAAAAAATCAACAATATTCGGATTGTCATTTTTTTTAAATTCTAACGCAAATGACAGTCGCCATATTGATTCTTGGATGCTAGATCGAGTTCGTTCAAAAATAATAGGTACATATAAATTTGTAACAACGAATTTTTATACAAGTAGATGTAATACAAATTTGATTTCTATTTACGAACAATATACGAATTTAAAAGCGTCATCTATCACTGTAATGTTGAATTACTTGGTGAAAATCCATTTCAAATAATATTTGATGTGGATATTTGAAGCGACTCAGAACAAAGTTGAAAACCTCTAGAGTCACATTTCATCGGAGCAGAGCCGGGTTTTCATCTAGTAAATATATAAAACACAAGAAAACTCCGTGAAACGAAGGAGTGTTGTTGTTCTTTCAGTGGCAACGGAGCTTTAACTAAATAAAAGTAACATGAGCTTATAACTACAATGTCAAGCACAGCTATATCTTGACTTAAAGGTTGCTAAGAAAAGCTTCTTCGAGGATTTTCTATGTAATTATCAGGGATAGCAATGCATGCGAGGAGGAATTTAGGTTCTAATCGCATGTAATCGAAGGTTTAATTCACTTGATACTTCTACGAAAAAGAAATTGGAGGTAAATAAAATTCAAAAAAAGTTTACAAAATACCACCATCTGCCACTAACACCACCACAACCATTGTATTGCGCAAGAATAGATGTTTATCTATTCATGTAGGAATCCTAATAAATTTCGCCTTTTTAATATTTCTAGCTGTGAGTATAGTTAGAAAACATAAGCATATTGACGACGCAAACAAATAATTTTCGTCTACCGAAAATTAATCAAAGCGCAAAGAAATTTTTACTTCAAAAATCTTTCATCTATAAACAAAATAAGATAAAAACTAGCAATGATTGAAACCTTTGTTCAAAGTCTGAAATAACACGGCAAAAATAACAGCCTCGTTCATTGCGGTACTCAATCGAGTGCACTGGGGCGGAGCGGTCGGGCGGAATATACTGAGTTGCGATTTTACGACACAATATTTTTCTACGTCTGTTTGTTCGTGATTTCGTGTATTAGTATTATTAGTGTTATTGTTTTGGGATGATGTTACATGAAATATAAGTTTATTTACCACATTACGACGTTGACGTTACGACAGACTCAGTAAATAATTTATAATAGTGACTAAATTTTTGGTACTTTTAAAACAAATGAAGAAAAATTGTGAATTGATTGTGACAAGGCTGATTTTGATAAAAACTTAAATTACATCATTACACATAAATCCTTTATTTCCCTAGCCAGAATACAATCGAGTTATTTTTTTCAAATTTAAATAAATGACATAACTTAATGAGAATTACACGTGCAATTGTGCCATCGAATAGATTCGCTAATTGAAGCCAAATTATAATAAATGACAAACTGATTGAAAAGGGTTATTTGGAAGAAAATACATTATTTTCATAATTTTATACTAAGTTTTATGTAATTATTTTTTTAATTACCGTCGATTGCTTTCAAAGCATAGATGTAACTTACGTCTGTTGTAAGGTGGAAAAGATTTATATAAAAGTTCGTGTAAAGAAACAATATTTATAAATGCCTCCAGCGTTAAAGAGGGGCTGCAGAGGAGGCTAGGGCGGGCAGAGTAGAAATAAACAGGACTAAAATAGCGACTGGAGTTGATTGAAAACCTTTGTTTAAAACAATCTGAAATACCAGGGAAAAAAAATAACATGAAGATGCAATCATGCGCGTTTAGAGGCGGGGACTGGATGAAATTAACTTGTGCCGTGAATTGTTCTACCGAAGAACAATTTATCTGACGGCTATAACAAAATCGGTGTTAAGTTTTGGAGATGGCTACCATTTTGTGGTTCGACTCCGAATCTCCTTGCTCCTTTTTTACCTAAACCGGTAGAATTAATGGTGATAAGTCTAGAATACAGCAGAGGTACGATAGGCTTTTTATACGATTGAAGTAGCAAATAAACATGCAGTCCAACTGGTAGCCTGTGGTCTCTGCTACCCATACACATGTGTAATCAACTTGATATAAAACAGGCCTTCTATCTGAAGTCAATCACAGATGCGGTCCAACTTCCAAGGGCTAAGATGGCTGCCGGTAAACCCACCCTTCTTGTGAAACACAAGTACTACTTCACGATAGACATAGATGACAGTGGTACCTCCCCGATGGAATACTCGTTCTACCATCACCACGTAAACTTCCACGTAAACACTTATAAGAGGTTAACTTATTCTTTAGGGACTAAATTTCCAAGCCCCAAAACAAGGTAGGAGTCTTTATGTTTTAACATTGAAGTAGCAAACGAGCATGTAGTCCACATGATGGTAAGTGCTCACTGCCGCCCATGAACATCTGTAAGCAACTTCATACAGAACATGGAGTTCTATCTGAAGTCAATCACAGATGTGTCGTTACTCCCGAGGACTAAGATGGTCGCCTCATGTGAAAGTGTGCCAGCAACCACACCCTTCCATCGAAACGCAAGAACTGTTTCACGCTAGAAATAGGTGTGGCGGTGGTACTTCCCCGGTCGAACTACACTGGTAATGGTACTACAATCTAAACTTGAAGAAAGATGTGAAACGAGATCTTCTTCAAAACCGGCGATGCATTGGGGATGCCTCTGGTGTTGCAAATATCCATTAGTCACGGTGACTACTTTCCATCATGGCGTTCGTCTGGCTTATCGTTAGGTTCCAAAAGCAAAAAAGGTTTAATTACTGATGTCCATGTGCGTTATTGGTCCTTACATAAGGTGGACTGAATGTTCGTTTATTACTTCATATAAATTGGCATAAGCGTTGCTGGCAACGAAAGGGCAGAGTAGTATACTTTTAATGTCACGAGCTATTGCAATCAAGTGCACTCGAACAAAACGTGTGAACTCGCTCGAAACGAATAGCGGCCAGCCATTTATGTGTCACAGCGATATTCTTGCTATAATTGTATTTATGTTCAGTGGTCTGATACAATACCTAAGGACAATAGATTCTTCATTGTTACGGGTCATTGGCTATTAAGGGTTTAGTTCATTTTTATTGTATTTGTAAATTGGAGAGAAATTAACATGTATTTAGATCGTACTAATTTTAGATCTTCTTTTAACAAATTGCCCTTTATTTTCTATTAAATCGATATCCGGATCGTAAAAGACGCTTGAAGCTCTTTGTTTGCATTAAGTTTAACACATGGATATAAAATGCATAATATAAAAAATCTACGGATATTTCTATTCTGATCCCGGAACTATATCTCACTTACCCCACCTTTTAAAATACAGAAGGCCTTAACACTAGTGTTACGTGGCAAAGACAGGTAATCATTGATTTCGGATTTAAACCACTAAGAGTTGGAACATATAAAAATTTATTGAAATGCACAAAAAGAAGTATCCACACGACAGTACGCGATGAATATGAGCTTCTACACAAATACAATGTACAAGAAAAAAAGAAGAAAAGAACCAATCTTCCTACTGGATTGCGACATTTTTGTCCAATATTTTCCTGGTGTCTCTATCAAAGGCGGTTTCTATCAACTGTTGCATCTTATTTCGCACCGCTGAATCCAGTGAGTCCACTCAAGTGATCATAAATCTACACCACTGCCATAAATCACCGTGTTCCCATTTCTCCCCTGTTCACGCTTCGACTACCCATCGATAACTGTTTGTTGTGGATATTACGGATCTTTTAAATTTTAAAAAATCCGCGTTCCTTATTATATGAAAAAATGTTTTGGGAAGCAACGTATTGTCTATCAATTAATTTAGAGAATTGCTATGTTATGTACAGTCTCATAATATATGAAATTCTCCTAAATATGTGTTACCCAAACCTTTTTTATATGAGGCCACCTTCTTAGTCCTCAGAAATAGCAACGAATCTTTGTTTTTTTCTTTCATCATGAATCTTCATTTAGAATAAGGGTAGTACTTGTTCCATACGAAGTAGCTCACAGGTGTCCTTGGGCGTAGGTGAACTACCCTCAGAATGATTGCATGCTCTTTCGATACTTCAATGTTATAAAAAATATATTTGTATTTATTTTCATTACTCAATTTTGTCCTCGGTAACCTCACAAACAGGCGTAGATAAATATAAACACAGACAAAATATAGTTAGCACTTAAATTCATTACTCTACTTAACAACTACGGCCGAGATACAAGTACTAAACAAAGATGGAGGTTCAGCGGATCCCATTCAAGAGCTAAGTGGTAATTTGTCACGGAGCTTCAGATTAGGGCTGCCAATGTTTTGTCGTTAACTGCCTGCGAGATTATTTTCAAAGAACTTTCAGCTGGTGCCTAGAAGATCTAAGACCCAAAACTAATTGAACCCTGGGTGCATAGGATATCTAATCAGTCTCCTTCCAACACAAACTTCCATTGTTTAATGTGCACGGGACGCTGAATACCGTAGGACATGGAGGCGCATCGCATCGCAGGCGCATAGGATGGCATCGTAAAACCACGACCACTCTGCCAAGAGTGAACGACTGAAGAGAGAGAAACAATTTGAGAATAATTTATATCTTCCATAAAACAACGATATGTATATGGATACTGAAACTATAATAGTGTACGTTAGGGACCTAATCGATCCCTATATTTTTTATTTGTGTATTTGAACTCACCTTCAAGTAGAAATCACATATGTATATTTGTTTTGTTTATATATAAAGAACTTTACAAGTAAGAGCCCCCCGCAAGTGTTACAGCAGCAGTTTCAGTCCACGCACAGCAAGAAAGTCTTGCAACGGGTCTGATAGAACTCGTAATGCAACGAACATGTTAATTGAGTTGGTAAATAAATACAAAAAGTCGTTCTGTCTGTCCAGTCCTGAGTATTTCCGATAGAAAATAAAAACAACATAAAACAAAAAGTATAATGAGTAATCTATGACATTTTCGAACCATTAACCACCACAGACTTTTGTCTTTATAATAACAGAAAGACATAAGGTATCTGTAGTTATGAGTATAGTGGCTAGTGTTTAGTGCTTTGCGATATTGACGTCTTCAACATGTTAGTGCATGTCGATGACATCAATATCGCAAAGCCATAAGTTCCTACTTTTAATCAATTATCATTAATCAAACTCAGTATAAACACAGTGAAACACTGTGGTGTTATTTTTCATAACTGTGAGAAATTTTGAGTAAAATGTGTATGCATTCTTCCATAAAAATGCAATGGTGTGGAAAAATATGTCAAATATATAAACTGCTTTTTAAATGAACATGGAATATGATCTATTCTATAAAAATATTGATGTCAGTTATAATCCATACTTTTTTTTCAAGAAAACACGATAGATATGGCGCGATAACTAAATGAATTACCTTAAACGTATATCTTCTAAAAAGTTCATAATTATCTGTTTATTATTTCTTGAATTTTCGCAATTTTTTTGATAATATCGTAGTAGCAAATGTCACTGGACTGGACTGAATTGTATGCACACTTACCAGTGGTCACTACCTTCCATAGAAATCTGTAAGCAACTTCGTACACAACAAGGTTTCTCCCTTAAGTCAACTGCAAATGCGTTGCTTCCGGATGAATAAAACTGGTATCTTATATGTTTCGGAAATAATAAATTTCCACAAATGCAAGAATCGCTTTAGAAAAGCTTCTAGAAACGTGTTGTTGTGATAACATTCAGGTCAAGCCTTTTGCGCTATACCTTAATACGATGAAACATACAAAATATAATTTATTATAAAGAAGGTCTGACAACCCTACTGTAGACCCGTGCCACAAGGGATCACACCTGCGCCTAAGGCTTTGTTTTGTCTCAACACAGGCGGCCTTTACTTATATTTAGTATTCTCTTGGAAGTGTTTCAAATTAGTTGTGTTCTGTTTCGTTATTATGATAGACATTACTCGTCTAGTTTTATATGTAGTACATTACATAGTGTAAACTAGTACAGAAATTTCCATTCATCAGCCTTATAAGGTCTAGCACTGAACGTAGGCCTTTCCTGAGGAGTAATGTTATAAGAGAAGATGCTGTTGCCTATCTTCTGGCCTTCGTCTTTAGCCTTGAATTCACCACCGTGACACCTGTTGTCACCTAATAAAGGCAAGTGTTAAGTAACATAGTAATCTGAGGCGGCCCAACTGCGTCCCCAGGTATAGCAAGTCTTCTAAGGTCAATCTCAGATAAGAATCAATCTTATTATTATTTTTATCTGATTGAAATGGCTTACGATCGTTCAATTCTCGCAACTGTATGTGGTCACTGCTGACCATAGATATGATATGAAATGAAACGTCTTTATTTTGTATAGGCCTGCGGGGGCACTTACAAATTGTCAGTTACATTATTTTTCTTACACTACCACCGGATTGGAACACGACCTCAACTGAGAAGATCCGGCAAGAAACTCAGCGGGTTTGTCTTTTTTTCTTATTTTTATCCACTTTTTTAAATTTTTTTTTTAATATCTGTAAGCAACTTCTTCTAGAACATGGGTTCTATCTGAAGTCAATCACACATTTTTTAAAAGTTATACCTAACGATAAGGCAGGCGGGCCACGTGATGAAAAGTGGTCACCGTGGACTATGGACATTTGCAACACCAGAGGAGTCGCCAATGCATCGCTGGCTTCTGAGGAGAGCTCTTTTAGCACCTTTTTGATGAGCCCCGTGTCATATTGTTCTGGGAATACCTCAGGAGGAAGCTCATTCCACATTTTTCACGGCAAAAAAGTGCGCACAAACCGGTCCGTGGAGGACTGCTACGGGTACGATTGATGTGGACCAAACCGCATCCTTCGGCGCGTAGTGCAATGAAGGAAAGGTGATGAGGGCATCAGATCGAAGAGTTCTTCCGATCACTAAACATTGTAAAGCCGCAGATGCACATAAAAGTGTGCTGGCAGCAACACTCATCGAAACGCAAAAAATGCTTCATGCTAGAAATAAGTATGGTGGTAGTAGTACCTTCCTAGACAAACTACAAAGATTCTACCACCTGTTAAAATCGAATTATAGCTGAGGTTGACTACAGATGTTCATTGGTGGCAGTTGCCACTTTTTTCTATTCACCAATAGGAATTTGAATCGAATAATCCGTAAGTTAAACTGAAAATATAAGAGGATCAGAATTGACGTTTATTCCTAGTTGAAGTGATAAAACTTCTTGGGATTATCGTGAAAAGGATCTTTCGACATTTTTATAAAGGAGCCGATGGCCTTTGGGAACTACTTTATGTCTTCACTTATCTAGTTTGGAGACAAAAGATCTAGGATATATGTTGTTATTATTAGGGTTTATGTTTTATCCATTTGCGCTAAGAAGTGTTTTTAGTATTATAGAAGTAGCAAACAAGCATGCGGTCCATCAGATATTGTCTGCCCATGGTGTGTCCTTTTCTGATCAATCCGACATAAGATAAGATTCTTGTTGCATTCTCTAAATGATAGATGAAACGCTACGGATACTTATGTATATCGCCTTTACCACACCCATAAACCAACAAACCATTTGATAAATATCTTGCAACTAAGGTTACTTGTAAATGAAGATCAGGCGTCCTGCAAATAAAATCGATCACAGTTTGTGTACCAGAGCATATAAAATGTGATATTTCGACAAACTTATAATTTTTCAAATAGAAAAATTTACAAAGTGCCACAGTCATGCTTATTTTAAGAGAGAAGAAAAAATATCTCGCGATTCAGTGGATAGATGTGGGTGTCGGAGTCGAGTTTAGAGATGTTGTTTTTATCCGATTGAAATGATTCGTAAGAGGTCACTGCCGCCCATAGACATAAGTCACCAACTTCATATAGAGAACATAAGTTTTATGTGAAGTCAAACATAGATGACCTGCTACTCCAGATGGCTAAATGGCAACCTCATGTAAATGTGACATGGCAACCATATCCTTATTACGGCAACAATATTTTGTAGTTGGTAAGGAACCAGCGTAGTTCGACCGGGGAAGTACCAACACCACACCTATATCCAGTGTGAAGCATTTCTTGCGTTTTGACGGAAGAGTGTGGTTGCCGGCACACTTTTATATGAGGCAACCATCATAGTCCTTGGGAGTAGCAATGCATCTGTGATTGACTTCGGATAGAATCCATGTTCTATATGAAGTTTCTTACACATGTCCATGGGCGGCAGAGACCACATATCATCTGCATGCTCGCTGCAGGTGGACTGCATGCTCGTTTCCTACTTCAATCAGATAATAAAAAAACCTTCTACCGACTGAAATACAAATCCTGCTTCGAGCTTGAAAAATATTTGGCGGTGATACTTCCCCGGTCGAACTATAATATCTCTACCACATGGTTACACCTTGTATTTACCATCAAGTGGAAGATTGCTCGATGGTTATATTACTTCAATAAAAAAGAAACCTATAAAAGCCTATACACAAGATATACACCCGACAAATCCATTATAAAACTACCCGAAAACTCTCTTATAAGCTCATTAAGTAAAGATTATCCGAAAGTCGGATTAAACCCACAGCATTATTTATGTAGAGTGTGTAAGGTAAACGTTTAAAAGGGATGCGAAGGGTAAAGTACCTGATAAATTACCATGTACCTACTAACTTGCCTGCGTGACCTACTTCAGGCAGGTCAGAAAAAGGTAACCTTGTTGTATCTAGCTGACTTGAAATATCTTAAAAAGATAAGATTTGTCGAGATAATGAATTTTATGTCCAGTTATTGAAGTTTTATAGGAAGAAGTTATTTGAAAACATAAGTAATAATATCTGCTCAATTTCATATGTGAGCCGGTAGGTAGATAGATTATCTTAGTCATCAGAAGTACTCTACTTTTTATTGGCTGTGATTGACTCCTGATAGATATCCTATTTTATATGAAAGCACACATAGCCATGGGCAGTATTGACCATTTACTGATTGGTTGAAGGTGTAGAACCAGTGTAGTTCGACCGGGGAAGTACCACCGCTACACCTATTCCTAGCGTGAAGCATTTTCTGCGTTTCGATAGAAGGGTGTGGTTGCCGGCACACTTTCTTATGAGGCGACCATCATAGTCCTCGGGAGTAGCAACAAATCTGTGATGGACTTCAGATTGGACCCATGTTCTGTATGAAGTTGATTACAGATATCCATGGGCGGCAGTGGCCACTTACCATCAGGTGGACTGCATGTTCATTTGCTACTTCAGTCAGAAATAAAAAAATAGTTGTCCTGAACTGAACTTTCGAAAATCTTTTTAAGAACATTTACGGGAACAATCGAACGAAGAAAAAATGTTAAAAATTCTAATAGAACTAATTTAATTCATAAAATCCGAGGTTCGAACGTGTAACCCACGAGAATATAACAGATAATGAAAGATTGAGTTCAGAGACTTACGGATTCCAGTAACAATACCGTCTATTAAATAAGTTTCCGAAATGATACAGTGCCGGGTCGGACGGCCATTTTTCTCTTTTATTTTATTTGAACAAAAAGATTCTCTTGAAGAATCTGGAATATTTGTCTTCAAACGTTCAACGTATATTTTTATCGCTTGGAGACGCTGAAATGTTCACTTGTAATTAATAAAAAGAACGTCTATTTTTCAGGAAGTTTCTTATTGAAGGTTATGAGAGGCAAGTAAAGGCTACGATGAAAGAAATATAGCATACCGACGGTTACAATAGGTGGTCGGCGGTTGGGTGTTTATTTTTTGTTTTATAAGAGATCTGTTTAACTTTGGTACATGTTTGAAAAACTAATAAGAGAATAAAATCCTTGCAATTATATTATTACTACAGAGAAAATAGTGTCAATTTGATAGTTAATGACGTCTAGAGATATCTGTAATCAAACCAAAATTGAAATCCAGTTGTAATTGCGCGTTTAGCTTCGGCAATTTCATAATAAAAAATAATATACTGACCCAATCACGCAATATTGGTTTTCATATCATGTTGATTTGCTGCTTGTTACCACTTAAATAAAGTAAACACTATAACATGATATATCACATAGCAAATTAATACATGACTTTCACTCATTGACGCAGCGACACAATAAATGAAATATATCCTAAATATAACAGTATAACCTTGAGTAGGACTTCTCAGGCTGTTTATCGGAACCAAGGACACTTGCACCGGATACTGGAAGAGTGGGCCGGGACAGAGGACAGACCGCTTGTCAGTTAGGGGATATAATAATCACTACATATTATAAAATAAAGTCGCTTCGCGCTGTACAGGCAGTGACTATGTATGCTTAGATGTTTAAAACTACGCTACGGATTTTAATGCAGTTTTTTTAATAGATAGAGTAATTCAAGAGGAAGGTAGTAACAGAGGAAGGTGTATGTATAATACATGCATCATATTGTAGAGGAAAACTGGTAATTTTAGATTTTTGACTTTTAGGTGGAACGAAGTTAACTGACTCGTTAGTGTTATATAAAACTAAAAGTCCATTTGAAAGATCCTCACGTGTTTGTTATGAGTTTATTTTATATAGTTATGATTATAACATACAAATGCAAATTTATTTTTTCGTTACAAGCTAAAAGAGTATTGATTCAGATTTGAATTAAAAAGTTTAGGTTAAAATTCAAAGTATAGTAAAAGACTACATGATTTTTTTTCCAAAATTCTTCAGCGCATCGTACTTCAAACTTAAACGTTTTATAAGAAACTAGCATCTAACAAAACAAAAAAATAATTTCCACGCAAAAATGTTACAACACAATACTCAGAAGACTAACATGAAAAACGTATAACAGAGGTTTAATAATAAACCTGGATATAAAACGAATAAACACATCCATAACACGTGTTTTCCAAGCTACAGCGAGTGCCCTCTACGACTCCATGAATGACTACGAGCTCTCGTAGCCTCGTAGGCACTCACGTAGCTTGTATTAACAAGGCCGAACTTAACGGAGCTTTCACAGGATGTAGATGCTACGAATGTACGACTGTTTATACTACGGTTAAAAGCGCTTACGTATAAATCACACTTATGAGGAAACATACATGATGTTACTCGTTGGTATATTCGTGATATTACAACGGTCGAAATTGGACCGTAATTCTACTAAAAAACTTAACTAGATAATGTTCAAAGTAGCTATTAGCAAACAAATAAATTTCCAGAACCTTTTTTCATCATTTGCGAGACCAATCAAACAGAGAAGAAATGTTATAAATTCTAATAGGACTGATTTAATTTATAAAATTTTGGGTTCGAACGTACAACACGTATAGCATGTAATGAAAGTTCAGAGACTTACGGATTCTAGTAAAAATCCCGTCTAAGGCCTATTTAAGTAATAGGTCTCAAATTTAATAAAATTGTATTAATTTTCGAGGTTTAATTAACAAAGCTGCATTTAAAAGCAATTACTAGTCAGCCATTGCAACGATCGAATGCGACTGTTAATCAACTCAAAAAGTAACCTTGATTGCACAATGCAAAGTAGCACGAACATTTCTCAAAGTAGCCTTTCTCTACATAAACTACAGCCATGCTAATTTATATACTCCTCCTCCGTAATTTCTTTAAAAAGGGATCCCAAGTTTTTCTTTGCCGTATTGATATATACATACATTTACTTACCAGTGCAAGATGCTTTGAGTAATTTTATAAAATCAAATCACGTTCTTACCTGTAACAAAAATGGTAGGTATAAAGTTTAGTAATAAAAAGATATGGAAAGACAAATGCCTTAGCTCGGCTTACACCAAAATTATGGTTGTAAATGGTATAAAAGCTCCAATACTTGAATCAGTTGTGAATTGTAAAATGGATAAATTTATCAAATAAACAGAATAACTATTTGGTTAAATAAAATATTTATGCAAATATTTGATATAAGAAAATTAAAATTTATAATTTCTTTGCATACTTTAACGCTTAAAAGTTTTTTAACCACTAAAGCTCTCCCTGATCTAATTGCTGGGGTATTTTAAAATGCAAATTAATATTTCTTTTTAATTTTCTCCCTGAAGTTCTACTTCAAACTTTTTGCTGTAATCCCCCTTGTAAGGATTCAACCTACTCTTGATGATATAATTTATTGGATCGCCCCTTGGTGATCACAACTTTGTGTATAACATTTTTTAATACTTTAACTGAATCATTAAATTAATTACTTATTAATTAATTTATTAATAATTATTGTATTTATTAATAATCATTTTGATTTATTGTGTCTGTTTCTCTTTCAATTCGAACTGTCTAAAATTTGCTATGAATTCACGAACTAGTTCTAAAGTTCTGAAGTTCTTCTCGGACTAGTTCTGAAGGTTTTAGAACTCATTATGGTTTTTGATTCCGGAGGCAACATCGACATACCTAATTCTGCCTAAAAACAGCCAGTGTTAAGTGCTATTTTCTTATAGTCTCAAAATTGTGGTAAGGAGAACATACCTATACGAGGCTTTCCAACTGAGTGATCACTGGTGATAGATCCTTGACCAAACTTAGGTAAAACTCGTTTCCTATCTGCATAGCTGTACGACATAAAGGTGCCCCTATCACCAATGCAGTTCTTTATCGATTCCAGACAGTATTTTAGTTAGCTATTTTATACTACTGCTATCATTTTCTTTCTATGACTTTTTATGGCTACTTTCTATTACCGCTAAACTTTAAAAAAATAACTCGACTATGATGCTTATTTGAATTCATTAATTACAGTTATGTGAAAGAAATCTATTTAAGATCACCCTTTATTCTAATAGATGTAGAAATAATAGTTACTGTCTATCCCTGAAATATATAATATACGAATAAACGTAAAAAGCTCAAAGTAAAAAAAAGTGGCAGCACTTGGGTAACTTTTATTTTTATTTATCCCAATGGTGACACATCCATTTCATTGTCGTCAGCGTGTCACGTGCGTGACGCAAATCCCCCGCGGCACCACTCTCGCGGCCACCCTCGTCACGTGTCTAGACTTATCTCTGAAAATACTAGGTTAACCTATATTGTTGGTCTATACACGTTTTACTCGCTTTCTACACTCATAGCACCACACTGGGATTTTCTCCTGTGTCGTGGGTACCATGGACACACACAAGACGAATACACATACACCCAGACCCAGAACATTAATCTAAACTCATAATTCAGATACCTGTCTGGCCGGGAATCGAACCCGCGTCCCATTGCGCGTCAGACCGGTATGGTAACCGCTCCGCCACGGGGGTCGTCAAAGTCTATAGTTATTATAATACGATTTTTATAAGATTAAGTAGCAAACGAGCATTAAGAATATATAAAGGTATTCAGAATGCTCGTTTGCTAAGTAAGCATTGCCGTCGGTATCCATTTGTAATCAACTCCAGATAATATTAGAAACTTACCTGAGTTCGGTTCTACCAATTCGCACTTGTCCAGTGCGGTGGACTATGACCTATAACTCTCTCATTCCGAGGGAAGACCCGTGCCCAGCAGTGGGACATTAATGGTTTGACGAGTTGAGTTCTGACTAACTTGGCACAAGCGAGGTTATGCCAATATAGGTATATGTAAACTTTTCATAAAGTTTAATTTAATGTGACTAGATCGAACCAGAGCCATCATTATATTATTTCCACTATAGTAAGAACAACAAGTTTGCTACAGAAATTGCAAGGGGTAACGCCAATGAAATACTTGAATACAGTTTTTATTTAATCACTTACAAAACTTGTCTACATATTAATTATTTGCCTTTCACACCGTAATTTCTTTTTCGTTTCTTTTTGTATTTATATACAGGTGATCATATAATCAAAATGATGAGTCTTTCCAGTTTTTTTTTTTTTATTTAAATAAAATTAAAATAAAATTGTTCTAATAATACATATATAAAATAATGAAACCTTGCGGAATAAGTCTAATGCCGTTATTTTACTGTAACGCTGTATTGGAACATGCCCGTTGATGTTTTTCCTAGTCCATAAAACGAGAAACTTAAACTATACATAATTACATCGATAAATCTTGTGTATTACGTAAATTATGTTATTAGTTCACTTAAACTCGATATATCCGCCGTAATAAACTTACTCCGTGTTCGCTTTGTCTATTAACATGACAAGAATATAGCTGAAGTTAATTTGTAACATTAATACAAGTGACAGAACAACTGACGAGCTTCACGGCTAATCTTGTTAAGCACTAACATGTGATATATTTAGTTACAGTCATTATAAACTAGAGTAATGATATGTCTGGTTCA
The DNA here is from genome assembly GCA_949699795.1 of Spicauda simplicius. Classification (NCBI taxonomy): domain Eukaryota; kingdom Metazoa; phylum Arthropoda; class Insecta; order Lepidoptera; family Hesperiidae; genus Spicauda; species Spicauda simplicius. The sequence goes on along the minus strand of OX453068.1, from coordinate 21,335,853 downwards.
TGAAATGTTAACTGCGTTATCTATATATTAATACGTAAAGCAAAAACTTGTGATTCGTTTTTAAGATACTTGCTAGAGGCGGAGGACTAAAATATCACGCACGGTTATAGTTGATGTAGAGAAGGATTGCGCAATGCTAATATTTTTTTCAAATAATGCATAAAACGTTCACAAAATCCACTAAAAACACGTTACACTCACTACCTTGCATTTGTCACAAACATATATATAATAAACGAAATAGAACATTCACTGTCTTACTATGAAAACACATAACGTCAAAAATGTCAGATGTCTTTGTCAAAATACCGCCTATTGCTTTTAAATGCAGCTTAATTAATAAACCTTTAACGAGTGCGTTCAAAATAACTTGAAAATTATTACAATTTATTTAAATTACATAAATATTAGTGCTACTTTGGACAATATGATGTTTAGTTTTTTAATTTAAATTACGGTCGAATTTCGACCGTTACGACGGGTGACTAGAGTCATGTTGTGTGGTAAGAATATTTCTGCGTGTGTGTGTGCGCACTTCTCTTAAGACATCAGTACTCCAGGTACTATGTGTGTAGTACAGTATGTATCCAATTATTCAAATAAAAATATTCACCAACTGTTCGCAGGTTTCCAACTTTAAAAGTTTGACAAATACTGGCGGCAACATGTTTATTGTGTACGAAGTATTAAAAGGACGTACGCTATTCTTCATTCAGGGACCTAACGTAAATCTCTCTTCACCCTAACGCTATAAGCCATTAAATTTGTGTATCTTGTCTGTCTAAAAATTCAACCGTGAAGCTAAATCCCTAGACATTGTAGACATTATCTAGGCGATGTTCGCAATTGTAGTGTCGCTGTCACCCGGTTCCCGCGGGACACTAATCCCGTGATATGGGAAGACGTGTGGACTCCCGCCACCGCAGATGACTAATAGTTCGCGTTTCGTGGACAATTAATTGTGTTAACAAAAGTGGAGTTTCATTTTGCTATTCGTATTTCGGTTTGTATTTAAATTTATGTAAAGGGTGAAATTTATGGCGATAAATACTGGTGTCAGTCTATAAAAAAAAATGTGTGCGCGTACACTCGTAAGAAGTGAAACTTCTTTATGACGTTATTTTTCAAAAAATAATTTACTATATGCAACTTTACAGAAATTGGTTAAATAAAGTTAAATTAGATAAAGTTTAATAAAAGGCTTTTATTAAACTTTATCTAATAATCCAATCTATAATAATCTATCTAATATCACGCGTGGTAGGGATATAAAAAAGATGGCGTGTAACGGAAAAAAAGGATGGCGCGTAACAGAAAAAGATGGCGCGTAACGAAAAAATGTTACACTAATTTTTTTTCCAACCCCGATAAAGAAAGTAGACCTCAAATTATCAAAAATAGAACTCATTTAGGAGATAAGTATTCGAGTTATCGAAACGTAAAAAAGTAAAAAAATATATAATTGTTTTATAGATTAACATTGTATTTTTGACTTGTAAAGAGTTTTAGTTTAGAGCTAGAGTTTAGAGTTTAGTTTTAGCGTATAACCAATATTCCCCACAGCTTAAAAAATTCTTGTAGAGGGAAAAATAGGTACTGTAATTAATAGACTTTATAAAATGTACTTAATTATACTTTATAATATGACAATGCCATAATATAAATTTAATATTCATTAAGATCAGGCATATTCAACAAGTCCGCGTTAGAAAATCGTGCTCGAACAGTATTTCTCAACGGAACTCCAAAAGGTGTTCCCGCGGGAAATCACAGATTCCCATACAACTGCTGCCGGCTGATTGCGGACTGATTGTGATGAACAGACAGTGTTTCGGGTACAGGACTCATCACACATTGCATGGCTATAAGACGGAGAAAGGAATCCGGACCTATATGTATGTTAAAGATGATCAATTAATTGACGACCCGCGTGGCGGAGCGGTTACCATACCGGTCTGACGCGCAATTAGTCCCCGGTTCGATTCCCGGCCAGACAGGTATCTGAATGATGTGTTTAGATTCGTGTTCTGGGTCTGGGTGTTTGTGTATTCGTTTTGTTTGTGTCCATTGTACCAACGACATCCTACTGTGGGGCTATGTGTGTAGAAAGCGTGTGTGTGAATTTGCCAAGGTATAAGACCTCATTCACTATATTAAAATGTCAACCCAAATGTTGTCAAAGTCAGTGATTTTGTTTATCTGACTGAAGTAGTAAACGAGCATGCAGTTCACCTGATGATAAGTGGACACTGCCGCTCATGGAAATCTGTAATCAACGTCATACAGATCATGGGTTCCATCTGAAGTCAATCACAGATGCGTTGCTACTACCGAGGACTATGATGGTCGCCTCATGTGAATGTGTGCCGGCAACAATGCCCTTCTATCGAAACGCAAGAAATGCTTCACACTAAAAAATACAATAAAGTACAATAGTACAATCAGTAGCTTCTTTTGATTGTATTGTCAAGAAATACGTACACAGATTATCCGATAAAAACAATGTCGAAATGTCGAACTTGTCATTTCTTACCTCAAATAGTTCACATTCTACAAATACATGTCGAGACGGATTCCTTAAATGTTAGTAGACTCGAACAATTAAAACTTCCGCGTACAGATTTACGTTTTTAAAAATGAACTAAATCAATACTTAGGATGGTTATCCGTTCAGATTACTTAGTATTTTATCTAGTCATTAAAATCCAAGTAGAATCCATTAATTTTCATTCTAATTAATACAACCTAATATTATAGTAAGCGCTATCGTTTATGATTATGAAACACAGAAATAAAAATATTCCATTATTTAGCCAGTGGCTCTATTTAGAAGCAAACCTGCGTCCTATGCCTAGTATGTAGGAGATTTAATACAGTAATCCTATTAAAGTAATCCGGCTGATACCGATTCCTACGTCTGGGAATTATATCTCGGATTTGCTGATCGTACTAAAATATTAAATTTGTAATTAATTTTGCTATGGCTTATATTTAGACATAAGTTATCTTAGTATTAATTGGATTCGCTGGAAATAAATTCATGTGTCATTCACTTCGTTATATTTTGGCAGTTAAATCAGTAAATTTGAACTTAACACATTTTTTATTTGCAAATATATAGGCTTCTTGCTTTAATTGAAAACTAAATACTTTTTAGAAAACAGTTCTTTTAAATAGTATTCGTTAATTATATGTAGCAGTTTAATTAATACTCGTACATATTTTTTTACAATATATATTTAGGTAATAAAAACGGAATAAAAATGTTTTGTACCAATCTATTCACAAAAATACACAAGTCCAAAACGTAGTAATACTATGTTACTTTAACTATAATTGACTTCTCGTCCAATTTGTCATAAAACTTAAATGATCGCTACCATAAAGTGTGAAATTATACTTTAGATCTGGTGAAATGATCGTAAATATTTTTATGTCGTCGTTGCTTAAAAATTCAGCCGACCATTTGAAGCTTGAAGAAGTAAATATATTTTTATTAAGAAATGAAAGTAGTGCGACAATTTCCCGTAAATTATCAATAGAAGTCGTCACATGTATTAATTAGCACGCTATCGATGTATTCTCAACATATAGGATACACGCAGGTTCCGAACTATGTCCGTCGAAGCACGGTCGCCTAGGGCTGATCAACCAGCCTAGTGTTATTTTTGAAAAAGTTGTAAGGTTTATTTATTTATTATTTGGATCACCAATATAAGAAACAATGTTTACAATCACATATGAAATAGGAATTAATTGGATACATTCTAATTGCTCTTACACTAATAGATAATCACATCATGCATATATTAAATTAAAAGTTTGTTGTATGTATGTAAAAAGTTGAGAATATCTTAAATGTGCTTCAAAATACTTACGGCGTCATCTCTTGATGAGTTTGGGAAGCCATCACAACCGCAAAGGAGTATAAAACACAATTAATAAGAGATCATTACAACCAATCGACGACCTCGAATCGTTCCAATGCGATACGCATTTTGTTTTGAAATCTAACGTCTATCTGCATATTGTCATTGTAATCCCTGAGGAATAGTTAAAAGTTTTCATACGTTTTCATATTTCCTTTACCATGTTACATTGTAGTAAGTCGATGGCGTTTACGCATTCGGAACAAAAATAACCGTATTAAACGTGAAATTAAATAATGAAAAAATAGTCTTGTAGACGTATATTATGTTAATAAAATGTAATATTCTTTTCAAATAGATGATATATTAACACCGAATTAACATTTCGGTTTAATTTACCCCAAGGTCAAAAAAATTGGTATAATTTATGATGTTCCTGTTCCGCAAAACAGAAAAAGCGAATAGACATTTCCCCCAAATTTACATAACCACTTAAAACGAAGAGAATTCCAAATAAGCGTCATCGCTACCATTCTGTGGATACGGCGCTAAAATAATTAACGTGGGGAGGCTTTACAAAAGGATGGACACTGCTTCAGCGATGTTATTAGAATAAATATTTTCAAATTAAAAGGCTTTTTGCCGGAGTGTGTCAGAAGAACCTATGTGCTTTGGAGAAATATATGTAGACAATAATATATCATTTTTACGTTACTATTTTGTCGCAAACTCCTGAAAAAAATAATGGAAAATGAAAAATTAAATTAAATTAATTAACAAAAAAAACTGTGTGAATCGTATTTTGTTGACCCTGTAGTTTTAGTAATCAAGAATATATATCAGCTGATGATAAGTGGCCACTGCCGCCACTGGACATCTGTAATCAACCCCAGTTAAGATCTTACCTGACGTTTGCTGCAGCGGCGTTGTTTCCCCTGATGACTAAGTTGAATCCGCTCTGATAAGTATATTTAGACCACGAAATAGTAATCCATACATCAAGCCATCAGCCTTTGAAAGTCCACTGCTGCACCACTTCGACCTGTTCTGAGCCATCTGAATCCAGCGGTTAGTCAGTCCACCCAGACGTGGTCTCCATTCGAGGAATCTTCTCCCACATCGGTTGTCTGTCCCACGAACGATGAGGCCTGCCCATTACCACTTAAAAGTAATATTTAGTGCTAAACATCAAAATTAGTTATGATAGGCACTCTGGTGAACCGCAAAGTTCTGCTAGCGTAAATAAGGTTAAGATGCAAAGAAATATTGGTCCTATTAGAATTCGTACTTTACAACAAATAACAAAAGTAAAATAGAATAAAACCCACAAAGTCGTTTACTCGGTCTGAAACAAAGTTGATCAACAGCCGCCCGGAAACCTTTTGATGCCGAAAAGTGGCAAAAGTTATGCCAATAATCCTTTTCTTTACTTTCGTGTTTGACTTTTGAACATTCATATTTTACACCGAGAAGTTTTACGTAGGTTTATGTTTCTGATTATTCATTGTGCATAAAAACTAATAAACACGTCAAATTTATACATATTATTTTAATATTAAGTCTGTAATGTTGCATTCAATTCACCAAATAAATAAAAAAATCAACTTTATTTCACTAAAAAAATCATCATCATCGTCAACCCATTATTGTCCTACTGCTAGGCACGGGTCTTCTCTCGGAATGAGAGAGTTATAGGCCATAGTCCACCGCGCTGGCTAAAAAAAAGAACTTTGTAGTAATCAAACCTAATGATGGGTCTTTTCAATTTATATCAAATAAAAGCTTGTCACGTGAATAATGCTGGAAATTATAACCCTAGACCTGAATAAGTCTAATCTGGAAAATCTATATACTTACAATAATTGCAAGTTAAATCATGTTACATTTTCCAAAGCTTGTAAGACCACGTCGCGCATCCAGTATAAAATAAAAGAAACAAAGAAAGAGAAAGAGTAAGTCGTTTGAAGACTGATCTTTACGTGACCATTTCTGTACGCGGCCTTAGCTAAGACTAGAACAATTTCTAGTAAACGGCATTAAGGAACTTAATTCCAAAAATCTCCATTTAGATATTCGCTTGACAATTTAGCCATCACTAGTCACCCATCGCAACGGTCGAAATAAATAAAAAAAACTAAACTGCATATTGTCCAAAGTAGCACCAATATTTCTCAAATTCAAATTAATTGTAATAATTTTCAAGTTATTTTGAACGCACCCGTTGAAAGTAAAAAAAGGTTTATTAACTAATCTGAATTTAAAAGCAATAGCGGGTATGTTAATAAAGACATCGGACATTTTTGACATTATGTGCTTTCATTGTAAGACATTGAATATTCTATTTCGTTTATTATGTGTTTGTGCCAAATGCAAGGTAGTGAGTGTAATGTGTTTTTAGTAGATTTTAGGTATGTTTTATCCATTATTTGAAAAAAATATTAGCATTGCGCAATTTTTTTCTACACTAACTATTACCGTGTGTAATTTCATACTCCTCCGCCTGCGGCAAGTGTCTTATAAACGAATCACAAGTTTTTGCTTCACGTATTAATATATAGATAACTATATAGTGTATCATTAGATAGCTCATAATTATAATCCATCAGACACAAATCCGTTATCAAATTAACTAAGGTGCTCATAGCAGTTTGAACCCACAAGTTCATTATTCCAGTTGGCCGCCCATATACAATTGTACACCTACTATGTAGCTAAAGCCGCAATATCAACTATACAAGTATGATAAAAGACGTACGTATGTAGAATTATTGAGACTAGTAATTCACTTAGTGATCGAACTTTCACTTAGCATGGTCGTAAATTTAATTTGCGGATATGTTTAAAATTTACAATATTTTCGCTTTTACAATCAAAATAACATTATTGACCACCTACCTTGCAATGTGCTAAGATGAAAATTTCCATTCACAAACGCTCCAAAAACATAAAATTTTCTAAGAAAATTATGGATGGACGTTGAAATAGCGTTTTAGCCTATTTCTAGCGTGAAGCATTTCTTGCGTTTAGATAGAAGGGTGTGGTTGCCGGCACACTTTCACATGAGGTGAGCATCATAGTCCTCGGGAGTAGCAATGCATCTGTGATTGACTTCAGATGGAACCCGTGTTCTGTATGTAGTTGATTACAGATGTCCATAGGCGGCAGTGGCCACTTACCTTCAGGTGGACTGCATGCTCGTTTGCTACTTCAGTTAGTTAAAAAGTATTAAAAACAATATAATAAAGATGAGTAGAACCCGCTGCTGTCATTATTCAGAAATACTCGTAGGTATGACGGTGGTGTTTAAGGATTCAAACCACAAAGCATTTTACCATTCATATAAATCAATTTAAAAAAAATGAGATTCAAATTTGAATTCAAGTTATTTGCGAATGCGCGCAAATGTTTGCGAAGCGTGCTCGTTCTGTGACATGCGATAAAAACCCAGTGGATATTTTCAATAAAAACAAAAATAAATTGACAATTTTTTCTCCATTGTATTGAGAAAAAATGAGATGAAACTGTATTAATGAATGCAGATTAAACTGTGTATCATCCATCCATCAAAAGGCTGATCCTTTTGCTGTCCACTGCTGAACATAGGCCTCAAACTATAACTATGTATATAATACATACTCGATAAATACTCATGTACAAGTCGTTAAAAGCCGACTTGCACAACATACATGTGTACGTTTATTTATTCAATCTGTACTAACTTGCGCTCATTATAGTTTAAGGTTTAATGGTATACTTATATTTTTTCGCCTTAAACTAGAATAATATGAACAATGCTGGTAGTAATTAATTAGATAGAATGACTATATACGTGCAATAAAATAAATTACTTTTTTTCAGTTTATTTGTATATTGCAATAATAGATGCATTGGTGACTCCTCTGGTGTTGCGAATGTCCATAGGCGAAAGTGACTGCTTTCCATCAGGTGGACTGCTTGCTCGTTTTCTGCTTTATACTAAACATATCAGATTTTTTAAAGATCATCAGAACCAGGGTTATGTACAGCTTTCTTCGCGATGGTATTGCTATTAAAAAAAATGTGTGCGTGTACTAGCGTACACTCGTAAGAAGTGAAACTTCTTTATGACGTTATTTTTCAAAAAATAATTTACTATATGCAACTTTACAGAAATTGGTTAAATAAAGTTAAATTAGATAAAGTTTAATAAAAGGCTTTTATTCAACTTTATCTAATAATCTAATCTATAATAATCTATCTAATATCACGCGTGGTAGGGATAACGTAACGTAACGTAACGTAACGGATAATGGCGCGTAACAGAAAAAGATGGCGCGTAACGAAAAAATGTTACACTATTTTTTTTTTCCAACCCCGATAAAGAAGTTTCACTTCAAAAATACAGGGTCGAACAATTGTCCTGTCGTTTTGCAGAACGTGTGGTTCGACCGAGGTGTAACCCGCCGTGTAACCCGGTGTAAACGGCACTTGCGTTTAGGCGGAAAGATGTGGCTGCCGGTTCACTTAAATGAATGGACTATCTTAGTCCTAGAGAGTTGCAACATATCTGTCATGGACGTCAGAAGCATGTCCCTTATAAAATCCCTTACAGATGTCGATGGGCGGCAGGTACCACTTACCATCAGGTGGACTGCTTGCTAGTTCAATTTAAAAAAATATATAAAAAAAAAAACATTATAATAAAAACTCAATTTCGAAACATTGCTATTAAAATTTGTTTTTGAATATACAAACAAGTTCCAACCAACTCAAATATAATCCACGGACGCGTAATCCAAATCCATAGAAGCTCTAACTTCACGCGACAGCGAGTCATATAATTGGGTTCCAGTTCCAAATATTGCGTTGCAGCAATCCCGTATTGCAACAAGCCCGATAGATTGCAGCGACAAGATCCGACGGCCAACTGCTCCAAATAATTCGGGAATTCGTACCATGCAGGTATCAATTTCACGAAATTGAATATTCTAATTGACTGCAGGTTGCCTATATTTCGAACCACTGGGTCTATTGTTGAATATTAATATTCGAATATATTCAGTACTCCGTCTTGATTTCGCCAGCAGAGATTTGCCATTCCAAGTTGGCATTTTGACGTACTATACGAGAAACGCAGATATAAGTATACCTACCAATTATAATTATATCATTTTTATGTCACGGAAAATATAAAGTATTATTTTTCTGATTACTGTAAATCTAAGCTAAATTATATAACGAGAAGTTAGTACCTATAACTTATCATTATAAAATTTGGATAACTTGTAAGCGAATCTATTATCTAAATCTAAAACATTATTTTATAGGCACGCTCCGTCAAAAGTATAAACGGGATATGAACGGGTTATAAAGCTAAAAGACTCAAAAAATAATTTTGATTTAATATTATATACCTAACTTATACTTTATGCAGATAAATATTGATGATAGTTAATAATTTTCATATTCTTTTGTCATTGCTAAAATGAGGTATATATATGGATAGAAATAGCAAAAGGTCCTGCTGTCCACGTGATGTTAAAGTGTTGCTAGCTGTTCATGCATTAATATGCAAATGAAATAATAACATAAAAGTATGTTTTAATTCTAATAAAACATGCAAATAATATAATATTAATAAAATTAATGGAATCTTCATAATAAGAATGACAATACGTCAATAATATTTTACTCGTCGACTGGGCCGCGCGGGGAGCGCGCTGGCCATATGTAATGTATTAACATTATTTTATTTATTTATATCACTGGCTATATCTACCAAAATATACCCCAAAATACCTGTAAAAGGTTACGCCTACATTTTTTTTAACTAACTGAAATAGCAAACGAGCATGCAGCCCACCTGATGGTAAGTGGTCACTGCCGCCCATGGACGTCTGTAATCAGCTTCATACAGAACATGGGTTCCATCTGAAGTCAATCACAGATGCGTTGCTACTTCCGAGGACTATGATGGTCGCCTCACGTGAAAGTGTGCCGGCAACTACACCCTTCTATCGAAACGTAAGAAATGCTTCACGCTAGAAGTAGGTGCAGCGGTGGTACTTCCCCGGTCGAACTACACCGGTTCTACCACCTTCAGAAAATAAATGAACTGCAACAGAAGCTGTAAATGCTAAAATACCTTTAACAGTTTTTACACCCTAAAATCTCCTCAATACATTTTTTTTCCTAAATTTAGTTGGAAAGCCCTGGAGTTGGCAACACCGTGGTAAGTGCACAAAATACAGCACTTATCACTTGACAGGTTCTCTTAATAATCAGGTCATGTAATACGGTCGATTGTTCACTGTACATGTAGACTTCAGTGTTCTACATGGATAAATAGCATGTATCTCAGCTTTGTAGACATGCCTCGCTGACCGTTATAATTGGATTCCGTTCCGAGTATACCGCTCGAATTAATTCAGCATACGACGTTACAGTTGATTCGTGTTAATTATTATTGATGTCAATATTGTCAATACTAATTTGTTTGATTTTGTCAAACATATTTTTATGTATGAGTATGATTGCGTTTAACTTATAGACCAGGGTAGAAGCCTTTAAAAATAATAAAAAGTGAAATAAAATCGTAGTAGGATGAAACCCATTAGAAAAGGAGGGGAATATTATAGAAATGAAGGGAAAAATAATTTACGGGCGATCTGAGGTCGGGGAGGGGATGGGGGGGGAGTCTTTAAGGGTAAAAAACGGTTTTTCTCGATTTCCGGCAAAACTAAAAGTCCTATCGAAAAAAGTCAAATGGCAAAGTTGTAGGTAATAAAAAGATCTAAAACTTTTGTATTTGCACTTTTTTCACATAACCTCAAAATTTATGTGAAAAATTCAAAAAATCAAGTTTTTGGTTTTTTAATTTTTATCTTTTACAAAAAAAAATTTTTTTTAACGAAATTTGGCGAAAACTTACCTTTTTATGTCTCAAATACGCTGTAATTTATTTGACTAAAAATATTTATTTTTTCACCTTATTTTGAATTAATATCGAAAAAACACCCTAATTTTCAATCTAAAACTCACCCGTCAAAATATCAGCTTTTTTCAAAAAGTTGGTATGTTTTCTGTTCGTTGAAATCTCTACTTTTTGATGGTGAAAAAAAAAATATGTTACTATAGTAAATCTTCTCAGAAAATGCAAAAAATCGAAAAACCATTATAAAAGTTGCAATGAGTACTAATAAAACTGTAATTGTTTTAGGCCAAGATATTGATCTTTTGGTCCTTTTAAATCAGTTAAATTCACATAATCATGACATTTATATTCTCAAACCAGGTTCTGGAAATGTAAAAGACCTATTTTTCACGTCTAATAGTTTCAAACACGAATCCTTAAGAAACATTGTTGCATTTCTGCATTGTTTTTTCTTGTTGCGATACATCTGGATTTTCCGGACAAGGAAGGAAAAGGAAAGGAAATTTGTCGAATTTGTCCAATGTTTTTTATAAGAAAGATGCGAGTAAAGAAGAAATAAAATTATTAATTCTTTTTGTGTAAATTTGGGCATAATTCCACGTTGATATAGCTTCCAGCCCCAATCTGTTGCTGTTAGTTCGTTACCCAACCAAGTTTGAAGCTGACAATATGCCCTGTAACAATGTTGTTCTGCTGCTCCTTCTGTGGGTGGGAGGTTTGCCAAAACGAAAGATGATTTAATTTTTGCCAATTGATATTTTTGAAACCTTAATTGATTCAGTGTATTTTTTTCATTTTTACATTAAATAGATTTGATTAGTTGTAATCCATTTTTAACCGACTTCCCAAAGGAAAGAGGTTATCTATTCGTCACGTATATTTTTTTTTTTTTTTTTTTTTTTTTTTATGTATGTTCGGGCGAAATGGCTAGAAATCGCCGACCTACCGACACGATTCATACGACATTGTATGCGGCTAGTTTCACAGGCAGTCCCATATTGAGGAAAATGAAAACCTTCCGGCGGTTTTCCCGGAAAATTGGAAAATGTCGGTTTCTTAAAATCTTGAATAACTTGGGTGTTTCTAAACCGATTTCCATTTTCTTTCTTTCATTTGATAGGAAATTTTGTCACGCAACTTTTTCTCTTGGACATGGGTATGCTGTGATGCTTAACTCTTTGAGTTATGGGGGGGAAACCACCACCACTCCTCAAGTTTTTTAGATAATTCGAGATAACTCGGCTTCTGCCGAATCGATTCTTATGAAACTTGGAACATATATTATACATCTATGCTTATATAGGTTGACGAAAAATTTGACCTTCAACTCTTCGATCCTGATGATGCAGGGTTACAGCTATCCTAAACTATAACATTAGCTATTTGGTGCTTACATATATGTAATACTAGCTGTGCCCGCGGCTTTGCGCGCGTGCAAATCAACGTGTCACAAAGTTTTTCCCGCGCAAATCTCGACACCGTGGGAATTCTATGATAAAAAGTAGTAACATTAAAATCGGTTTGGTCGCTCAAGGTTTACCTGGTCAAACACAGAGTGAAAAAACGAATTTAAAGTGTGTATTTGTGGGTAGGAACGTATTGTTATGTATTTTTTTTTTAATTAGACGAATTCTAATATTGTAAACCGCTTTTTTGAACCAATTTACATTCATAGTGGTCTAATTCACAATATCAGGATACTTTTTTTCAATTAACTCTTCCACATTTGAACCAAAACGTATCGATTATAAAGATTGATTTGAACTTTTCCGAATTGGAAAATACTATTTGTAGTAATTTTGGCGGATTCAAATTTCTTTAAGTAAGATTATAGGTAAACCTACTTTTAATATTAATTTGTGTTCAGGAGTTCTGGAAGGCATTAAGGAATTCAAAAATTCTGTTGGATAATGTACTGCTTCCTCCATCTCAATGACTGTGTCTACCAAATAGTAGATCTGTGACGCTGCTTTAAATTTTGAAAAAAAAATATCATTTATTTTATCGACACGTTCATTGGTGGGTGGTTATATAGCCGTCTTTTGGAACCAATTTATAGTGTTATTGGTTGTATTAACAATATCGGGATATACTTTTTCAACTAACTCCTCCACATTTAAACGAAGACGTATCGATATAAAGATTGATTTTAACTTTTCCGGATAACAAAGCACTATTATCTACTTGACGTAAATCATTAGAAAATTGGAATATCACTGAACAGCGACATATATCCTAAGTTCATATTTTGTTTCATGTAATCAAAGATAAGATCTTTTAAGAAGTGCATCGGGATATTTGTGTGCGTAAATCCCGCATTGTTCTTTGTAAAGCAAAAGACATAATCAAAACACTTTTACAATTCATACGAACAGAGCGCACCCGCTCGCAGGGCGCTGCCGCACGCTCGCTTATTTTTTATGTTTTCTTTTAAGTTCCAACCTAATCTAACCCATCCTGTTTAAAAAGCTACAGCTAAATCTAACTCTTAACAGTAACATGACAATACTCCTGCATTTTCAGGGTTGAGGTATTCAAAGTGACACTTTTCATCATAATGTTCTCTCAGGAACGGGTTGTAATGTATTGTAATCAATAAGTACCAAACTCATACGGCTTAAGTAGGTTGTGTACTAAGATTATCAGGGTTGATGAATTTATATGAATATATAGCAGACCCGGCCACGCGTTGCTGTGGTTAAAGAAATGTTACTTAGACAAATTTTAAATTGTGTTATTTCGTATTTGTAAGAAATTAAAATACTACAAAGTTGTTAGTAGACAACATGTACCATATAAACTTATAAATAAGGTAAGAAGGGCAGATGGTATTAAATTTTCAACAATGACATTTATAATTTTTTATTAAAAAAATTTACATTCAATATAATTCAGCACTTCTCGGTGTACAATAATATTTTTAGTTCACCTGTCTTTATTTATTTAAATTAATGTGTCGAATAATGAAGCACTATTAATTAAAAAGCAGGAATAGTTTTATTGTTCATTATACTAACTTAAATTATTGTTCACTATACTATACTTCAGTCTAAGTAACCGTCTATGATAACTCCAAAAATTAAAAACAAAGAATATTGAGATTTAACTGTATTGCGATCACCACAACATAAAAACCACGTTAGTTTGTCTTTCCTACATTAAGTACATCGACAAACAAAAGCAAAATAGGTTAGGTAGGACCACGTAACGGTCACATCAGTACGAATTTAAATGTAATTTGCGTTCAAAAATACTTCATCAAAATAAATGTTTTCTATAAATAAAGAAAAATTGTTTGCAATAAAAAATAACTTTAAGTAATATTGAGTCAACTGTTCGATTGATATAATTTTACACTTTGTTTTTAGGGATATGTATGTCAGGTGGACGCATCAATATTATTTTATTCTTATTACATGTATTGTTGCCAGTAATAAATTAAAATTGTATGGATTTATTTATTAATAAAATATTTGTCCTTTATCTCTTAAATTGCTTTTAAAATTATTTGTCAATTTTAGTTTAAGGAAATACGAAATTAAAATAAAAAACACTGACTAAGTGAAACGGTATTGATTTATCGATACATTCGGTTCATGTAGATGACCGTTACGTAAACAGCGCCATCTAGTATCTCAGACATATTACTATTTCGATTTGGCGGTAAGGTGGCATCATCGCAGAATATAATATACTGAGATACCTTTTTATTACTTTAGTAACTTATAAGGATATATTTATATCTGGTTATAATATTAAATTGTATGTCATATGAAATTTTAACAAAGCGCCATTAATACATTCGGTTCATGAAGATGACTGTATCGTAAAGAGCGCCATCTAATATCTCATAAACATTATTTAGCGATAAGGTTGCGTATCAACGCAGAATATACTGAGATGGCTATGTAATAGGTACTTTAGTAACCTTTGATCACCAATATTTCTGAATGAAGTTAGTAACTTATACTTATCTTTGGTCATGATATTAAATTGTAGCTTATGTGAAACGGTTGTAATTTTAATAAAGCGCCATTACTTACATAATCAAGTTAACAGATAACATTACACCGCCATCTGTTATTAGGATTATATAAAGCTAACAGCTGAAGCTAAAAAAATATTTGCAATTATACCTATGAATTAAGATCTTTTTCATCAGAATTTGTGTCTTTGCTTAGTAATTATATTACATACCCGAAAGTACTAAATAGCTAACTTCTATGGCTTAGGCTTGAAGCAAACTTCTATGGCTTAGACTTGAAGTACCCCTGCATCGTCTGGGTTGAGGAGTTAAAGGTCAAAATTTTCATCATGTGTCTTTGCTTAGTAATTATATTACATACCTAAAAGCACTAAATAGCTAACTTCTATGGCTTAGGCTTGAAGTACCCCTGCATCATCAGGGTTAATGAGTTAAAGGTCAAAATTTTCATCATGTGTCTTTGCTTAGTAATTATATTAAATACCTGAAAGCATCAAATGCCCATCTCGTATAGTTTAGGCTAGCAGTATCCTGCATCATCAGGGGTGAGGAGTTGAAGGTCGAATTTTTCATTTTGTGTCTTTGGTTAGTAATCATATTACATACCGAAAGCACCAAATGGCCATCTCCTATGGCTTAGGCTTGAAGTAACTCTGCATCATCAGGGTTGAGGAGTTGAAGATCAAATTTTTGTCCCATGAATTTGTTTAACAATCTTATTATATATCCATAAAAACAAATTGACTTACTTCTACGGTTCTGGCTAGCAGTACCCCTGCATCATCAGGATTGAAGAGTTGAAGGTCAATTTTTTTAGGAAATATCTGCTTAGTAATCTCATTCTACATTCAACCCAATTGGACTCCTACAGCTAGGTTTGGCCGAGTATCGCTAATTTAGTTAATTTGCTTCAAAGAAATGGATCCTATGATCAGAACCGTATCAAACTCATCAGAGTACCCTTGAAGTACATTCTTTCAAATAAAGTTAGAAAGAAATTGAGTTATTCATCTATTTATCGCGCACATCGTTAATGCAAATATCAGACTTATGCGCTTTTCTTATGGATGCCACTGTCAAAAGTGAACAAAAAATAAATGGGACCCCGTGACACGCACTACATTTCAAATGAAAAAAAAATCATCCAAATCCGTTCACCCAGTGCGGAGAAATCGAGTAACAAATATAAAATTTAAAAAAAATAAAAAAAAATACAGACGAATCGATAACCTCCTCCTTTTTGGAAGTCGGTTTAAAACTATGTTTTATCATAAAAATTAAAGCGAAATACTAAATTTTATTGAGGTGGCCTCAAAATTGACTGACTTTCATACAAACTTACATCTCCTATTTGGGTTAAATTGGGGGGGGGGGGGATCAGAAAATTCATTCTTAATTGACGTCTACGTCATAAAAGGAACCCTAGTAAAAATCATATTCGTATCTTTAGCAGTTTAGGCTCTACGATGTTTATTCAATACATGAGTGAGAGAGCATCCTTTCGTTTTTATATAAGTATATAAAGATATAGGGATATAGATTTGTATAGTATCAAATGACATAGGTACACACATAACCAATAAAAAATACATAACAAAGGAATACATTTTACAGACCATAACATATTTAGTTTCAACCAATTCAACTATGCAGTTACTTATCTTATTATCACTTATCGAACACAGAATAAATACTGCGTAGTTTTAAATTTACATAACTTTTTTATTTATAAACCGATTTACATAAAATAAACACTAAATGTTAAGTGAAGTTTCCCACAATACATTGGTGAAAATTATATTCAAATTGGATAAGCCGTTTCTGAGATTAGCGTTTTCAAACACACAGACAAACAGACAAACAGACAAACAGACAAACAGACAAACAGACAAACAGACAAACAGACAAACAGATAAACAGACAAACAGACAAACAGAAAAGATTTCTAAAAACCATTATTTTGGGTTCTATAACGTATTATAGACCTCTAGAAATGGTTTTCGCCTAAATTTATTCCATGTACAGACAGCGACCTCTTACAGATTTATTATAGTATAGAAGAAGACTACTAAGCAGAGACATGTGATGAAAAATTTGACCTTCAACTCCTCAATCCTGATGATGCAGGGGTGCCTCAATCCTAAACCATAGGGGTTGACCATTTGGTGCTTATGGGTATGTAATAACAATACTAAGCAAAGACATATTATAAAAAATTGACCTTCAACTCCTCAACCCTGATGATGCAGGGTGCTGTAAGCCCAAGCCGTAGGTGATGGCCATTTGTTGCTTACGGATATATAATAAGATAGTAAGGCAAAGATGTACGATGACAAATTTGACCTTCAACTCCTCAACCCTGATGATGCAGGGGTACTGCAGGCTTAAACCATAAACGTTAGACATTTGTTGCTCACGGATTTGTAATAACATAGCTAAGCAAAGGTATACAACGAAAAATTGGACCTTCAACTCCTCAATCCTGATGATGCAGGGGTATTTAATGCCTAAGCCATAAAACTTAGCTATTTCATCCTTACGCATTCAAAATGATATTTAAAAAATGTAAGGTAGAACATTAGAAAAATGGTTGTATACAGTGGAAAATTGGACCTTCAACTCCTCAATCCTGATGATGTTGGGGTGCTTCAAGCTTAAACTATAGGCGTTAGCTACATGATCGCTCCGTATATCTGATAAGATTACTAAGCAAAGATAAAAGATGAAAAATTTGACCTTCAACTCCTCAACTCTGATGATGCAGGGGTACTTCAGGCTTACTATAGGCGTTGGCCATTTTATGCTTATGGGTATGTAATATATTTACAAAGCGAAGACGTATGATAAAAAAATTGACCTTCAACTCCTCAAGCCTGATGATGCAGGGTGCTATAAGCCCAAGCCGCAGGTGATGGTTATTTGGTGCTTACGGGTAAATAATAAGATAGCAAAGCATAGATGTACGACAACAAATTTGACCTTCAACTCTTCAACCCTGATGATGCAGGGGTACTGCAGGCCTAAACCATAAACGTTAGACATTTGTTGCTCACGGATTTTTAATAACATTGCTAAGCAAAGGTATACGACGAAAAATTGGACCTTCAACTCCTCGATCCTGATGATGCAGGGGTATTGAATGCCTAAGCCATAAAACTTAGCTATTTCATGCTTACGCATTTAAAATGAGGTTAAACAGATTAAAGGTAGAACATTAGATTAATGGTTGTATACAGTGGAAAATTGGACCTTCAACTCCTCAACTCTGATGATGATGGGGTGCTTCAAGTTTAAACTATAGGCGTTGGCCACATGGTGTTTAGGTATATCTGATAAGATTACTATGCAAAGATAAAAAATGAAAAATTTGACCTTCAACTCCTCAACTCTGATGATGCAGGGGTATTTTAAGCTTAAACCATAGGTATTGGCCATTTGATTCTTATGGGTCTATTCTTTAAATAAATGTTTACTCAGAAAAAGTTGTTTTATTCGGTTAGGTTAGGTTCGAACAGATTTTTCCAATTCAGAATCTAAGGGAGGGGGCGCGGTAGCGCCCCCGACCGGTTGTGTCAAAGAAGTCTATTTTTAGATGATGACGTCAGCACATATCGTGACTCGTTTATCGTGACTGAAAAGCGTGAAAAAAAAATTTTAAACAAAAAATACAACCGACTTCCATGCCACATAAAAGTAAAAAATAATTTAAATACATGTTGGTTTAGAGCAAACACAGTACTTAGTACATAGTCCCGAAGTCGGCGCTCATATAAGATACATGTAGTTTCGTCATGATCCAGCAAAATATGGTGAGCGGCGACTTCGGGACTATGTACTAAGTACTGTGTTTGCTCTAAACCAACATGTATTTAAATTATTTTTTACTTTTATGTGGCATGGAAGTCGGTTGTATTTTTTGTTTAAAAATTTTTTTTTTTATTTCTTCTTTACTCGCATCTTTCCTATAAAAAACATTGGCCAAATGCGACAAATTTTTAACGTCTAATAATGAATTGACGATACTTTTCTTTCCTTTTCCGGCAAATCCAGATGTTGTATCGCAACCAGAAAAACAATGCAGAAATGCAAAAATGTTTCTTAAGGATTCATGTTTGAAACTATTAGACGTGAAAAATAGGTCTTTTACATTTCCAGAACCTGGTTTGAGAAAATAAATGTCATGATTATGTGAATTTAACTGATTTAAAAGGACCAAAAGATCAATATCTTGGCCGACAACAATTACAGTTTTATTAGTACTAATTGCAACTTTTATCGCGGTTTTTCGATTTTTTGCATTTTCTGAGAAGATTTACTATAGTAACATATTTTTTTTTTCACCATCAAAAAGTAGAGATTTCAACGAACAGAAAACATACCAACTTTTTGAAAAAAGCTGATATTTTGATGGGTGAGTTTTCGATTGAAAATTAGGGTGTTTTTTCGATATTAATTCAAAATAAGGTGAATAAATAAATATTTTTAATCAAATAAAGTACAGCGTATTTGGGACATAAAAAGGTAAGTTTTCGCCAAATTTCGTTAAATTTTTTTTTTTGTAAAAGATAAAAATAAAAAACCAAAAACTTGTTTTTTTGAATTTTTCACATAAATTTTGAGGTTATGTGAAAAAAGTGTAAATACAAAAGTTTTAGATCTTTTTATTACCTACAACTTTGCCATTTGACTTTTTTCGATAGGACTTTTAGTTTTGCCGGAAATCGAAAATAACCGTTTTTTACCCTTAAAGACTCCCCCCATCCCCTCCCCGACCTCAGATCGCCCGTAAATTATTTTTCCCTTCATTTTTATAATATTCCCCTCCTTTTCTAATGGGTTTCATCCTTCTGCGATTTTAATTGGTTTTAAAAATTATCGACCCTGGTCTATTATGGGGATAACTGACTAAAGATAACAGATATTAATATGATAAACTTAGTACTTATATGGAAATAATTTTCACTTAAAATATGCATATTTTGGATTTTTTTTTGTAGAAAGTGTGTTTATATATCGATTGAGCTTACGCTCTGAAAAAAATATCAGTGTTATTGTTCCCAAACGCACCAGAAGGAGTTAAAACATTATTTATTTGGTCAATTAATTATGTACATTTAAACAGACATTATCATAAAATGTACTGTACTGTAGCACTTTAACAATTCATGGTATAATAGTTAAAACATTGTTTCTCAGGGTGTTCAAGATTCGAACACAGCTCAAATTTTCATGTGTGAAGCCTACTATTTTGCACTTGGTCAGCATGGTAGACCGTGGCCTACACACCTTTTACTAAGAGGAAACCTATGCCGAGTAATGCGGCTGGATGGGTTGACGACAAAATGTATCACAACACTAAGATAAGGGACGTAGTTCATTAATTTGCGATAATGGTTTAAAACCAATACTTGACATAACATCATTACAAAGTAGCTAGACGCAAACACCTCTTTAGTTATAACCTAAACCTAGTGACTCCATCGGAGTGAAAATAGAGTACACTTATATAAATAAACTTACATAGCTAGGAGTAATGAAGCGTAAATAATATATGAAGAGCGTGCGTGGTTAATTACAGGCGTGGATAATGAGTGCAGCGAGGGGACGCATCCGGTGCTCAGTGAGCCGCCATGGCTTCAGCCACGAGGCAGAACAACATAACATATATGACAACATGATATATATTGGTTATAGTCAACGATACCTTTGCGTGATTACTTTGGTTATAGATTCTAATAAAGAGAATTCTAATTATTTTTTTTAGGTGGTAGAACCAGTGTAGTTCGACCGGGGAAGTACCACCGCCACACCTATTTCTAGCGTGAAGCAGTTCTTGCCTTTCGATGCAAGGGTGTGGTTGCCGGCACACTTTTATATGAGGCGACTACCTTACTCTTTGGGAGCAGAAACGCATCTGTGATTGACTTCAGATAGAAACCATGTTCTATTTGAAGTTACTTACATATGTCCATGGGCGGCTGTGTCAGGTCCACCATCAGGTGGACTGCATGCTCGTTTGCTACTCGATCAGATAAAAAAGAGAGCTTAGTATTTTTTTTTTATAATTAGTAGTTTCTAGATATACTTAGTAATGAATATTAAGGTTGTCATAACACCGTTTGCGATTAGTTTTTAGTACTTTTTCCCCCACAGTACTTATTACTGTATCTAATAGGTAAAGTGGTGTTTAGGGCTATTAAATTGTTTTTTGAAGTTGCATTCTTACTCCTTATGGTTAACAATGCATTTGTAGAAGACTTTACAACTTAAGATAAGTCGATAACACAAACTAGGGTTTACGGATGTATCTGGCGCCTATCGTCAGTTGGACTGTATACTCGATTGCTATTTCCATACAACGTGCCATAAAAACCAAAAAAAACGTGCGGCACTCGGGGACCGCCACGGTAAAGCTATTGCATAGCATTTTTTTATCAACTTATGAAATTATAATTATTTATTTATGCAGTATATTTTTCTTTCATATTAATTCAAGTTTTTTTCTTTGATACCTACTATATACATTCTCACAAACAGCTGTTTACATATTATTCCGATTTCCGAGCAGCTCGTCTTGATCCGGGCGACCTTCGTACTGTATACATACACGTTAACCTAACGCCCGGCCGCGCTACATGGTAGACGGAGTGTGTTAGGATTTTTTTTCGTTACGGAATTTCTTGATTCGGTTGTTGTGCTCAAAGCTCAAAATAGCTTAAAACAATATCAGGTAAGAAATTCAATATCCTTCATTATAAAGGATATTGAATTTCTATGCATATTAAAATAAACTGGTGCATAAATAGACTTCGACTTGTCTCTAAAAGCCTCAATTTACGTAAAGCTGAAGATGTTTTCCATTAAACATGTTGAACATTAAATGCATTACGCAAACACTCAAACGTACTCGTATGTAAATGTGACGGCTTCACGACGACTCGGTGTTGACTTTACAACATAAACGGGAACTTGAAAACACATCATGCAATAATGTTTTTGAGAAAATATACTACTTTTCCCTGCGGTACCATCCGCTTTCATCTACTACAGATTTGCGTAAAAGAATAACCAAACATTCATGCATTCTCAGAAATTAATACCCCTATAAGTTCCTTTATAATTTTAGTAATAATTTAGGTTACAATAGGTATACGTAAAATATTTTTTTGAAAAAAAATGGACTTTTTTGACCAGACTGCATCAGAATGGAAGTAATGTTTTTATAAGGTTGCAAATGAGCGTGCAGTCCAAGTGATGGTGCAGTCCAAGTGGTCACTGCTGGTGGCCATTTGTAAACAAATCAATAAAGAACAGGTTCACACACTAGATATAATTTAAGTTTTCTTCTGGTGTCTTTCAAATTAATTTTAACATTTTTTTCGGCTTGAGTATTACATACATAAAGAACCCTATATCAAATTGAAGTCTTATTTCTTAAATGATCATAATCTGAAATAGCTTTTCCTGAAATAGGAAAGAAATGCTTACGTTTTAAGAACTTAAAAGGTAAACTTGATTGCTTCATGTTCCTATTCACGTTCGTAACTCAGCGAGGTTTAGCAAAATAACCAGTGGTGCCTCCGTTACGGCTTACGGAAACCAATTTAAATATTAAACAAGCACATACATAAGCCTTTTGAGACATAGGATGTCTTAGTCACGGGTTTTTTTATCTGACTGAAGTAGCAAACGAGCATGCAGTCCATCTAATGGAGTGATCACTGCCGCCCATGGACATCTGTAATCAACTACATACAGAACATGGGTTCTATGTGAAGTCAATCACAGATGCGTTGCTACTCCCGAGGACTATGATGGTCGCCTAATGTGAAAGTGTGCCGGCAACCACACCCTTCTATCGAAACGCAAGAAACACTACACGCTAGAAATAGGTGTGGCGGTGGTACTTCCCCGGTCGAACTACACTGATTCTACCACCTTGGTTTTTGGCAATAATCATCGCGCCTGGTATGTGGGTGACTGTTGTGGGTGATATTACATCGAAAGACGCTGGTGACTATTTTCTGAATGTTATCCGTCGGTCGTGTCTTACGGTACCTACGGGAAGACAGGAGCCTGGTAGACTGCACAGTTTTATTCATTTTCACAAGTAATTCATTAGGATTTACTAAAATGATGGGTGGCATTAGTTTCCGGACTGGATAAACTTCTAGTGCGATTTTCGAATGCAAAGTATTAAGTTAAATTTTATACAGTTTATAATAGAAAAGTTTCGGTCTACCTCTACTGAAAGTTAGTTAAAATAACCGAGATAACAGAGGTTAAATGAACCAACTCAAGAGGATCCGAAGGAGTGCGCCTTTTACCGTAATTATATTTATGTTTATGCATGTACCGGCTATTCTCCATCGGGTACTTGCCTTTTTTTAATAGTTGAAATAATGTAATGATACAAATTGTAAACAATCATTTCATGTACAAATATATGGTTTCAGTCACAGATAAATGTAACACAATTCAGTTTATTATTATTATTTATTTATTTACTCATAACTTACATCTAACATTACAGGTTAACCTAATGCGTTAGTGTAGTGAAATAAAATAGAATTAAAATAATATTGATATTGAATTAAATAGTTAAAATTACATAAAAAAAAATCAAATCATTAACGTCAAATATAATTAAAATAAAGAATAGAGCAAAAATAATAACAATATAAAAGTCAAATGAATTTAAAAAAATAAATCAAGAGAATGTCAATATAATCAAAATGAAATTGCAATTTAAACCATAAGGTACGGACCATAAATATAAATCTTAAGCTAGTTTTCTTTATACAATATTTAATTCAATAGTTTTGGTCTCATCCAAGTTATATTCGCAAAAATACCAAAAATCGAGTTGAGGAAATATTTGGTGTTCATAAAATTATTCCTCAATCTATGATGTGTATCAAAAGTCTCTACAATTTAAAATTATGTTTCATTTTTAAAATGTTAGACAGCCGCGGTGGACTTTTAGTCCGTGGTAATAATAAAGGTATTTAACTTTGTATCCCAAGACTTTTATGTAGGTAGTTCTTAATCCATCCATCCATCAGCCTTTTGATGTCCACTGCTGAACATAGGCCTCCCCTAATGGCGTAGTTCTTAATAGTAATAAATAGTAATCTTAATTAATCTTATCGGGTAAAAAACGCGCTCACCGATAAGTATGAATGAGATTTTATAGATAATATTTTAGGTTAGACGCGTAATAACCATTTCAATTCATAATTGAAAGAACCAATGTTATTTTACAATATCTCCCGTAAGAGATTCTAAATATAGAAGAACGATTTTACTTGAAAATTCCTAACGTAAAATATATACATACCCCCGTTTGATACAGAAGTTCTTAAAATAAGTACAAGGTAACATTAAACTTGGAACGCAAATGGGAATTTTCTCGAAAGTACTGGTACGTTGTTTAACGTAAAACAATATTTTTCCGAGAAATTTTCTCTCCGTTGTAGCTACGTACAAGCTTTCTGAAACGTATAGATTATAGATGAAGGTTTAGTTTGTTTAGAGAGGTTTTTATGAACTGTATTAAGTAATGAAGCATCGCCTATAAATAATATGTGTTATACGTCCCTAAAGCAAAAGGCCGCACTTACAAATTGACGGGTATAACTTTTTTATTTTCAAGCTGGTAGAACCAGTGTAGTTCGACCGGTTAAGTACCACACCGCCACACCTATTCCTAGCGTCAAGCATTTCTTGCGTTTCGATAGAAGAGTGTGTTTGCCGGTACACTTTCACGTGTGGCGACCATCTCAGACCTCGGGAGTAGCAACGCATCTGTGATTGATTTCAGATAGAACCAATGTTCTGTATGTAGTTGATTACAGACGTCCGTGGGCGGCAGTGACCACTTACCATCAGGTAGACTGCTAGCTCGTTTGCTACTTCAGTCAGATAAAAAAAATAACTACACATCGGTACAGAAATTAGACGCGGGTTGAAAATGTGTAGACTTTAAATAAGAGCTACGGTGCTACGTGCTGTATATACGATCTTTTGAAGACGGAGAAATCAATGTAGTAAATCTATTATCATCTAGCCAAGTGTATCGATACACTGAATATTTATTTAACTACCTATATTGTACAGTGATAACGAAAGAGACCAATCTCAAAATTTTCACAAATTGATTAAAATACTTGAAGCTCCTAATGCAATCTTTCTTGTAGCAAATTAAAAGGTGAAAGGTGAAGATTTCGTCTTATAAAGAAGAAACCAAAATATTAAGTCCTATTAATAACAGAGCGTTGCAAAAAACTCTACAAATGCTGTTCTGCCACGAAATTTAAACTTCGCATTCGGTCTCTTTTATTCTGACCTCCAAATTAAATTCAACTATTCAATTCTAACAGAGCAGTGATAGCTTAATGGTTGAAACTTGCCCTCTCGATCGGGAGGTCCCAAAAACAAACCCAGGCACTCACCACAGATTTTTATGAAATTATGTGCGTATTAGAAATTAATTATCACTGCTTTTCGGTGAAGGAAAACATCGTGAGGAAACCTACAAACCCGAGAGTTCTTAAAAAAAAAAAACTCGGAGGTGTGTGAAGTCCATCAATTCGCACTTGGCCAGTGCGGTAGACTATGACTTATAACTCTCTCATTCTGAGAGAAGACCCGTGTCCAACAGTGGGACAATAATGGGTTGACGACAATTAAATTCAAAATTCCAGCGAATATCGCGTACAAGTTAAGTATTTTATAAATAAAAGCCCTAGTCACTCAACTAACGGCATCTTAGCTAAACGTTCTCCTGTCTATGTAAGTGTAATCTCTTAAGGCGCTCGATATAAACCTCCCTGAGCAGCACCTGCGCCTCGACCGTGAGCCTTCGGGACACGTGTACTGTAAATTGTGTCTAGGATTTGAATTATGTACGTCAGGCATTTCTTTAGTAAGTGTATGAGAAAAATTTTAGACTACAAAAAGCTCTACCAGCTTTTTGTGGTTCGACTGAGGCAGTGCAGGCGAAGACAATCATAGTTTTGCTAGTGTTTTTTTTTTTAATATAATAATAGGAAGTAGTAAACGAGCATACAATCTATCAAATGGTAAGAGGCCGTTGCAGGTCCCAGCCGGAGAATTCATAGACATTCATAGCATACTCCACTATGGACCTGAAGACAATTACAAATGCGTTGCTACTCCCAAAAAATAGATATGTGACGGCCCGCGTGGCGGTGCGGTTAGCATACCGGGCTGACGCGCTATGGGTCCCGGGTTCGATTTCCGGCCAGACAGGTTATTTGAATGATGTGTTTAGATTCATGTTCTGGGTCTGGGTGTTCGTGTATTCGTCTTGTGTGTGTCCATGGTACCCACGTCACAGGAGAAAATCCTAGAGTGGGGCTGTAAGTGTAGAAAGCGTGTATTTGTCACATTAAGTGGAATTCAACGACACTTCATATATTAACTTCCGTCATGAAGTTTGGGAGTTACAACGTTTTTTTATCTGATCGAAGTAGCAAACGACCACGTAGTCCACCTGATGGTAAGTACTCACTGCCGCCCATGCACACCTATAAGCAACTTCAAATAGAACATGGGTTCTATCTGAAGTCAATCACAAATGCGTTGCCACTCCCGAGGACTATGATGGTTGCCTCATGTAAAAGTGTGCCGGCAACCACACTCTCCCATCGAAATGTAAAAAAAATGTTTCACGTTAGAAATAGGTGTGGCGATGGTACTTCCCCGGTCGAACTACACTGGTTCTACCACCTGCAAATGCACGTACCAATGAAATTGTCATACATACTCATAAAGCATTACTCGTCTAACGCAGTCGGTTGAAAACTAAAACAAATTATACTTCTCAAATTATCATCAGTATTTTCACGATGCTATTATTTATTAACCATTTTGATTCCATCAACCCATTATTGGCCATTATTGGCACAGGTCTTCTCTCAGAATGAGGAAGTTTAGGCCATAGTCCACCGCGCTGGCCAAGTACGAATTGGTGGACTTCACACACCTCCGAGAACTATTTTCTTAAGAACTTTCGAGTGTGTAGGTTTCCTCACGATGTTTTCTTCACCGAAAAGCAGTGATAATTGATTTATAATACGCACATAAATTAGTGGTGCATGCCTGGGTTTGAACCTCGGACCTCCCGATCGAGAGGACAAGTTTCAAACACTGCATTTTGATTATTTCGCTGTAATTTGTAATTCTTCGTTCACAGATTTGTGTGTGTTCGGTCATTCACATTATACGAATGCTTATATTTCCTAATGAATTCAGTACAATTGGCCGACCTTTCGAAAAATATTCATAAATACGTCCGTGGGAGTTGTACGCACATAATGAAGTAGTATGTTTCTATAGCGTGTTAGTGAATTTTAATAACCTCATTCGTAACAGCGACCGACAGCTACCGCGTTTACGGCCGTAACTTTATTTTCCTATGCGGAAACTTAGATTTTCCATAATAACAAAAATATTATACCTTATCATAATACTTGTTAGCTTTATATGTAGATAGTAAATTGTTTGTTACATCTTCTTGGACCATAACTAGAAGTATATTGTATCTTTGCATTCCTTCCTTCCTCCGTAGCACCACTCTCCGAAGGATGAAGTTCCATCCGCATCAACTGGACCCATGGCGGTCCTCCAAGGTTCGGTTTACACGGTCTTTCCTGCCACGAACGTGCAAGATTTGGAATGAGCTTGCTCCTGAGGTATTCCCAGAGCGCTATGACATGGGGCTCTTCAAGAAAGGTGCAAAAAGATCTCTCCTTCAAAGCTGGCGATGCATTGGTGACTCCTCTGGTGTTGCAAATGTCTATGGGTGACTGTAACCACTTTGCAACAGGTGGCCCGTCTGCCTTATCATTAGGTACAAATATAAAAAAGCAAGCGTGCAAAGTACATTGCAATGTATGAGCAAAATGATGATGATTGCAATGTACGATACCTATAACTGTTTAGATAAAACGTTATAGACTCGTACTAAGTTTACAAGTAATACGACAGTTTGTGCGGAAAACGTTCTCATTTCCTCATTTCCCGGAACCTCCGAAGCACGAGAACTATTTCTACTTGGCGCCATTATACACGTTTTCCTTTGTGCCCTAACACCTTCCATATTTTCTCTCTACAGTCAGGTTCATTTTATACATGTAAGCGAGAATTATTAATAAATTGTTATTAAGAGTAATTAAGTGGTTAGTTAATTTTGTGAATGCCGTCTTAACGAATCAAGCCGGCGAATATTGCTAACGTTGTATGATCAACATAGTTTATTAATTTCAATTACCTTGAGTAATATAAACTTGTTGGTAAGTAAAAAACTGTGGGCGTGACAAGACAAGATGGAGGGAGAAAGCCCAAAATAGACTGGACTGGAGAAATATTCTGGACCAGGCCAAGGCCCACCCGCGGCTGTAGCGCCTTAGATGATGATAAGTAACTATGTAATAGTAAAAATGTTAATGGTTAATCTATGGAAATACGTGGGGAATAAATAGGATTCCTACAGTTTAGCATCGGCAATGCTAGCACTAAAACAAAAACTAAACCAAAAACTACCAAAAATAGAAAATCCGTATACAAGATATTTGAAAGAATTGTAGCATTGAGCTAGAAATAATTGATACTCTGTTCGCTTTGCAAATCCTAACCATGTCAGATCAAATCAACAGAATCATCACTTCCCGAGTGGCAAAACCAGTGTAGTTCGCCCGGGGAAGTACCACCGCCACACCTATTTGTAGCGTGAAACAGTTTTTGCGTTTCCATGGAAGGGTGTGGTTGCCGGCACACTTTTATATGAGGCGATCATCTCAGTCTTCGGGAGTAGCGACACGTCTGTGATTGATTTTAGATAGAACCACATGTTCTGTACGAAGTTCTTACAGATGTCCATGGGCGGCAATGACCACTTACTATCTGGTGAACTGCATGCTAGTTTGCTACTTCAATCTTATAAAAAAAAAACTTGTTCATTCACTTGAATATTACCAACTCATAATAGAGGAGACTCTTCTTAATCGTCAATCCATTATTGTCACATTGCTGTGCACGATTCTTTTCTCAAGATGATGGGGTTTATAGGTCATAGTTTCTCCTGATCGCGAATTGGTAGATTTCACACACTTTTGAAAATACTTATTTAATAAGGACTCTCAGCCGTATAGGTTTCCTCACGATATTTATCTTAACCGTAATGTAAAGATCTTTAATATTAAATACATGAACGGACAGGTTTCGAACCTCGGGCCACGGGATATAGAGGGCGAGTCTTAGTTAGATTATTTTTCGACAACCCATTATTGTCCTTCTGCTGGGCACGGGTCTTCTCTCAGAATGAGAGAGTTTGGGCCATAGTCCACCGCGCTAGCAGAGTGCGAATTGGTGGACTTCACACACCTCCACGAACTTTTTTTAAAGAACTTTTGGGTGTTTGTTCACGATGTTTTCCTTCACCGAAAAGCAGTGATAATTAATTTCTAATTCGCACATAATTTTAGAAAAATCAGTGGTGGCCTGGGTTTGTACCTCGGGCCTCCCGATTGATAGGACATGTTTCAAACATTAGACTATCAGAGATAGGTTGTTAGAGGTCAGTTAGGTTATCACTGATATTAAATATCACATGGTTGTACCCTTCAGTACACAAGTTTTACTTATACATATCTTTAATACTAGCTGAACCCCGTAGCTTCGCCCGCCGTAACAAAAATTGATGTATCGATTGTCCTGTGGGAATAAGATATTTTCCCACTGTAAAAAGTAGCCCATATGTTAATCCAGAGTGTCAGCTAATTCCCTACCAAATTTTATGAAAATCGCTCCAGCCGTTAGACGTGAAGAAGTAACAAACTCACAAACTTTCGTCTTTATAATATTAGTATATATACATTAGTATATATATATATAATATATACTGATATTAAATATCACACGGTTGTACCCTTTAGTACTCAAGTTTTACTTATAGCTTTAATATTCCGAGCACACAAAAGGGATATCTCACAACAAACAGCGACCTCCGATTCTATCAAATGACCATTCGTCCATAACCATCCTATCTGTCATACACCACCCCCAATTGTTCGACCGCAAAAAACTGAACGCTCCCGAGGATCCGATACAAAGGCTGACAATGGAGTCACTCAGTATTCAGTTATATTCTCTATCTTGGTGAATGGGACAAAGGGATTATGGTACCCACAATGGTTCGGTGATAATTGGGACAGACGCGCGTTAATTAATCATTGGCCAGTGAATGTGGTGACGAATGTGTGGCCTTTGTTAATGATGTTAATTGGTTATATCTATATATTAATACGTGAAGCAAAAACTTGTGACCCACTTTTAAGATACTTGCCGCAGACGGAGTATGAAATCACGCACAGTAATAGTTGATGTAGAGAAGGATTACGCAATGCTAATATTTTTTTCAAATAATGCATAAAACATACATAAAATCAACTAAAAGCACATTACACACACTACCTTGCATTTGATACAAACACATACATAATAAACGAAATAGAACATTCAATGTCTTACTATGAAAACACATAACGTCAAAAATGTCAGATGTCATTGTCAAAACACCCGCTATTACCTTGAAATACAGCTAATTAAACCACTTTTTACGTTTAACTTGACAATTGTAACTATATGCTATTTAATACGGCGCAAATTCAATAGTTTGAGGTACCCGTACTTACGCTTTTTGAGTTAAATTGTTGGATATAGACATTTTTTCGGTAATATATTCCGCACCAGACATGCATTTTGTTGACCGCAGGGATTGTTGATGTTACAGAAAGACGCTGTTACAATCTCCTTCATTTTGTAATATTTTGGAATAGGAAGTACCTACTGCTATTAAAGATCACCGCAAGACACTGCTCAGTTTTTAGTGTAAATATGTTAAATCCATCTGAGTTTTAATCCATTTTTGACTCATTGTTTTGTATTTACACGCAACAGAACAAGACACATTGTTATTTGAATAAACTTTTCCGACATTGGAACAAACCCAGTTAAATTATACTATTAATTAGTGATGCTTTGTTCTCTTGAAAAGTTATTTATCATAGTGAGACTCTACATAATTGCAGGCAATAATTACCGCCTATGGAATCTACAATCGGTCCTAGATATGATTGGAATCCTGTCCGATATTGATCATATAAGGCACGGATTCATTCCTGTCCCCGAAGATTGGCTTGAATTACCTTGTATAAATGTTTGTCTCCTCCCTCGTCTCTCGTCTAACTCGAGTAGGTTCAGTATTACAGTTTCTTTAAATATGAAATAGTTGCAGTGCTACTACAAAAAAGGCTATATATTTTAGTTTCAGAACTATAGACAAAATTCTCGAAATGAGTCGCTGTTTTTAATTTATATACTGCAGACACTTCAAATTAGTTGCATGAATTGTGGTCATGGTGAAATTATTTATGATCGGCAGTAAATCAAAACGCGTATCGTGAATACTCGATACATATTTAATAGTTCACTTCCGCGATAATATTTTGACATCAAATAACTTAAAATAATTGTTTCACGTTTCTTAAATGCTTGGTATCAACTAGCAAAGAAAACTATATTATATACTCGTGCATTTGTGCACTCGGGGAAAGAAGTAATGTAGGAAACGAAAAATATAGATGCAGAATGCATCGTCCAACAGAAACCAAATCAAATTCAGAATTGAAAACTAAATCTATCAATATAGCTGATACTTCGAAGCAAGATCACAGCATGATGAATGGAAACAACTGCGCTGCATGTATTTATATGAAAAATTTCTTCGATCGCAGTACATCGCTTTTGTCGGAACGTGCCAAATAAGACGATTTCGTTGCGAGCCACGACGTTTGCAATTTCATAGTGGAGTCGGAACATTCATACGGAGCAATTTCATCTTCAACTCCGAGCTTGTGAAGGTGGCAATTTCGTTGTCATGTTGTTTCAATTCGTGGCACGTGTGGAATATTTGCGATCGATATCTGGGGTACAACCCATTATTGTCCCACTGCTGGGCACGGCTCTTCTCTTGGAATGAGAGAGTTTTAGGCCAAAGTCCACTGCGCTGGCCAAGTGCGAATTGGTGGACTTCACATACTTCAGAGAACTTTTTTTTAAAAGAACTCTCGGGTGTGTAGGTTTCCTCACGATGTTTTCCTTCACTGAAAAGCAGTGATAATTAATTTCTAATATGCATATAAACCAGGGGTGTGTGTGTAGGTTTGAACCTCCGACCTCGCGATTGAGAGGGCAAGTTTCAACCATTAAGCTATCACTGCTCTCTAACGTATGTACCTAACATTAATGTATGTTATCTAATGTATGTATATAATTTGGCGCGTTACGTAAGAAATCATGAATTTGACTAGTTTTTTTCCTATATTTCCAACTTCCATGCCAAAAAAGTATATTTAAGAAATACATTGATGGCGGCGATCAACAAATTTCACTGGATCATGTCGACGTAACAGTGTTCAAAGTGAGCGTGGCTTCGCGAAATAATTGCTAAACTTACATAGAAAAAATTATGAATAGCTAACCTCTTTCATTTGAAAAAGTGGCTAGGAACAGTTACGGGTTCGATTATATCAGCGCAAAATCTACATTATGTCTAATTAACATTAACAATAGCAGTACCTACTATGTAGCGAATTTGGACAGACAAGTCTTCCATTAGTCAAATGAATGGCAGGCTACTAGAGCTAAATTTATTATAAAGGCTATGAATACTATGGTATATAAAAAACAAGAAAAAAATGCTGATTACCAAGACAAACCCGTAGAGAGTCTTGCCGGATCTTCTGCTTTGAGTTCGTGATCCAATAAGATAGTAAGATAAAAAATATTGTGCTTCATTAGTTTTAATGTGAATAACACAGACATTCTAATTTATACTTAAATGCAATGCTACAAAATTTGCTACGTTAGCGTTCATACAGAGCAATTTCTTAAACTTGGTACTTGCGACGGTGGCCATTTCATCGTCATAGCACCCCCCAGATGCAAGGCACGTGCAAAGTATTTGATATCTCTATTCTTGTAGAATTTCAGCTTCTTACAGCATACATATCTTCGGGCGTGGATGTTTTACATTTATTAAAATACGGACGTGTCTTTCTGGTAGACTGCAATTGCAGTGCAAGAAAGGGTTAAGGTGGCAATTTTGTCTAGGTCCATCGCTACGTATTCGCGACACGTATCACATCTCCGTCTGTCGGAAAATTGCTAAACGTTTTCTGCATTTGCCGTGACTAGCATAGAGATTTAAAATTTAAGGATATTAAAAAAAACACACGCTTTCTACACTCATAGCCCCACACTAGGATTTTTCCTGTGTCGTGGGTACCATAGAAACACAAGACGACTACACCAAACACCCAGACCCAGAACATGAATCTAAACTCATCATTCAGATGTCTGATTCACCTGTCTGGCCGGGACTCGAACCCGGGACCCATTGCGCGTCAGACGGTATGGTAACCGCTGCGCCACGCGGGTCGTCAAATGAATTATGGAAACAATTATAATAATATGGTTCTTATCTGGAGGTAACATTCATAGCATATGTCGACCTGCGTGGCGGAGAGGCGACCGTATCAGTTCGATTCCCGGCCAGAGAGGTATCTGAATGATGAATATAGATTTTTGTTCCGGATCTGTGAGTTTGTGTATCAGTTTTCTATGTCGATGGCATCCACGACACAATAAATTATTGAGTTTGTAGTCTGTATTGAAATTATAGTCTAATTCAATAAAATCCATCAGAAAAGATCAAAAGTTATTACAATATATTTCTCTAACTGCAGGGCAAGTATAAGCAATAATTAAGTAATATAACAGAATTATAATTCACTGCATTTGCTGCAGTAAACTGCAACGGTTTTACAACCTGCAAGGTTTATACCGAAGGCATTGCCAGGAATGCTTTCAGTTTGCAATTAAACGCTAAGTGAGGAATAAATCCTCCCTCTCACGACGTCCTTACCTCGG
Organism: Spicauda simplicius; assembly: GCA_949699795.1. Classification (NCBI taxonomy): domain Eukaryota; kingdom Metazoa; phylum Arthropoda; class Insecta; order Lepidoptera; family Hesperiidae; genus Spicauda; species Spicauda simplicius. The sequence goes on along the minus strand of OX453068.1, from coordinate 21,302,069 downwards.
TGCTTGCGACTGCAGCTTTTAATACCGGCAGGGGAGAGTGGGGCTGGTACAAATAAATCTGGTCTATTATTTGAATATTATTGAGTTTCTTTGTATTTAGTTCTATTTGCAGTATACTTTATTTATTCAGCTGCGATTTTAGCCAAAAATATCAATAAGATAACGATTTCCGAATGAATATACCTGCCCCGCTCTCCCCTGACGTAAAGCAGATTGCAAGTGGTAGAACCCTTGGTAATTAGTATGGGTTACTCAGTAAGCTTAGTAAACTTAGCAATAGAAAGTATCACTGCTTTTCGGTGAATGAAAACATCGTGAGGAAACCTACACTCCTGAGAGTTCTTTAAAAAAAAAAGTTCTCGGAGGTGTCTGAAGTCCACCAATTCGCACTTCGCCAGCGCGGCGGACTATGGCCTAAACTCTCTCATTCTCAAGACCCGTGCCCAGCAGTGGGACAACAATGTTGACGAGACTCAGTAAGCGCCATCGTCACGTCTATTCTACTAGTTCTCGGGGATATCAGTGGTCATTTGTGGTCACAGCTCCTTTAGGATTGAAAATAAATGTATTTTGGGCCGCAAAGGCTACTGAGCTCTGAATGGACCGCATGATCATTTGCTACCTCTATATTAAAAAAATATGTTAATTCTGTATCACATGCTCTTTACCATCAGATACTGGCTATTTCAACCTTAAAATATCAATATCTGATAACAGGAGCCAAAACAAATTGATAAAGATCTACAAAATGTAAATTTTCTAATGCATAATATTACGGGGGCCTATTTATAACGCCCGAAGTGCTGGTTAGTTATATATCATAGAGATGAGGATGGTGTAAAATATTCATAGGAAATTCGGAACCACCAAAATTCTCAATACTAGTCATCCGTTGCAACGGTCGAAATTTGACCGTAATTTAACTTAAAAAACTAAACTGCATATTGTTTAAAGTAGCACGAATATTCTCAATTAATAAATTGTATTGATTTTATTGTTTAAAATTATCCTTTAAAGGAAAAAAGATGTTTTAAATAACTAAGCATTTAAAAGCAATAGCGGATATTTTGACAAAGACATCTGACATTTTTGACATTATGGATTTTCATAGTAAGACATTGAATGTTTTATTTTGTTTATTACTTATTTATGTTTAAGTGTGAAATACAAGTGTGTGTAATGCGTTTTTAGTTGATTTTAGGTATGTTTTATGCATTATTTGAAAAAAATATTAGCGTTTGGTAATCCTTCTCAACATCAGCTGTAACCGTGCATAATTTCATCCCCCTCCGTCCGCGGCAAGTATCTTAAAAACAAATCACAAGTTTTTGCTTCATGTATTAATATATAGATGCTAGTATATATAAAGTATCATAATAAAATAAAAATAAACAATGGAATGCTATTGTAAGCAATTCAGAAGCGGATTGAGAAGCTCTTGATTTTCTTATTTCTGTTATCCTTATTCCTACTTAGTAACCAATATTATAATCCTTACTATAATACTATACTATAATAAACTATAATAATATAAATGTGAATGTAAGTTTTTTTTTATATGATTGAAGTAGAAAACGAGCATGCAGTCCACCTTATAGTAAATGTTCACTGACGCCCATGAACATCTGTAAGCAACTTTATACTAAATTTGTTAGGCTTTCATGCATATCGAATTACGCAAAAATTTGTCGCACACCATAGTTAACGACGTAGATTAAAACATAGGATACTTAAAATCGTGGTACACATGACAGAAGAGAGCGAAGCCGGAAAATGCTAGTACAAAAATATTAACAAGTATAACGGTACTAAATTCCAGGTGACGTTATTTGCAACTTTGTGAACAAACAGCTTTTTAAGAAAAGTAATGTTGGAATTGTTATTAAAAATTATTCATTAAAATGCTTTAGGCAAGTAAACACGTAAATTATCTGTATGTAACATTATGATACAACCCAAAACAGTACTTTGAAAGTTTGTAGAACTATTATGGTTAAACAGAGGAGCGAACCCACTCACCACCCACCCATTCTACAGTCTAGCTTGAATCAGTTCTGTAATTCGGTGGAAGTTTTTAAATGTGTTAATCTTTTAAACAAGAATCTTTAGATTTAGTTTCCTGCACAATTTCTACTTAAAATCGTGCAGTGAAGCAGTTAAGCTCCATCAGAGTGGAACAGTATTTTCATATATCGTGCAGCTGCTTCGAGGCATTTTGCTTCAAATATCTTGAATTTCTGAGCTATTCATAGTTTGTGCAAGGAGTTACGCGGTGTCTCCACGCTACTAAGAACTTACTTGAATTTGTCATGTTAATGAGTTTAGTTATATTTCCATAGCAAATTAATATAGGATGTGAAATCATTGATATAAAATGTCACGGATATTCTTATCTATATATTAATAGACGTGAAGCAAACACTTGTGATTCGTTTTTAAGATATTTGTCGCGGTCGAAGGAGGATGAAATTACGCACGGTTACAGTTGACGTAGAGAAGGATTACCAAATGCTAATATTTTTTTCAAATAATGCATAAAAAATACCTAAAATCAACTAAAAACGCATTACACACACTACCTCGCATTTGACACAAACATATAAATAATAAACGAAATAAAACATTCAATGTCTTACTATAAAAACACATAACTTCAAAAAATTCAGATGTCTTTGTCAAAATACCCGCTTTACTTTTAAATGCAGCTTAGTTAAATAAAATCAATTTTTACCTTTATCGGGTGATTTTAATAAATAAAATTAATACAATTAATTGAGAAATATTTGTACTACTTTGGACAATATGACGTTTAGTTTTTTAAGTTAAATTACGGTCCAATTTCGACCGTTGCGACGGGTGACTAGTAACTGATTATAATATCACCAAAATCTATATTCGCTTGTGTTAATGCATAGTATTTTAATTTTTACTGCCATTGAATACCATTTTTAATCTCCAACGTTGCATAATTGTTTCTGTCATCAAGGTTTTAAGCTAAAATAAAATGTATTTATTTTGTAATGGCCTACGGGCATAGTAAAATTTTCAATTGCAATATTTTTCCGGATCAGATTGTAACTAAAACGGTTGAATTGGTTTTAATTAAGCCTATTTAACGTCATAACATGAAGCCTTTGAGGTTTGATTCCAGAGGCACCACAGGTTTTTCAATTTCTGTATTATATCAAGTGTTAAGCTCAACTGTGTTCTGATTAGAAGAGTTGCTTAAGTTGGCTCCAGGTCAAAGTCAAATTCTAGATTAAGTTCTAGTAGAATCCTGAAAGAATTGAGGAACCACCTCCACACTTAATTCTACCTAATAAATTCATTGTTAAGCCCTGCAGAGGTCTGGTATGATAGGTGTGGTAAGGGTAACATCTTTATCCTAAGGTGTTCGAACTTAGTCCACAGGAGTGGCAATGCATCTGTAACCATTATCAGATCAGATCTTCTCTGGGTTTGATTACAGATATAATCATTCCGACACAAACCACTTCTCCGCACATTAATTTCATAATCGTTTGCTACTTCTAAGTTATACAAAAATCTGTACAGAAATTCCTCAATAGCAAATCACAAGTACATAAATGTAGTACGATAAAACTCCGTTATTTTGCAGCTATCGCAAAGGGTTGCTCAAACAAAACTGGCTCACAACGATTTTCCCGGAGTTCAGAACAAAAACAAAAAAGCCTTTTAGCTTTGTACCGTACAGCGCTAGAACCTGGCCGTACATAAAGCCGGAATAGGCAGCAATATCGAAGATAATACACGTGAAATCTGAGATTTTCTCGATACCCCATTAGTGAGGCCGCGTGTCGAATGCACAAAGTAGGAAAACGAGATCCAGCACAAAATTTACCTCAATGTTGTTACTTCCAGAATATGTATATGCTGCCTCGTTGTGTTGGGGAATATTCGAAATCATCGAAATTTCGCAAATTATGGACTATGCGATTACCGTTTTTCTCAGTTTCCCTGAGCGTATTGAAGTTTTTTTTTTCGCGGGGGAAATCTTCAAAAGGTACCCGACGCCGTGAGAGCGTCGTAGGGTTATGTGGGATTTTTACCGCATTAAAACCCCCCCGATGGCCGTCCTCGGCGGTATAAAGAGGGCTCCGGGACCTCCAAAGGACTGCAGCCGGAATCCTATGAGCGCCTTGCCCCATCGGGCTACTCTCAGATGGGCGGCTGGGCCCACCACTCCATCTATTCTTTACGACGATATGCAACCACACATACCACCGTCCTTCCCGGGATCGCCTGGCTGGACGGTTCAAGCTCCCACTCTAGCCGCACGCAACCCCGGAAGCCCCTTTTAGTCGCCCTATTCTGATCCCGGAACTACAGGGACGTAAAGACGTTGTCCCTAAGGTACGCCACAGATCCATTGCTATTCTTGAGGACTTTGAGTGAGTTGGAGAGCATCCGATAAGTATGTTGATAAGTATGTTTCCCTTCCCAGATCATTCAAGCCAGAACATAATAGTACTAACATTGCTGTTATGATACAGAAACAGGTGTGGTGGTCGTGCTTACGGAGTCCAACAACGAAGAGTTCACCTAGCTAGTAAGTGACATTGGCGAAGGGAGATCTCCCATCCAGCTGATAATTCCTGAAAGGTGACGTTGTTCCCTTTCAATTGTGATCTTGTGCATATACATGTTGTGAGAACTTTAACAGCGTAATCCAGAATACTAGTGGCGCCATCTTTAGATAAGTTAAAAGGTGACAAAACGTACATAGTTTAACCGGGGAAGGACCACCGTCACACCAATTTCTAGCGTAAGCAATACTTGCGTTTCGGTTCGGTGGGGTGTTCGGTGGAAGACCAACTTAAACCTCGAGAGAAACAATGCATCCGTGATTTATTTTAGATAAAACCGTTGTTCTGATGAAGTTGCTTCCAGGTGTCCATGGGTGGCAGTTGGCTCTTACCATCAGATAGATTGCTTGCTCGTTGCTGCTTCAATCTTACAAAGAAGTATAAATACTATTGCAAAACAAGTTGCTGGAAGCCACTTCATATCCCGTAGTTTAGTGCGCGAGTGATATAAAATAATTTTCCTAATTAGCTCGTCGGACGCGGCAATGTAATTTGTCCGAGAGCGCCATGTGATTTGAATTAATACCGTCGTCAGTAATTGCAAAATTTGCAATTTCGCATATCGCGTTAAAGCTAACGTTGTTAGCGGATGGACGGGAATTTGGCTTATGTTTTTATACAAAGTAGCGCTTTTGTAAATAGGCACATAGATGGCCCATTTGGAGGAAAATCCTCATTTCATTGTAACGACTCTCACCTGCGTTCCATTGCACGTATTGCGATGATATATACTATTGAGAAAAATCTAGATTGCAATAGGGAAAAAATATATGTGTAGTATTTACCAGCTTCAGATGTTAGTATACCGGTGAATATGTATATAGGGAATCACAGGATAAAAATTAAATTGAAGTATAGGTATTTATTACGACTTAGCATTGAAGATGATTAATTAGTTTACACAAACTAACTGACACCTAAAGCTTTTAAGTTACAATGTTTGTGGTCGCCTCATGTGAAAATGTGCCGAAAGTGTGTCATTATAGATACAAAACGTTTTTGACGATGTTTGTTTGTTACTTTAGTCTACTAAATAAAATCGGCCATGTGCGAGTTCAACTCGTGCACGGAGAGTTCTCTACCATTATCAATAAAGATCGGCAAAAAATCACGTTCGTTGTTTGAGAGTCACTCTTAAATATTTATATTATTTTGGTTTTAGTATTTGTTGTTACAGCGGCAACAGAAATAAATAGGATTCCGTTTTTACTTCTTGGTTGCGGGACCCTAAAAACAAATATATACGGTTTGCATGTGAAAGAGAAGGATTATTTTCCGGCACCTAAAGACCCGTGAGTAACCCAAATTGAATTTACCGTTGTATAATTAGGAGGCTTTTGGACGTCCGTTGTTTACCTCCGACTATAATCCTCTTAACCGAGGGCCACGAAAACCTGGCATGCTCAAGCGTTAGCGTTGAACGAATTTTGTCAAATTTTAATACAATTTGCAGTGAATTTTTCTGGCAATTTTTTAGACACATACATATTAAAAATAACGCGGGTATACGGCCTCATTTATTTTATTTGAATGTCAACGTTCCACATCATTCGTCCATATCGATAAAACAGTCCGTTTTGATTTTGATTGTTTAATCAAGACACATTTACTATTAAAATTAAACTAATATCAAACGACAAACGTCAGATGTCAGATAAAACAAATGTCAAACGACAATGCCGACCATTACCAGATGGTGGAACCAGTGTATTGCTACCGAGGAGGTACCACCGCTACTCCTATTTATAGCGTGAGAAGAGCGTTTCGATTAAACTTTTATATAACGACCATCTTATCTTTCGTGAATAGCAATGCATCTGTGGTTGACTTCAGGTAGAGCCCATTTTTATGATCATCACGTAGACTGCATGCTTTGTTTGTTATAAACCCATTGGAATCTGTGAAATACATTGTTTTAACGCTTAAATCTGACGCTACAAACGTAGAGCGATTGACGTGTAAAACGAATATTTCATGGCCCACAGGTGTAAGCTTCAACCTTGACCATTTAGAACCAACGTAGGTATATGTCTGATCTCATAAGGTCACGGGATATGGTTGCAAATTGTAACCAAAGTACCTGAAAAACGAACAAATTTATTCTAAACAATTGTTTTCATGGCCTCTCATTTAGAGAAGCTCCCCGCTAATACCCGCTGTATGAATAAGATCTGAAAATCAACAACCTGAAAATTTATTGAAGACCTAATACCGGAATAATGGAAAGTATATATTGCGGGCTTTCAGCTGTAAATCATTTTAATAGGATAGCTTTATGAGTTTGGGTGAATTTGCATATAATTAAAATATAAACGATCTCTTTTTAAATTGAAATGGCGAAGTTACGCCACGAAAAGGGTGATATTTTATTGTCAGTATGCAAATTCCACTTTACTGAAAATATTTTAAATATAATGTTACGAAATAAAACCATAAACCGGATAGTGCGGTCTGTGTGTATGTGCAAGCACGCGCTTGTATACGTATGAGTACGTGCATATAGACACGATGTATGTGTCAATTTTTGTTTTTATCTAATTGAACTAGCTGTACCCGCGGCTCCGCCCGCGTTCAAGTCAATGTATCACAAAGCTTTTCCCATTTCATCCCCTTAGGGGTTGAATTTCATAAAATTCCTTCTTAGTGAGCACTTACGTCCTTAAAAAAACCCGCATGAATTTTGAAACTCCTAGCACTTGTAGTTTCTGAGATTTCATGATGAGTGAGTGAGTGACCTTTCGCTTTTATATATATATATTACAAACGAGCATGCAGTCCACCTTATAGTAAATGGTCACTGACGCCCATGAACATCTGTAAGTAACTTTTTACCGAAGAAAGTCAATCACAGATGCGTTACTTCCGAGAACCAAGATAGTCGCTTTTTATAAAAGTGAGCCGGCAACCACACCCTTTCTAGTTCGCGCAAGTATTGCTTGAAATAAATATGGTGGTAGCAACTCCCCGGTCGAACTACACGGGTTCTACCACCTGGCTGTATGTACAAGATGTATTCTATACACGTCTATAGATATTCCGATGCATTTCCATAACAAACCACGAAAGAGGCACTCAAAAGATAGGATCGAGGGCACACATAACATTCCCGGGTCGCTTCCGGGTGCCGAGGAGGTTGTTCGGAGCGGAAGTGTGCTATGTTAAATACCTCCTGTCACGTGTTTCATACACAACACTTACATATAAAGTTATGTATACGACCGCAGTATTTATACATAAATCTACAGTTTTTATAAATAAATATTGTTTTACAAATAATACTCGACTGTTTAAAAATAATTAACTAAAATCAAAATGCAAAATATATCTGTGTCGCTAAAAAGAATGAGGTACAAATTTTATTCTTGTTTCTTCTATAATAAACACTTCTCTGTCAACTTTATTAAATAACTGAAATAACGTTAATGATAATAATTTTTAATTTTTAACATCACTTTTATTTTTTTCGCAGAACACTGATAATTTGAACATCATCTTCTTTCTTCTTCCTCTAAACAAATCAAGTCGACAGGAGAGGCAGAGAGAGCCGCGTGTGTCTTATGATAGATTATCAGCCACACTACCAATAAGAGCACACGCCGGGCTCTCCCTATCACACTTTCTTCTTCTTCTCTGATTGCTTCTAAACTTCTGATTCTCCTACTTTTTTCATGGCAGTTTTTTCTGGAGTCATTACCTTAAGTTGAATCGCGATCAGATGAATGGTACAATAATGTTAAAGATTAAAATGAATCCAAACAGACATATTATTTTGATTATGAAGTGTAGTCTCTTGTGATGTGTTACCTTTTAGCTTACCTTTGAAAGCTTGATGTTGATTACTATATCTTACAACCGAAAACACATAGCGGTTAACAATAAGAACATTCAAACCACAGCATTTCCCACCCTAAAATATTTTCTTACTGCTGTCTGAGTGAGAAAATCGACCAAATAAAAACACGCTTTCTACACTCATAGCCCCACAGTAGAATTTTCTCCTGTGTCGTGGGTACCATGGATACACACAAGACGAAAACGCTAACACCCAGACCCAGAACAGGAATCTAAACTCGTCATTCAGATACCAGTCTGGCCGGGAAACGAACCCGGGACTCATTGCACGTCAGACCGGGATGATAACCGCTGCGCCACGCGGGTCGTCACGTCATAATAAATGACAGTCTTCACATGCCTACGAATATTTTTGTTTCAAGGAAATTTCAACAACAAAACAAAACTTACATTTTATTGTTTTATATCGCATCGTTAAAACAGGATATTTTTAATACGCACTACTTCAAAAAAAAACTGAGTTGTCTGGGATTCAAACCTTCGATTCCCCGATGAAGCGGCTGACTTTCAATTATTACATTATCTCACCTTTTGCCACCTAAGAAACAAATAGATTAAATCCTCGCGATGTGATAGCCTAATGGTTGAAACTTGCCCTCTCGATCGGGAGGTCCGAGGTTCAAACCCAGGCACGCACCAATGATTTATGTGCGTATTAGAAATTAATTATCACTGCTTTTCGGTGAAGGAAAACATCGTGAGGAAACCTACACACACGAGAGTTCTTAAAAAAAAAAAGTTCTCGGAGGTGTGTGAAGTCCACCAATTCGCACTTGGCCAGCGCGGTGGACTATGGCCTAAACTCTCTCATTCTGGGAGAAGACCCGTGCCCAGCAGTGGGCTAATAATGGGTTGATGCGATGTGCCTTAATACAAAAGTTTACAAAAACTTTTAGCCAAGCGTGCCAGTATTTCCAAAACAATCCCAAGTTGACGTCCGGAGGGCCGTTTATAAAGAAAATTTAATCGCTCGAATGGTTACATCCGAAATGTTAGGGAAACTGGATCTTATTTGAATGGTTTCCAGTGAATGAGCCGATTTTCTGTGATTGTATGAAACACGTGAATAGTAGAATGTAACTTTTTGTGATTTCTTTTACCCTCATCCTTTGTTAATACAGATTTAACGACCAGATACTTTTCTTATTCTCGACTTTGTTGTAGGTTTGTTTATTGTTTTTGAAGTGAAACTTCTTTATCGGGGTTGGAAAAAAATTTAGTGTAACATTTTTTCGTTACGCGCCATCTTTTTCTGCTACGCGCCATCTTTTTTTTCGTTACGCGCCATCTTTTTCTGTTACGCGCCATCTTTTTTTTTCCGTTACGCGCCATCTTTTTCTTATCCCTACCACGCGTGATATTAGATAGATTATTATAGATTAGATTATTAGATAAAGTTTAATAAAAGCCTTTTATTAAACTTTATCTAATTTAACTTTATAAAACCAATTTCTGTAAAGTTGCATATAGTAAATTATTTTTTGAAAAATAACGTCATAAAGAAGTTTCACTTCTTACGAGTGTACGCTAGTACACGCACACATTTTTTTTTGCTAATCGCCAACGATTTGTTGGAATAACTGAAGTAGCTAATGAGCTTGCAATTCACCTGATGTGCTCGCTGCCACATATGGACACGTATTCAATTCTACACAAAACAGGGGTTGTTGCTGCAACCGGTGACAGATACACGCCACGTGATTAATAAGATAGAAACACATAAGAATATGTAATTAGATCGGCATACATTTTGTTTTGCAGAAGCAGTAATTCAATAACGATATAAGCAGAAAGCTTGAAATCGTTAACGAATTAAAAGAGACAAATCTTTGCACGTAATCGCTATAAAAATATACTTTAGCGACAACCAAGCGGTTTTTGTATTTTTTTTTTTGTCTTTTTGTTTTTATTTTTATATGAGGAGTCCATATTAGTTACTGAGAATAGGTTCTATGATTGATTTCAGATAGAACCCTTGTTCTGTATGAAGTTGCTTACAGATGTCCATCGGCGGTAGTGAGCAGATAGGCTGCATGTTTTTTTTTTTAATTTTAACTAAAATTTTTTACGGTTATATACTAAGTATTATTTAGGCAAAAAATAATTCATAAAATAAAAGGTGTATGTACCAAATAAATGTACTTTTGTGTAACCAAAAATAGAGTCAGTTATATTAATAATATTACTCTCTTTCCTTCACAGTTCCAAAGCACTTCATCCTCTTTCTGCTTTGATCGATATATAAAGAAAGCGCCGAGTACTTACTACACTTGAATAAGCTATCCATTTCTTTGAAATATCGGTTCTAAGTGTGGCAGATATAATGAAAACGTTACAAAAACATCGCCCATCCGACATGTAAGGAGTAAATAATTCATAGCCTTCGGATAACCGTACGGATAACCTTTTTTCATAACTTCCCACCGGCTCGGGTCGGTTGGGACGTGACGAGCCCTATCATACATCATACAATGATGTTCGATTCCATGTTAAATTTGAGGCTGATATTTGCGCTTTCTACACTACTGGCCCTATTTTAGAAGTACTCTGTCGTAAATTTAAATTCCTTCAACTTTTTGGGGGTCATACTGGGTAAAATTCCATAAATAAACATTTAACTACATATATAACAAATGCTAAAATCTAGAACGTTCTGCTCGTCGAATTAGGATGATGTACGGTTTAGATGGTCAGCATAAAAATATTAGCAGCTAAAATTATTTATACTGATACAAAAAATGAGCTTATTTGCAAAAAAAACACAACTACCGATGTATGTGAATAAAAACATTCATGACCTTTATTTCACCAAAGGGATGCAAAAGGACTTGATTTTTCACCACATAACTCCCAAGGGCGATCAAGGAATCAGCGAAAGCTGTAACCCTTAAAAAGGAAAGAGATAAACAAGAGTAATAAAGATAAACATACAACATATTCAAAGTACTCCCATATCTAAAAACAATGTATCTTTTCGGTAATCCTTTTTAATATCTTCCGCCCACCGGCCGCCCGCCCTACGCGGAGGCTTATAAGTGTGGCTTTTGCGTGACGCGTACGTGACGGATCATATCTCGTGACATGAAATAAAGAAGTCAAGTGTTTTATAATGTACCGAGTATATCCGGCTTATGTCTTCGTTTAAATATACTTTGAACATCTTCCTTTTTTATTTTTTGTGTTGAATTATGTGCCGTTAGGTTAGGTAAAGTAAAAAATAAATATTACTGTAAAGAAAAGTAACGAAAAGATTTTAGCAAAATGTAAAACATGTAACTCTGAAAACATGTAACATGTAACGTTTCACATTTACTAGAATTTGTAGTTAATTTCATAATGGTAGTCTTCTGGCCAAAAAATATAGACTTTGACGTTTGTACATAGTATAAACATAACCTTTTGTATATCGCGGATAAAAAATTGAATAAAACATTAATTAGAATCGAGATATATTGTTCTTTTTTTTATTAATCAGTTTCTAAAGTTAATTATCATAGCTCTGCATTGATAATTTTATAAATATGGCATTATATTACATAAAAAATATCCCACTGCTTAAAAACAATTAAGAAAAGCAAAAACAATTAAACTGGGTACAAGTAATTGTACCACGCGCAGCAGGCGGGGACAAACGTCTACGATTTTCTATATTTCTTATTTGTAGTGTTGAACTTTTATTTGTACTAATACATAAAATAAATAATAATATAAAATAATATCCAGCTCTTGGAGCTGGTAATAAATTTCTGCGAAAATAAAATAGAGAAGAAAGTAACATTCTTCTCTTCTCACTTCTGTGAATTGTCCCAAGTATCTACATTAATTGACGTACACTATACATTGCAAAAACACACACAAAGGAACATACAATTATGTCATTCCATTTTCATCGTGTGAACGCAGCGATAATACTCTATTCCCTCAGCTTTGTCTCTCTCAGCGAAATTTCTAGAAAAATACAATAACCGGGTTATTTCTCGGATGAGCCAATCACACGTCCAATGAATGTTGCCACATCGTTGCTACTTCCCACTTTACGACTTTCTGCAGTCGTTGGAGTTCTGTCTTCGGTTTTATTTCTATCTTTTTCGCAGCGAAAAGTTTGCTTCCAATTTTAGCTGACAATTTATTTTATTATTTCTTTTTGGATTCTGGTGTATTAATTTCGCATTAGCTGCGTTAACAAACCACTAATTAGCTGTGTGTTTTTAGTCTGAAAAACTAACAGAGAGTAATCCGTGTATTTAAAAACAATCAACTTTAAAATTTACCGAGGGACTCATTATTGAGGCAGCATATCAGTAAAACAAAAAGTCAAACAAACCTATCAAAATATTTTGATATATATTTTACTGTAGTTATGATATTTTAGTATGTACATGCACATATACATAACGATTTCATTTTTTTTATCTGAATGAAGTAGCAGAAGACCATGCAGTCCACCTGATGGTAAGTGATCACTGCTGCCTATGGACATCTGTAATCAACTTCATACAGAACATGGGTTCCAGAAGTCAATCACATATGCGTTGCTACTCCCTGCTGCATGGACTATGATGGCCGCCTCATGTGAAAGTGTGCCGGCAAACACACTCTTCTATCGAGACGCAAGAAATGCTTGACGCTAGAAATAGGTGTGGCGGTGGTACTTCCTCGGTCGAGCTACACTGGTTCTACCACCAAGGTAAATCATTTCATTTCGATTTTGTTATTTATCACCATATTTAATTATTTAGCCTTAAAAGATGCGATGTGTTGCATGTATTGTCGCTTATAATTGTACTGCCACTTATGTAATTATCTCCATCATTAACATCTTTACCATGTAACAGTGATCAGTATGTTAGTGACCTATATTAAATAAATAAATACCATCCTCTTCATTAAATTATTATTAAATATACAATCAATTAAATTGTAATAAAATCTTCGTCTCCAATATTACATAGTGTCCCATGTACTGTATGAAAAACATAATTACAATGTATCAAGTAAAATGTAATAGGAACAACAGTAACCTTTTTTAACTGTCTCCAAGTTAACGGGACTCCACACTGCGCATAAAGAACGCCCCTACTACGTTTAATGCTCTCTGGTCACGTAGCGCCATCTACAGAACTATTGCTTACAGAAATAACTTATTTCTTCTTGTTCGACTGATTTTTACACCAGTTTGAAAAGCTTAAACGATTAGCCAGTCACGTAGTTTTAATAACGACTGCAAGGAGAAAACAGATTGGAAAATAATGAAACTTCTATGTGAAAAATAGAACTTTAGTGATGCAGCGCATTAAAAAGTAGTTTTTAAAAATCTTGTTCATTTATCTTCCGTACGGACTAATTTAACTACGTGCATGTAGTTAAATACGTTACCGACTAAATTAACGACATGTACCTAATTTGATGCTTCATTTCATGAGTTGTTGATGCTTTTGTATCTTGTAAAGAAGCATATATTTTTTTTAAACAAATAAGTAATAAATAATCATACAGTTCATCTGAAAATTCCATAACCTAACATAACATAATTCCATTCCATAACGAAAACTGACAATTATAAAATCAAGCCATCCATCCATCCATCGATCCATATGGTGACCTGTGGTCGGCCAGAGATGGGTCGCTACCCTTGAGATCTAAATGGGACCACCTCATAAAAGTGTAACCAAACAAAATAATTGTAAATATGTAAAAAAAAAATCTAAATTAATTTATTTTAATAATCAAATCGAAAATATTTCTCCCAAGTCGAAAATCGAGTGTGTGCTGCAACAGGCATCAGTCTCTTACATAAATAGAAAAAGAAAATATTCCATGTTTGCGAATATATTAAACACATGAAAGTTTTATAAAATTCACGACTATTGAGCATACACTACTATGGCGAATGTTTTAATAATGGTATACCTACATACTCTTGGTATCGCATCCCTAGTTTTAGTGACATTTCCACTGTCATGCGCCTAATTGTTTTGGTCGAGTGGTAAGTGAATATGTATTCTTAATGAGATTAAATTTCTTAAACCATAAACCATTTACATGATGGTCCATACATTATTCGAAATTTATTTAAATATTTTATTAACATATCAGATGTATAACAGCATCACAGGAAAGCGATTAGTTAGTCTTGCATACCACGGAATTTGCTATACCACTTGTTAACAATTCGCACTAAGCCAGTCCACCAATTCGCACTAGGCCAGCGTGGTGGACTATGGCCTATAACTCTCTTATTCTGAGAGAAGACCCGTGCCCAGCAGTGGGACTATAATGGGTTGACGACGACTTGTTAACAATGGAGACCCCAAGCTGGTGTAACGTCTCACAGATACTTTACCTAAGTAGTCATGGGGCATGAAGGAGCCGAAGCAGTCACTCTAGTCTATTGATTCAGCGGTCCATTATCTCAACGGATTCTGAGCGGAGAAATAACACAAAACGGCTTTTACTTATCTTAAGAGCTTGCAATAATATTGAAGCTACTTCTAATGGAGGGAGGAGGTAATTTGCCACTCACTTTTCTGCAAATAATTATAAACTCCCAGACTGTAATAATATATTGTATGTTGTCTTGCCTTTACATTAAATAATTATATGTATTTGGATGTTTTTAGTGTAATATCAGCTTTTGCAACTAGATTAATAATAATTATTAATTAATTTACAATACTATAGACATAATCAATATTTCACATATTTGTTGTTTAAATAGATAAAATAAGATCACTATCGAAAATTATAATTTAAAACTTATAATGCCGCTATAACAACAAATAGTTACTAAAACACGTTTTCTACAATCATAGCCCCCACACTAGGATTTTTCCTGTGTCGTGGGTACCATAGAAACATAAGACGAATACACCAAACACCTAGACCCAAAACTCATCATTCAGATGTCTGATTCACCTGTCTGGCCGGGAATCGAACCCGGGACCCATTGCGCGTCAGACGGTATGGTAACCGCTCCGCCACGCGGGTCGTCAAGCTTATAATTAATAATAATTAAGAAATAATTTTAAATTTAATTACTTGACATAATAACTAATATACGGACACAGAGCTGGCTGTCTTCCAAACATTTTATGAAAGTGACATTATGATTTGAATATCACGAGAATAACATTAAGTAATAACATTTTCAAACATGGCGACATAACTATTCAGGTTGGATCCGAGACCTTTTTTATTTGATACACATGAAGTCATTATTGTCCAAATGTTCAAAAAATGAGAGTTCTATGACATAACCCACCGCGCTGGCCCAGTGCGAATTAGTAGACCTTACAATCCTTTAAAAACTTTTTAATAGTTGGTGTCAGGTGTTTTACTTCGTGAAGCAGTGATAATAAACTAATACACACATCATTTCTCATTCTCATCATTCATTCCTGATTAAGAATAGTAATAAGTCTATCAATCAATCTTCTCATTATTTATATAAGAAAAGTAAATTGCTTCTCATTGATATCTTGAGTACATAGACAAAAATACACGTTTATCGGCTGACATCCATGGACATCTGTACGCAACTTCATATAAAACGTGGGGTTCTATTTGAAATCAGTCACAGGTTACTACTCCCGAGGTCTAAGATGATCGCCTCATATAAAAGTGTGCCGGCAACCACACCCTTTCATCGAAACGCAAGAACTGCTTCACGCTAGAAATATGTGTTGCGGTGGTACTTCCCCGGGCGAACTACACTGGTTCTACCACCTATTAATATAAATAGAAATGTAATATTAAATGTTAAAATATTAGACAAAAGGCTTCGCCTTAATTTTTTTATATTTCATGATAGTTTTACGTTATGAAAAGATTTATAAAGACATTTTTACGATGTTCTATTTTAAGTTTTTATTGTCATTTTATAGTAACAACATTTTTAATTAATGTTAAGAAAATGTTTCTTATATAATTATAAAGTTTGGATTTCTGTCAAAGGAAAATTCAAAATAAGATTTTTATATAGAAAAGGTAAATGTTGGTGAAGAATTTATTAAAGAATAATATTGTGAGATCTATTATACAAAGTAATTTAATAGACACTTTGTAAAACACACTTTAATATTGTGTCTTAATTTTCTGGTAAGCTTTCAAGTTCGTTGTTATGTTAATATTATAATGTAGATTTTATGTAAGTTACGATTTTTTTTAATTTTCACAGCAACTACATAGTATATTTTATTAATCCCAGCTACAAACATTCGGTTAGAAATTACGACAATTATATGTATAATTCGTAGTCCAACTAAGCTTCAATAAATAGCTCTCAAAATTAGCAAGCTGAACTGGCAATGGGCGTGCTACATCGCACTGATAACCGATAGGGAGGGAAGGTTCTCCAGTGGCCACGACGTTTAGGTAATAAAAGCACAGGTCTCGAACCAGGTTGACCAAAGGACTGAAGAAGGCATCGGGAGGCCGTTGGAGTTAGAAGCCACAGGACCGGTTGTAGCAGCGCCATTTTGGGGAGGCCAATGTCCAGCATTGGACCTCAAAAGGCTGATGCAATAATGTCGTTTAAGAACATGGTTCTGATGTCAGACATCGTATTGGACACGGTTTATGTCGCGATCTAGCGAACTGTGCGCGTGACTCTTTCTTTTGGGAAGTTTTTTTAAAACCAAGGTACCGCTACAGATTTATACCAGTCATATTAATATTATAAATATGTATTTTGTGATTATGTGTTTTTGACGCTTGACGCACAAAATTTATGTGTGAAAGAGCACAAGTGTGCACAGAGCAAGTGTGTGTGCAACGCTTCTAATTTTGCTGAAGGTTGGCACGCAAATAGTTTATAACCTAAATCAACACAAAGAATATTCATTAGACGTGCCCGAAGCGGGCGAAGCCGTAGCATAACCTAGTTCTATAATAAACAAAATAAAGCTAACTGAACACATCCTTAGTTCCCGTTCTAACCACTGGATCGAACTGCATAATGCATAAACCTTAGGTGATCTCCGCTGAGCGTCATTACTTTCCACGTTTAGTAAGAGAAGCTCAAAAAACACCCTAAGAACTATAACAGAGATGGTGTAACAGTGATGGTTTTAAATTAGCACAAGCGTGGAATCCGGTGGTTAGTGTATGTAAATCGCAAATAGTGCAAAGTATGGTGCGTTAGGATACAATTAGTCGTCCCTGTAGTTCCGGGATCAGAATAGGGCTACGGCATCCCCTGCCTGTCGTAAGAGGCGACTAAAAGGGGCTTTCGGGGTTGCAGGCGGCTAGAGTGGGAGCTCGAACCGTTCGGTCAGGCGATCCCGGGAAGGACGACGGTATATGTGGTCGCATACCGTCGTAAAGACAAGACGGAGCGGTGGGCCCAGCCACCCATCTGGGAGGAGCCCGATGGGGCAACGCGCTCAGAGGATTCCGGTTGCGGTCGGACCGAGTACCCGGAGTCCTCTTTATAGCGCTGAGGACGGCCACCGGGGGGATTTTAGTGCGGTAAAAATTCCACATAACCCCGCGTCGCTCCCACGGCGTCGGATACCTTTTGAAGATTTCCCCCTCGAGAACAAAAAGAAAAGGATAAAATTAGTGTCGTGTTTCGTGAAACGAAAAACGGAGTAGACGTTGGGTAGATAGGTTAATTTACCACCAGTGCTTGTCAACGGTTTCTCCCCGCCACCACAGTTTAGCCGTCACCACGATCCATGCAACTGGGTCGAAATATCGGCAGAAAGAAAATCAAATTCGCATATCGTGAGTACCCGTTACATAATAAAATGAAAAAAATAAAGCTGTTGAAATTTACATAATAAAAATGTTACAAGTCTTGCAAGTTGAAATTTACTGCAAACCGGTGTCAAAGCGAACCGATATCGAGTGTCCAAACCGTTATTTACGGTCGGAAACCGGTTCCGGCCATCTTGATACCGCAGTATGTATTTAAATAAGGGTCAGGTGTACGGAAATCTAGATATAGATCGATTTATGAGATACTTATTTTTATGGAGAACTTAATGAGGTAGATACTACTATTTCAACCCAAATTTCTGAATATTCGATATATGAACTATTTAGTTTCGATTTCAACATTAATTTTGTCATTTGTTGATTAAAAATAAAAAAAGCATTTTTTATAATTTCATTATAAAAGTCTGAAACTATCATTACATTACTGAGTCAAGTGTGAAATTATGTTACAAAGTTTATATTGTATAATTTCTAAATATAATATATCTTTTTAAATGTAAGTAGTTAAAAAGCTTATACTTAGAAAAGTTTATGAAGCGATCTCATCGACACTATGACATGGAGTTCTTCAAGAAAGGTGCGAAAAGAGCTCTCCTTCATTGGCGACTCCTCTGGTGTTGCGAATGTCCATAGGCGACGGTGACTACTTTCCATTAGGTAGCCCATCTGCCTTATCGTTAGGTTAAATTATAAGAAAGTGCATCGTTTGCTACTACAATCTACTAAAAAATATACATTATTATTCAATTTCAGTAGCAAAGCTTTATTCAACACTCTGAAATCTGACTTCGAATCGTATAGTTACACAAAATCGAATTGGAAATTAGGAGGATTAAAAGTTACAAAGCTACTTATGATGGGGAGCATACGAGAGGTGAATTTAATTACAAGATAAATTAGTTCACGCGACTCTAACCGGCTCAACACCCGACGTTCCAAGAAACTTTGCTAGAAATTAGTGATGTGATGAATGATGCATTCGCGTGTTTTTACACATTCGCATAACATTCGCAAGAATTTTGCGAATGTTATGCGAATGTACTGCAGTTATGGTAGAACTAGTGTAGTTCGCCCGGGGAAGTACCACCGCCACACCTATTGCTACCGCGTGAAGCATTTCTTGCGTTTCGGTGGAAGGGTGTGATTGCTGGCACACTTTCACATGAAGCGACCATCACAGTCCTCGAGAGCAACGTATCTGTGATTGACTTCAGATGGAACCCATCTTC
This sequence comes from Spicauda simplicius, assembly GCA_949699795.1. Taxonomy (NCBI): domain Eukaryota; kingdom Metazoa; phylum Arthropoda; class Insecta; order Lepidoptera; family Hesperiidae; genus Spicauda; species Spicauda simplicius. Next base: position 21,282,661 of record OX453068.1, on the reverse strand, counting down.
TGTATGAAGTTGACCATCATAGTCCTCGGGAGCAACGTATCTGTGATTGACTTCAGATGGAACCCATGTTCTGTATGAAGTTGATTACAGATGTCTATGGGCAGCAGTGACCACTTACCATCAGGTGGACTGCATGCTCGTTTGCTACTTCAGTCAGATAAAAAAAAACATACAATTTAATATTACATACAATCTATATACAATTTACATTTTACCGCCTCCTACACCAAGTTTGGATCTTGTTCTAAAAAGTTTGACTTTACTCAGCGTCGATAGACTCTGTCCTTTTTATTAAAATTGGGTACACGAATAAAAATTAACATAGCAGCAGAGGAAACAGTTGAGTAAGGCTAGATTGGAGTATTTCTTTTTTTGAATAGACTTAAAAGGGGAAAATGTAATGATCCAGCGAAATATGTATACTTGTACATATATATGTAGATGACCGCCGACTTCAGGATCATGTACTAAACCAAGATTTACTTAAACTACTTGTTACTTTTCTGAAACACTGAAGTCGGTCGTATTATTTGTACTTTTTTTTTATTGTTTATGTGTGGGTAACTATCCATTTAAACGGGTTTAAAAACAGCGTCCTCGGTTCGCTATTTTATTCGGTACTAGCTGTACCTTGTGCCAGTATAATAACAATACACCAGAAACCTTCGCAAGCTCAAGAATAACAACTTTGCCCAAAATCATCACATGTTCAAATGAATAGTTTACGATTCTATAGAGGACATACAGACAATAAAATCATCCTTATATGTATATAAGATTAAGACTTATATGTTCCAGACCTAAGTTTTGCATATTACAGGACATACCAGTAAAAGTTAAATCCTGATATGCCTGCTAAATTACTTATTCAGAAATTATATGTAATGGTTTGAAGAATGTAGATACATTTAATTTATTTTAATCTTACTAATTTAATTAGATTTATATGACGCGACGCATCTTTTTTTCTGATTTGTGTTTCATAAGGATTAACAATAATACTCGTATATTCTTACCTCTAACAAAGGGTTTATCTTACAGCTCTTACGTTTCTTTTTAAATAGGCACTTCTGAATGATTTGTGTTATACCTGTGAACAAAAACAAAATAAACATTATTATACTAAACTTTTTACAAGAAAATACAGAGTTGATAATAGGAAATGGTTGTAAATATTTTTATTACTTTAGTCTTAAAATATGTACACATATTACATAGAATAGTAAGAACTAGTCACTTTATAATTTATTTAAATTTAAATTTGAGTTTAGTTTTTTAATTTACATCACGAAGGTCGAATTTCGACCGTTGCGACGGGTGACAGTTAGATTTATAATTTGTGTATTACTTATTTTAACTGTTTTTTTAGACTCTGATGTACAGTTACATGTTTAAGATACTTTCCAATGTCGATATAAGATTATTTTTCTAATTCTACTGTTTAATATCAATATGCGTAGTTAGTCCCTACGTTTTTTTAAATAAGTTGGTATTTTCAAGGTGGTAGAACCAGCGAAGTTCGACCGGGGAAGTACCACCGCCACATCTATTTCTAGCGTGAAGCATTTCTTGCGTTTCGATGAAAGGGTGTGGTTGCCGGCACACTTTTATATGAGGCGACCGTCATAGTCCCCGGGAGTAGCAACGCATCTGTGATTGACTTAAGATGGAACCTATGTTCTGTATGAAGTTGATTACAGATGTCTATGGGCGGTAGTGGCCACTTACCATCAGGTGGACTGCATGTTCGTTTGCTACTACAGTGAGATAAAATAAAAAATGATCGGATACGCATGTCAACCAATCACCGTATACATTGGTGTGCTATTTTCGGCGCATAAAATGGATTATGTAATCAAATTTTTAATTAACGACCTATTCACCACTGCTCACATTTTGCTAAACCGTCCGTAGGGATAAAAAACATAAAATCAGAGTGAGGGTGAAAGAAAAAACGGCCAGCCGTGAGTGGACGCATTGCAACGGGTTCTGTAGTCGGGTTAATCAAATACTCATCGTTCTTTTTCCCACTTTTGTGTAGAGTCAGTATTACATTTTTTTGTAAAAAAAGATAGGGGTATTTTTTAAGAATGCATAAATATTGAAGAACTATTATATTATATTCTAACATTATGAGACTGTATGTTTAGATTAATGTATTCGAAAATGGTTAAGTTAAATGGTTAAGTATAAGATTAAATAAAAAAGTGATAAAAAATTATAGCTCTAGTCGTTGGATTCTAACACGGTTTTCCAGTTTTGAACTCCGTGTAGACGATTGACGATATTTTTCGCTTTATAAAGTACTTTTCATAAATAAAACAAATTAAAAAACTTGGTATCACCTTTTCATGCTTGAAAAACCCGTCCAAAATACCCAACGTACCAATATACACGCTACATATTTAACTAGGCATAAAACACTTCCAGTTCAGTAGTCACGTAAACTTCATTTTCAATTCCAGTCTATATACATAATTAGCCCATTAACACAATATATCTCACAATCACTGAACACTACTGGTATACTTCTAGTTCATACGTCCGAACACTTCCCCAGCCCAAAGTAGACTGTAGCTTAATAACTCCCAACTAACTAACCTCGAAATACCCTCATCATTTCTTTTTTCCAAATACCCTTCAAATGATATAATTTCTCTTATCGGAATCGTTTACATATTTATTTATTTTCAACGCTTATAAAAGCCATTACTTTGCTAATATTCTCAAATATATATAGGCAGGATGGCCTATCCTATATCAGTCAATTGTCGGCGTTAGAATTACGGGCAAGGAGATAATTACGACACTGATCATTATCACACTTCACGGAATTAATATTTAGAATAACGTAGGTATAACTGGTGTCAACAAGAATAACGCTCCGTTAAGCGATGTAAGCGGCAGCACGTTTGACAAATTAATTAATCAACTAAGTTAGCCGATCCAATTTTATGCATTCCGATCGCACGACATAATCTACGCCTACCCGCGCAGCGTTGCGTTAAGGGAACATAGGTAGGTAAGTGCTACCCTCACATGTCCAAGTTAATTAATATTTTATGAACTATAGAACTGAACGGCGTTAATCATGAAATGTACTTAGACCCCCGACATATATATTATAAAATATTATTCAACACAATATTTCCTTTTACATGCGGAACCTTAAAAAGCGAAGGTAAAAAGTTGTAAAATTGGAAACAAAGTTAGGTCTGAGCCGGGCAGCTGTTCAATTAAACGCTACGTTAAGCGTGGAGCACCCGCCTCGCGTTTACTGCCCATTTGAACACTTCACACACAAACCGAACATACAACTAATAACCTATAGACACACGCAAATTGAGTGAATCTCTTGTGTGTTGCATTTAAGATATGATTTAAAGTGTTGCACATTTCCTTTTTCTTTTAATAATAAAGTTTTATGTGTTTATGCATACGTACTAAAGATAAGTTACTTTTTCTGCTTATGGGGATCTGTAATCGGCCCTAGATAATATAAGAATCTTACCTGCGGTTGGCCACAGTTGCGTAGATAAATAGACCATAGAACCATAGGACTACATATTGTAATGCCTCAGATCAGTACGCACATACGTCTATTTTAGTACAACCGAATCACCAGTGCTTTCCATTGCTGTTATAAAATTTAAATTGATGTTGCCTGCAAAATCGGACCATAAAGGAATCTACTACTTTAAGTGCCTTATTTATTTATTTATTTAGACATACAGACAGCAAAGTATACAAAACATTTTCAATACAATATTATGTTATAGTAATATCATATCTTATATACATGCCAATTATATGTACAACATTCTCATAATAATGCGAATTAGGTTATAATATAACGAGAAATATCAGGTTAGTCGCAAAAAAAATTGTCCTCTGAGAGCTATCTTCGCGTACGCTGCCTAAACCGTTGAAGATATCCAAATACAATGTACCATGGGATTGTTTGGCTCACATAGATCTAAATAAATTGCAAACTTTATGTGGCAGACTAAATTCCATGCGAGCGAAGCCGCGGGCAAAGGCTAGTATGTACTAAAATTTAAGCCTAAAAAATTTACAAAAAATAAAAATAAATAAACAACAAAACAGCAGTGCTACATACGTCTGTTACTTAAGACTGAAAGACAATGAATCAACAAAGGCCATTAAGTCATCTTACGAACTTAAATGTAAAAGTTTCATCTTTGCAAACCGAAGATAACCGGATGTCACGTCTTTAATATATTCATAAATCACGCCACGCACATCAGAATCCAAATCATCGAACCTCTTCCAAGACACGTTCGTCTTTCATCAAAGATCAAGGCTCCGTCTCCTGACAAGTCACAAGTCAAATACAATTTCCGCAGTTCCCCGAAAGCTTATAAGGATTTTCCGCTCGCTTATAGCTTATCTGAGACCCTTCCGTAACCTTGATGTGCAAAAGGTTTCTATTATTCATGGAAATTGGAGATAACGCTGCCCGTAGCTTGTAGCTATTTACGTAGCGTTTCCGGGAAGGGGGGCTAGAAGTTCCCTCCCCCCCGCCTCCCCTTCAAAATTTACGTGATTAGTTATGCCTATACCTCCAGAACAGAATTTCTGAAAAGGAGGACCCGAATCTTTCTCTCCTAAGCAAGTCTAAAAACCTAATAGCTCCCGATTTGACGTCATTTTTGTTAAAAAATAGATGTATTCAAGGCACCTATTTTGAGGAATCTTCACGCATTTATAACAATATAAAACAGAACGATGTCTCTGAACGAAAGTATCAATAGTTGATAGTATTCAAACGGTTGTATAAAACAAATCAAAGTTCTGAGGGGACGGCGTAAGAAACACAGATATCAGCGGAATTTCCGCTATATTTCCGCCTGTTTACGTCGGTATCCACGTCGGAAATGTTCCGATTTGCGCTGCATGCTGATTTGTTGCCTATAAAAGTTATAAATAAAACGTTTTCTACACTCATAGCATCGAACTAGGACAAATTACGTGTCGTGGGTGCCCTAGACAAATACACAAACACCCAGAACCAGAATAGAAATCTAAATCCATCATTTACATTTATCTGTATGTTTGACCGGAGATCGAAATCGGAACCATTTGCATGTTAGATCGGTATGGCGACCAATCTGAAGTTATGGTCGTCGCATGAAGTAATGGTCCTTTTACAAACGTTTTTATATTCATGACACTATCAGTTATCGAAGATTTTTCAGCATTGAAACAATATAATTTTCCATCTTACATAGATATTTAGCCATTTATCTGATTACTAAATTAATTGGTATTGATCTTTAATGAATATAGGGCTTTGGCATTATAATGCCAAGATAATGACGATTTAAGCTAAGCCAGGAACGTAGCCTAGTTTTACATAATATCCGAAACCGGATTTGGCGGTTTTCTCGGATCCGCAGCGCAAATGTTCCGCAAACATTCAACGTTGCACATGTTGATTTTGCTCTTGAGGTTCAACGATGCTTTATTGCTTCAAATCTCCTGTAAACAAAGCCACTTTACCCTAAATAATTAAAAAGAATTGATGAGCTAGCTTCATTATTAGATCCCTAAACGAATTGTAAATAGACCAAAATAAATCCGAAATATTTTTTAACACTTTCATTTTACTATTTTGATAGAAAGTTAAGCATAAGAAATAAATAGAAAAGACCCGGTGCTTAAAGCACCAAATTAACTAAAAGGGAAAAAGTAACTATACATTAGACGGAGACAACCAAAAACTACAGAAACAGTACGATTTGAAAACGACATCAATAAACTTATATTTAAATCACTAGGAACACTTGATATGTTGTCATTTTCGACAATTCCATTACATAATTCATAACAACTCGTTAAACAGCACCTTACGGACATAAAATGATAGAGAAAGAGAAACAAGTAGCAATAAAATATATTGGAACTTCGAGATCAAGTTGTCAAAGACTCGAATGTAATTTCCTTTTATGACAAAGTCTTGGTACGTGAACTGAAGACCTTTCGGTAACTTCATAATATTGCTTTGTAGGTCTGTGAACGGTTCTTCACTAATATAGCAAAGGATCGGTATTACAATGTGTTGTACTCGCCAAATTACGTTCGATATTGCAATTTTTATTTAGTGCGACTGAATTCAGATATAATCGTGTAATAGAAAAGAAAGTTACACGTGACTGTGCATACAATATATTGGTAAATACCTACTTGAAGTTGCTTTTATCACGAAATTTAGAATGAAAATGGCTTGCCCTTGACGAGGCGAGAGTAGAACAATATTAAAACCGCTGTGCGTTAGACATTTATTATTTTATGGCATATATCTTACAGTTTATCTGTGTCGAAATTCTGGTACAACCCATTATTGTGCCACTGCTGGGCACGGGTCGTCTCTCAGAATGAGAGATCAGGCCATACTCCACCGCGCTGGCCAAGTGCGAATTTGTGGACAGTGTCGAAAGTTACATCAAACCGAATTAAAGATAAATATAATTTTATGCATATAAGTGCACCGTGGCCTATTCTATATCAGTCATGGTAGCGTTCACTAGTGGGCGTAAGAATTGCGGGCAAGGAGATAATTACGACACTTATTTAGACACTATCACACTATACGAAATTTACATTCGGAATAACGTGTAACTGGTATTAACAAGAATAACGCTCCGTTAAGCGGTGTAAGCAGCAGGTAATTTAACAAAGTAATCCCTCAATTAAGTCAGCCGATCCACTTTCATGCATCGCACGATATAATCTACGCCTACCCGCACAGCGTTGCATTAAGAGAGGGTAGGTAGGTAGGTGCTACCCTCACTTGTCGAAGTTAATCAATACTTTACGAACTATAGAACTAAACGGCGTTAATCATGAAATGTACTTAGATTTCACGTTATATATTTTGTTTCAACATTTTAATTAAAATCCACGAATCTATCTACAGTTTATATCAAAACTTATCACAATTTAAAACGTCCATATATGGTCACCATTTTAATATGAAACTCTCTTTTAAAAAAGTTGTCATTCAAATGAACATAAAACCCTCTCTACTGCACCACCGGTTGACAAAAACACACGACTTTGTTCCTATTTCAATGAATGCTGTTATTGTTTATTTCTTATTCGCTGTAAACTTTTGTCCCCGTTAAAGTTGTAGCAATGAGCAATACAGTTTGAATGGGAACTTAGTTGTGGTTCGGTTACAGTTGATGCATTGTACGGTGGTTGCCATTTTGTATTTTATAGAAAATTGTAAAGACTGTTTTTAACAGACTGTGTCAGAAAAGGTTGTTTATGAGCGTATATACGAGTCAAAAACGCTTTAAACGCTTTCTACACTCATAGCCCCACAGTAGGATTTTCTCCTGTGTCGTGGGTACCATGGACACACACAAAGACGAATACACAAACACCCAGACCCAGAACAAGAATCTAAACTCATCATTCAGATACCTGCCTGGCCGGGAATCGAACCCGGGATCCATATTATAGGTACTGGCGTGAAAATTTAATAGTGTTTCGTACTCACCATAGTCACATATTTGGAACGTTTTGAGATATGTAACGGCGCGAGTTTCCGCGTAAGCATGTGGCAGTAATGGCCGCCTTGCGGGCAGCCTTCCGAGTGGCCTCGACTCGTGGGGCAGGCTGAAAATCAGCGTCATGGAGTAGGGATAACCCCGCTCATGGCTTATGCTGAGTCTGACCCCTTCGCGGTTGTTGCAGCACATATTATATTAGTTATAGATAAAAAAAACCTTTATTTAAGAATATTTCATAATATTGTATACTTTTTAATTTTTTTATTTTTTTTTCGGTGTTCTATTTTTTGTATATTTTTTTTTTGTTATTTTGCTTATGTGTGTTGTAACTTACGCGAATAAAAGTTATTATTATTATTATTATTATTATTATTAAATTTTACATATTATAATATGTGTAACAAATGAAATTATTTTTTAAGAATTAATAGTTGTTGCATTAATCTGAATAAGATGATTCTATAGTAGGACCGTCGGACTAACTGATCAATATAAATAACGTCACTTTGGATTCACAAGAGTGGCAACGTTTCAGAGTCGCTCTAGGGGAGTGTGGGGTCGTGGAAAGCGAGGAAGGCATCTTGAGTGGTGACAGTCAATTTTAGAGTAGAGACTGCACTTACGCACCACGTATACAGCGATTTTTTTTATATGACTGAAGTAGAAAACGACCATACAGACCACCTGATGGTAAGTCGCCCGGTAACATGGTAAGACGGTACTACCACCCATGGACATCTGTAATCAACTTCATATAGAACGTGGGTTCCATTTGAAGTCAATCTCAGATGCGTTGCTACTTCCGAGGACTATGATGGTCGCCTCATGTGAAAGTGTGTCGGCAACCACACCCTTCCATCGAAACGCAAGAACTGCTTCACGCTAGAAACAGGTGTGGTGGTGGTACTTCCCCGGTCGAACTACACTGGTTCTACCACCTGTAAATTACTGTGTATTGTTCCAAACATGCTTAAAAATGTGTAATAGGATAATTAACGACTGTACAATGTATCTACAATATTCTTATAATTTATAATGAATTCTCTTACTCTAATATATGTTACCGTTAGAACCCGTTTTTAGTTAAAACGCGTTTTCTCTAGCTAACACTAGTTCTCACGCTTTTGTTAAAACTAGAATTAACTGTTCTAACTAGACAAAACAAAATGTTTTGCATTGATAATGTACATGTTAGCTAAACATAATACTTAAATAAACTCTCAATTTAAGTTCAGTATACCCAAATATCCCCATAACTTATACAAACATGTACTAGTTTACTCCAGCGTTGTCAAGTTCAGCTGTTTGCATGCAAGCAGCCTGCAAGATTGAATTACTCCAAAGAATAGTTCTCAGTTGAAATGGAATAATGAAGTTCGCGGAACATACGAGTACCAAACTTCTAACCAAGTTTTCGTATGAATCATATGTGCTTTATTTATTGTTTGTTTCGCTTAAAACGTTGAGCGTTGTGGGGTATAAATCTCTTAAGTTTCATTTAGGGAACTCCCATGACTTCTGTAATAATACACTTTATAGTGATATTGAGCAGTGATAGCCTAATTGTGAGCAGTTATAGCCTAATGGTTGAAACTTGCCCTCTCGATCAGGAAGTCCGAGGTTCAAACCCAGGCACCACTGATTTATGTGCGTATCAATTAATTATCACTGCTTTTCGATGAAGGAAAACATCGTGAGGAAACCTACACATCCGAGAGTTCTTAAAAAAAGTTCTCGAAGGTGTGTGAAGTCCACCAATTTGCACTTGGCCAGCGCGGTGGACTATGGCCTAAACTCTCTCGTTCTGAGAGAAAACCCGTGCCCACAGTGGGCCAATAATGGGTTGATGAGACACTTTATTGTGACCACTTATCATCATGTGGACTGAACGTTCGTTTGCTACATTAATTGTATAAAGGAATCCTAGGTCCTGAACACAATGTACTTAAAACTTAACGCTTTAAAAATTCAGTCCAGTTTCTAAGTTTACAATTGAGGTGTGTTTGAGTTGAAACACAACTTCCATTAAATTTTGAACACTATCACAAAGCAAACAGGGTTGAACTTGTTCTTAGCGCAACTCCCCGTCCCGAGGACGTGTTGGGACATGTCCGAGCTTGTTTACGTGACGTTGGAGATAAGTTGGAAGTCGTATCTCTTTTCCGTTAATTTTATAAGATTTTCACCCATTTTCTCGCCGTTTTACTGGAAGGTGAACGAAAGTTAACGTACTTTGCTGGACGAGTGTAGTTTATAACGTTTCCACAAAATGATCACTGTTTACGTACGTTTCAATGCCAATTACTTTACAATGGTGGGCGAAAACTCAGTTACAATCAGGTGGACTGCATGCTTGTTTGCTACTTATATCGTCAACCCATTATTGTCCCACTGTTGGGCACGGATTTTCTCCCGGAATGAGAGAGTTTTTTAGACCATAGTCCACCGCGCTGGCCAAGTGCGAAAAGGTGGACTTCACACACCTCCGAGAACTTTTTGTTTTTAAAGAACTTTCGGGTGTGTTGGTTTCCTCGCGATGTTTTCCTTCACCGAAAAGCAGTGATAATTAATTTCTAATACGCACATAAATCAGTGGTGCGTGCCTGGGTTTGAACCTCGGACCTCCCGATTGAGAGGACAAGTTTCAATCATTAGGATATCAAAGCTCTGAACTGTTTCCTGCTTACATGTTATAAAACAAAAAGATGAGAAGTATTCGTGCTTTAACTATTGCAAGCAAATATTTTCTCTTTAACAAACAACTTGGTACATATTCGTAATTACAATTTATCATAACAAGTTTCATCTCGTCTTGTTTTAGCATGTTACGTACCGCCTACACGTTTCACTAGCAGCTACTTTACATCTCTCAAGACAGCTGTCCGCCCACTCAGATATACCAACAAGGGCTTAAAGAAACAAAGTACTTAGATACTCGTAAAACACAGGTAATATATGAATAAACTTATTCCATCTACTATGTTACTAAAGTGTATATTTTTAAAATGAAATGAAGTGTGATTATTTTGTATAGGCCTACGGGGGCACTTACAAATTGCGAGTTACAATATTTTTACTTACGTTGCCACCTGACTGGAACATAAGATGTTTCGGTAAGAAATTAAGCGGGTTTGTCTTTTTTCGTAATCAACTTTTTGTTTTTTCTTTTCTTTATACACCATCTTGTTTTTGACATGAGGAATAAAAGTTAGCTTCAATATCTTGTCTTTCTTGTCTTACATTATAAGTTTGATGTAGTAAATCGTAAAACGACCTTAAGTTCATTTGAGGTACCTACCAAATGGTAAATGGTATTTGTGTAATGATATCCGCCCTTGGATATTTGTCATATAACTTAGTATAGAACGGGAGTTCTATCTGGGGTCAATCACAGATGCGTTGCTACTTAATACTGAGATAGTCGCCTCTCATAGCATTATCTATAAACTTTATAAACGATTCACGTGACTGACTTTATGAATTCGTCTCTGTGTGTTTTCTTATAAGAAAAGCGTAGAGGCTATGAGTATAGAAATCATTAAACGTTATTTTGAAATTTTGTAAGATCAGTGGATGAACCTAGATTATAAACAACCGATTAGCTTTTGTGAACAATCAATTCAAACGAAAAGATTCTACTTAGTTCTTTTGGACGATTTGCCAATTAACGCTTAGACACCAGAATAATGTCTCTGGATAGATTTACCTATAAACATATGTGTAATTTAAATGACATACGATCGTGCAACATCCCTACGAGTGCCGCCCACCTGAGATGAATCAGGGCGAAGATAACAAGATAACAAACAAAGGCTGCCATTAAATGGGGCAATGCGATTTACAACAGAATAACACTTATATTTAGCATGTGTGGGATGTAGGACTCTTTCAGTCATTTCTTTTATATGGTTCATATGATAACATCATTACTAAAGAAAATGTCAAGGGCAAAATCACTTCATCGCGCAAGACTTAATTTTGAAGTATTATTTATTAGCTTTATAACTCAATTTTATCGGTGGCTGTGGTAAACATACACGTACGATTGTTGCTCTAATAAATACTGTTATGATGTTCATATATGTATTATATGTAGTCTATGTTATTTCGTAGTTAGACATTGATTACTCCATGCAACTTTGTCTTCCCGTAACATTAGATAAAAGATGCTAGAACCTGTATAAAAGTACGCTCTACGTTCTTCTTTTCACATTGATTGGGTACAACCCATTATAGTCCCACTGCCGGGCACAGGTCTTCTCTCAGAATAAGAGAGTTTTAGGTCATAGTCCACCTCGCTGGCCAAGTGCGAATAGGTGGACTACACACACCTCCGAGAACTTTTTTCTTTAGAACTCTCCGGTGTGTAAGTTTCCTCACGATGTTTTCCTTCACCGAAAAACAGTGATAATTAATTTCTAATAGGCACATAGATTAGTGGTGCGTGCCTGGGTTTGAACCTCAGACCTCCCGATTGAGAGGGCAAGTTTCAACCATTAGGCTATCACTGCCCTTGATTGCTTATCATAGCGTTTTCTGCACATTTCTACAAATGTGATAGCTGAAAGCATGTAATTTTGACAATTTAAAACACAGATTTCACATTTAAAATGTAAAAGTTAAATACAGAACATCATTACGGCTAAAATCTCCCTGCATGAATATCATGTTGTATGTATAATGCTGGGGCCACACTATCGCGATAACGCGAAGATTTGCGTTGACGCGACAGGTCTGGCCAATGTTTTTGCCCTATCGCGAATCATCTTCGCGAATACAAATGCCCTTCGCACTACTGTCAGTAAATTGCAGCACATCAAAGAGTTTTGTCGCGACAAAGTTCGTGCGGTTGGCTACACGTCGCGCACGTTAGAATTCATACAAAATTATGAATAAATGAATTATCGCGACGTTCTTAACTATCGCAACGAAGTGAAGTTTATTTTTTAATGTGGCCTAGCACTTCGTCATGGATCGAACACGAACTTATATCGTGACAACGCGAACAATCCATCCTTCGCCATCGAGTCTGGCCGTAGCATTACAGTTGTTTTTATAAATCTTGTAAATTCTTATGAGTTTGGGTACAACCCATTATTGTCCCATACCTGGGCACGAGTCTTCTCTCAGAATGAGAGAGTCACAGGCCATAGTCCACCGCGCTGGCCAAGTGCGAGTTGGTGGACTTCACACACCTCCGAGAACTTTTTATTTTTTTAAAGAACTCTCGGATATGTAGGTTTCTTCACGATGTTTTCCTTCGCCGAAAATCAGTGGTGCGTGCCTGGGTTTGAACCTCGGACCTCCCTATTGACAGGGTAAGTTTCAACTATTAGGCTATCATTGCTCTGTATATAAATAAACTCTACATTGCAGTAAGAGTTTATTTACAGATAATTATAAGAATGTATTTCGATAAAATCAAATTGTATTCGCATTAAAACTGTATTCGCATTACCCGTTAAATCGTAAATCATAAAGTTTTTGATACATAAAATTGCAAGTGAAGCCACGTGTAACACCATTACAGTAAAAGTATCAATAATGTTATCGGTTCCGAACCATTCAATAAACTACGATCCCCGAGTGCGGATCGCGTGTCGCAAACCATTCGGCGATTTGGCCTTCTACGGTTCTTTTGGCGAAGACATAGAAAGATATAGAAGTGGTATGTACGTAGCGTGGGGTACTCGTGGGTGTTAAAATTGGCTAAAGGCTTTTGCGTTTATAGATGGTACAAATCTTATTAAAAATATAAAAGCAAAAATTTGTGAGGAAGATCTACAAGCATAACAACTATATATTAATACGTGAAGCACAAATTTGTGATTCGTTTTTAAGATACTTGCCGCAGGCGGAGAGGTATGAATTACCGCATGGTTATAGTTGATGTAGGGAAGGATATCGGAATGCTAATATTTTTTTTCAAATAATGCATAAAACATACGTACAACTAAAAACACATACATAATAAACGAAATAGAACATTCAATGTCTTACTATGAAAACACATAACGTTAAAATATGACAGATGTCTTTGTCAAAATACTCGTTATTGCTTTATATGCAGCTTAGTTAATAAACCTCCTTTTGCCTTTAACGGGTTCATTCAAAATTACTTGAAAATTATTACAATTTATTTAAATTAGAGAAATATTAGTGCTACTTTGGATAATATAAGGTTTAGTTTTTTAATTTAAGTTACGGTCGAATTTCGACAGTTGCGACGACTAACAATAATAATACGTGTCGAATTTTATGAGGAAAACACATTATTTATATTTTTGTTACGCGCTGTAGGTGTGTTAAATTACTGATATTAAAGCAATTGTTCACTGTTTCTGACATGATATCTAATTCAAAAGACCAACATTTCAAAATTTCAAAAGTCTATTACAGTGAAATGTTAGTTTAAGCTTAATGGAAAATTTGTAGTAAACAGATCAATAACTAATAATGTTATCTTGGTCAACATTATTTGTTATGTTCAGATCTGAAGTTCACTTAAAGCTTTCAAATTAGATACAAATATAAAACATAATTTTGTGAGGTGATTGTGACGATTTTCCCTTGGTAAAATGTAGAAAGTTTTGTGTCGTCCAACTAATTTAATAATATGTGAGATTTTCAAAATCTTGTGAGGAATATGTTTCACTGAATTAAAACTATTTTTTCGAAATATGTAATGTATTTTATTTCATTTTTCATGTTAAAAATACGTGATAATGATCTGAGAATTAGGCGCGACCCTCCCCAAAATGTCTCATGTAAATAGATGTTACCTAATTCTATCGATGAACTTTCCTTGGTGTATAAGCGTATACTAGGTAAATGGTAATCTGATGCCATTTCTGCTCGATATTCGGTCTATGGCCCAACCTTTCAACAATGCACCTTTCGATAACATTTCAAATCTTATTCGCGTGGACGTTTCATGCATCATATATAGCCATGTCACATGTGCACTGACATGTTAACATGACGTGTGTAAGCTTGACATGTGTTTGACATGTGCAAACGCGAAACAGGTCAACATGTTCTATTTACAATATATTGCATTCAGATTTCTGTTGACATGAATGGAATTGAACAGTTCAGAAAGTATTTTTGATTTGTATTGACTGGACGTTTTCATATTTAGAGGTCACATCTGATAGTAAAATGTGTTGTAAAGTATTGTGCCTTTGAAATAGTTTGTGGTTCGACTGGGCTTTTCATTTTTTAATCGACTGAAGTAGCAAACGAACATGCAGTCCACCTGATGGTAACTGGTTACTGCCGCCCATGCACATCTCTAAGCAACTTCATACAGAACATGGGTTCCATCTGAAGTCAATCATAGATGCATTGCTGCCCCTGGGGACTATGATAGTCGCCTCATGTGAAAGTGTGCCGGCAACCACACCCTTTTATCGAAACGCCAGAATTACTTCACGCTAGAAATAGGTGTGGCGGTGGTACTTCCCCGGTCGAACTACACTGGTTCTACCACCTTGTTGGGTCAGAACCATTGTTGCATTGTTGCACCATTTTCTAACAAGAAGCAGATAGCAAGGTATGGGGTGACTTCCTTTCCCCATTATGCACGGCTGAGCACGCATCTACACTGAGAATGGGTTATTTTTAGCCATATATCCACCAGGCTGATCCAGTGCGGGTCGGTTGACTTCACACAACTTTGTTCTCAAAGTTTTTAATAGTGCAGTTTCTGTGTGCAGGTTGCCTCGTGATGTTTTGCCAACACCGTCAGGCCGAGTTAAATATTGTCTTAATACACACATTATAAAAAAACTGTGGGATTCGAACCTCGCACCCTCGTTTTAAAAGCCAAATTTCAACCTCTGTCATTGCTCTTATACATATTTAACACGTCATAAAATTCAAGGTCAAATTTGACTGGCGTAATTTCGAAACGCAAAACGAAAATCCGGTGACGTTAAAAGACAGCTACATTTCGTGAATCTGAATTTAAATTCACAAGAGAGTAATTTCCTAACCGCAACGCGAAAGGTCAGGGATTAGCAACCTGGAGTGGGCGCGAATAAAAAATGTAACATGTACCAGAGTGTTGTGAACCCCTGCGGTTTCGCCTCATTATGTAAACATCCCAACTGGTACAGTGGCCACTGATGTGAATTTAATGTTTTGAACCCGTACTGAGACGGCCATTTTGGTTTTACATAATGTATACTTAGAGCAATGCTTTTATTAAAACGGCGTGTAACGTGCTTGTGTTGTTTCAGACAGGTATTTATGCACTGTTTATGTTATGGATCTGGGAGATTATTGTTTAGGCTTTATTATGCTTTCGACCTGGTAATATAATCTGTTATATGCAACTCACTTATTTCAGTTTAACTCCTCACCAAAAGATTGTCTGAAAGACATCGTAGCTTAGGGATATAACCGTCGTACAAACCTTTAAAATATACACATGTCTTTGTATAATTTTCTCTTATTTGGGTACAATAAAATACGCACATTTTTATATCTTTATCAGCAACCAAAACAAAGAATCAAAATATAAACCAAGGTGGCAGAACCAGTGTAGTTCGACCGGGGAAGTACCACCGCCACACCTATTTCTAGCGTGAAGCATTTCTTGGCGACAGTGACCACTTACCATCAGGTGGACTGCATGCCCGTTTGCTACTTCAGTCAGATAAAAATAAATAAATAAACGCAACATACTCGTAATTACTAGGTGTCACATTCGAATTCCAACTTTACCTTACAAATGTATCTTCTCATGTTGTTAGAGCATTATTTGTCACGCATGCTTATGTTCGCGTGCGTGAATTAATTTACATCACATCCCGCGTGATATTAAAGTACTCACTTTCGTATGAAGAGACTATATTGTTCGTGGGAGTAGCTATGTACTTGATCTTAAGTACTGTTCTCATCTTATATGAGTTTAATTGCTGGTCTACGTAGACGGTGTACGGTGTATCTTTTTTTTTTATAAGATTGAAGTAGCAAACGGGCATGCAGTCCACCTGATGGTACACAGAAGTTCATGGGCGGCAGTGACCACTGTCACTGCCGCCCATGGACTTCTGTAAACAACTTCATATACTACATGAAGTTCTATCTAAAGTCATTTACAGATGCGTTGCTACTCCCGAGGACTAAGATCGTCACCTCATATAAGTGTACCGACAACCACACCCTTCCATCGAAACGAACATCCTACTGTCAAGACTGATTGTTTCTTTCTTATTTTTATACGTCAGTTAAAAACATACAAGATTCTGAATTGACAATTTAAAACGGGTAACATGGAAATCCAATGTAGTAATCGGTTAATTTAACTTGAATGATAAGTTTAGATTCATGTTCTGGATCTGGGTGTTAGTGTATTCGTCTTGTGTGTGTCCATGGTACCGACGAGCGTAGAAATCGTGTTTTTTGGTTAATTAGTCAGGGCATCAATGATGAAACACTGCCCCGAGTATGTTATTATTATTCCAGGCTAACAATTAACACGGTTTAATAAGCCGAAGGGGCAGTAATCTCTAGTAATCGGGTCGGATTTACGTATAGACCTATAGCTACTACGGATTACTGCGGTTTGAAGTTATGATAGAATAGTACCATATAATACATATCGTCAGTGGAAAAGAAATAATGGTAAAGCGCCAAAATAGCATTTGTGGGGAATGAGGTTTGAAGTTGTTTTTTGCAGAAAATAAATCATGTCACCTTTATTTTTGGTAAGATTATGTTGAGTAGTATGAACTCCCAACAACAAGTGCCATGGACACATACAAAGACGAACACATAAACACCCAGATCCAGAACAAGAATCTAAACTCATCATGCAGAGATCTGTCTGGCCGGGAATGAAATGAAATGTCTTTATTTTGTATAGGCCTACGTGGCACTTACAAATTGTCAGTTACATTTTTTTCTTACATAGAGAGTTATAGGCCACAGTCCACCGCGCTGGCGCAGTGCGAATTGGTGGACTTCACACACCTCCGACAACTTTTATTTTTTGTTTGTTTTTTTTAAGAACTCTCGGGTGTGTAGGTTTCCTCACGATGTTATCCTTTACCGAAAATCAGTGATAATTAATGCCTAATATGCACATAAATCAGTGATGCGGCTTGGGATTGAACCGCGGACCTCCCAATCGAGAGGGCAAGTTTCAACCATTAGGCTATCACTGCTCTTATGCTATCGCTACTACCGCATACATTTAAATGCGGTAAAACCCTCCATATCTCGATTTAAAGGCACCACCGCCACACCTACCGTATAATTGATTGCACGCTTTTTACCACTCTTATATTAAAAAAGGTTTAAATTGTTCTCCATTCCCATTCACGGTTATGCAACCGGCTGAAATGCATATACAATTAGTTTAATGCATTTTATGCAAACGATGTACGTAACGACTCGTGCTTTTAAATGTATTCGCATTATCATGGGAATGTCACTTTTAGGTCAATTCGACACACTTTCTGAAGAGGGGAAACCTATGCTATACTTGTTATATTGTCTCGTTTATAGTATCTTCGTGGCAATGGCGTGGTAGTTTCTGACACTTTTTTCAGCATAGTTTTTATCATTAAGGTATATTTTATCCCGTCCCTGTAGCTCCGGGATCAGAATAGGGCTACGGCATCCCCTGCCTGTCGTAAGAGGCGACTAACGGAGGTTCCGGGGTTGCAGACGGCTAGAGAGGGAGCTCGAACCGTTCGGTCAGGCAATCCCGGGAAGGACGGCGATATGTGTGGTCGCATATCGTCGTAAAGACTAGACGGAGCGGTGGGCCCAGCCGCCCATCTGGGAGGAGCCCGATGGGGCAGCGCGCTTGGAGGATTCCGGTTGAAGTCGTTTCGAGATCCCGGAGTCCTTCATTTCAGCGCCGAGGACGACCACCGGGGGGGTTTTAGTGCGGTAAGGTATATTTTATCCACTCGTCGACGGATGAATTTCCATCCACATCAACTGGACCCGTGGCAGTCCTCTACGGTTCGGTTTGCGCGCTCCTATTTGCCGCGGACGTGCAAGATGTGGAATGAGCTTCCTCCTGAGGGATCCCCGGAGCGCTACGACATGGGGCTCTTCAAGAAAGGTGTATAAAGTGCTCTCCTCCAAAGCCGGTGATACATTGGCGACTCCCCTGGTGTTGCAAATGTCCATCGGCGACGGCGACTGCTTTCCATCAGGTGGCCTGTCTGCCTTATCATTAGGTCCAACTATAAATAATATATAAATTTAATCACAATTGCTATACACGATGTCAATCCCGCGGCTTCGCCTGTTTCAGTTATGTTTACCACGATAATAACTATCCTATCATGGTCATATACAAATGTGTACCATACCTCAGCAAAATCTGACCAATAGTCGGAGTATAGCTTTTGCTTAAAAGAGTGACAAATACACACACAATCTCGTAAACTTTCTCATTTATAATATTTATAACATTTTTATTGCTTCCCTTTTTTACATTGTTGTTTTCAATATCGGCTTCATCACTGCTGCTAAAAATACATTAAGCATATTTTAGCAGTAATTACTTGCGGTTTTGGGGAAGAAAATGCTTGAAAATAAGTACATAATTTTAACATGGGTTCGCCACTTGGTTTAAAGTTTTCTTATTCCTAACTTATGTACCTAAAATTTAAAACATACGATTGAAATCACACCTGAAATCAGTCACAAATGCGTTGCTACACCAATAGTTGCAGAACCAACAAATCTAAGAGGATGTCTCTATAGCTGTATCTGGTATACTAAATCCTTTAAATTAAATTATACCGATGAACAACAAAGCAAAAACAATTGCAGTATTACAACCTTTTTTGGTTTAATTAAAACTGTATTCTCAATCAAACCAAGAAAGATTGTAACATCCTAAAAATAGTACAAAAACACCGAGACTATAACAAGTCACCGTAGACCGCGGCTATCACGAAGAGGGCGCAAAGTCCACACTTTACTGCTTTTATCACCTAAGTTTCCACTACCCACACATGTAGTTAAGACCCTAAAGTCAGTATAAAGTTTAATTGAATTCCCCCTTTTACCGCTCACGTCTTCAACTTACGGTTTATTGGCATAAGTTCCATTCCTTGTTTTTTTAATGATAGCTAAAATCGGTATAGTCCACTACTACCACAATATTAAAAAAATGAATATAAATAAGAAAAAAAGACAAACCCGCTGAGTTTCTTGCCGGATCTTCTCAGTTGAGGTCGTATTCCGATCCGGTGGTAGTGTAAGAAAAAAAAAATGTAACTGACAATTTGTAAGTGCCCCCGCAGGCCTATACAAAATAAAGACATTTCATTTCAAATGACACGCGTTAGAACTTTTACTTCTTTCGCGTAACAAGTTAAAAATATTTTTTTAAATTTTATCTTTCGCATAATTTAATCATTTTTTCATAACGCGCCTAAAAAAGGATAACTTCAAAAAAAAAACGTGCGGCACTCGGGGACTGCCGCGGTAAAGTTATTATATAGCATTTCCATTTTCATCCTCATTTTCATTTCAACTTCATACTGTGACTTTTGTGTGATGAATCCTAAAATTTCACTCACACCATTATTTCATAACGCGCCTAAAAACACGCTTTAACACGCTTTCTACACTCATAGCCCCACAGTAGGATTTTCTCCTGTGTCGTGGGTACCATGGACACACACAAGACGAATACACAAACACCCAGACCCAGAACAGGAATCTAAACTCATCATTCAGATACCTGTCTGGCCGGGAATCGAACCCGGGACCCATTGCGCGTCAAACCGGTATGGTAACCGCTGCGCCACGCGGGTCGTCAAAAAGTATTATAACTTCAAAAGTATAACTATCGATATATAATTTGAAGGTGATGACAGATGTGCTTTACACAAGACTAAGTGAAAAGTTTTTTGTCATAGGCTGCCTGAGGATATAAATTTTGGCGACCTTTTTTACGACAAACTGAAGTTCGAAATAAATTTGCCGATCTTCTTTTGAAAAGCACTGCAATTCAATATTCGCAAAACTTTGGCATAAGTCTTGCGAATGCGAATATAAAAACATGTTCGTTACATAACTAATCTAATCATCATTTTCGAATGTATACAACGAAAATCATGACCCCCGTTTCGACGCAGTGGATTAATAAAGACTTATTTTTGTTTCAATGGCCGAAATATGACGGTGTTCGCAGCACATCACAAATATTGTGCAGGTAATTGATGATGGCGGCCACCCGCTTATCTATCAGGGCCAGTATCTGTGACAGTGACTTATGAATACGGCAAAATCCGTTTGAATGGCGATATATTACGTATTATTTATTTTATCATGTGAGAGTTGATTAATAAAGCTTCATATCGCGCGGTGAAAATAAAAGATACCTTATACCAAGTTTGCACTTTATGGGATATATAATATTTATGGTTTCCTTATCTAGCACGAAATGATTAGGTACCTATTAATTCGTTAAACGATAGTCTACGTTGTTAACTGCTCTATAACTACACGAGTTTTGAGTATTTAACTCCATTTGCCGAAATTTTTAGTTGATTTGCTGTCGTTTACAGAATACGAGAAATATTTCAAATAAAAAGTTTCATTTAAATTAATATAAGTCACATTTTAGTCAATTTTTATAATAAAGCAAATAATGACAAATGATAGTCTTAATGAGGTTCTGTGGCCAACAATTTGTATGTTTTGTTACCCCTGGGGACTAAATTAAATCGCTTCACCATAGTATAAAACTAAGTCGATTTCCGCTGTCTGTCCCTATGTATGCTTAGATCTTTAAAACTACGCTACGGATTTTAATGCAGTTTTTCAATTGATAAAGTGATTCAAGAGAAAGGTTTTTATGTATAATATAGTTGAGAAACACCGATAATTTTAATTTTTTTACTTTCCGCCGAGTCAGTTAGTATTAAATAATATGTCTCCCTAATCATACTCTTTAAACCAAAACACAATTGTACCATCGCTTTTTACGGACTTATAAAGTCTGTGTTAAACTGCTGTTAAAGCAGAAAAAGCGACGGTGTTGCCAAGGTCGAACCAAAAAAGTTCCACCACTTTTAAAAATTCGGGAATTTTTGCAAACCTAAACTTTATTTGCCTCACTGGACACAAACCAGAATACATATTTCAGGCCAGTTCCAGCACTTCAAATAAGTCGATAGGCCCCGGCGAGTGCAACGGAAACAGTTTTTGCGACAGAGCTCTCGCGTTAAGCCGGGATAGCGTTCCGGGCATTTCACCTCCGGAATAATTCCCACTCCCGTTATGCCTAAGCTTTTATTTTTAAAACTCCCGATTCACTTTAAATCCATGTACGTGGAAGCTTTGAATTTTGAATACGTCGTGTCATACAAAGAGTTGGTAAATTCATGTATACGGCTGAAAAACGGATTAAAACACGTATATAAACGTATTTAAAACTCCGTAAATGTTACACATAAACTTTTTCTTGCGACTCCATGTTTGAGTTGGTATATAAAAAAAATGGGATATTTCATTGGTTTATGTTTTAAAAAAGATATTCCATTATACAGTATAAATTTTATATTAGATTACTCCAATAAAAAAAGAAGCAAATACCTAAAGTAAAAGACACAGAATATAAAAACTAGGGTAATAGAAGTCTACAACAAAGTATGTAGATACTGATGGGTAGGCGATATATACTTATTAGATAGACATATTACTAGATAACCATCCGTACCTCAAGAAACTATTCAATATCATAATATGAATTAGTGACACTTAAATCTGTTTTCGCAAGTTGTCGTAAACCCGGATGTGGATGGTCCTCGGAAATTTTACTGCGGAATAAATTCTAAGAGGAAAATTCCCAGCTCAGTGAAGTGCAGCGGACAAGGATTATCAATAAAACTATGTTGCTGTTGTGGAAGTTTTATGGATGATGTAAACGAGCATTAACCTAACAGCCATGCTAACCAGGTCATTTGGCCACGTGGGTACAACCTATAATTGTCCCACTGCTGGGCACGGGTCTTCTCTCAGAATGAGTGAGTTTTTAAGCCATAGGCCACCGCGCTGGCCAAGTGCGAATTGGTGGACTGCGAATTAGTGGAGACGGCCACAAATAGAAGTAAATATCGTTTCCAAAAAACAATTATTGTTTATGTTTTCGCCCATAATTCCAAACAATATAGCAAAGTATGATTGAAAACAAAGACATTAACATGCTTTAACATTGCAAAGTATAGGCAAATACGTAAGAATTATTATTTTGAAGAAACGTAATAATCTCATACTAAAGGAAATATGTTTGACTAGCTGAACCCCGCAGCTTTTCCCGTGTTAAAAAAGTCGATGTATTGATTGTCCCGTGGGAATTAGATATTTTCCTACAGTTAAAAGCAGCTTATAAGTTAATCCAGAATGTCAGTTAACTCTCTACGAAATATTATGAAAATCGCTCTAGTCGTTTACATGTGAAGAAGTAACAAACATACACACTCACAAACGTTCGCTTTTAGAATATTAGTATTATTAGTTTCTATACGAGTATGTCGTGGTATCTTTGTCAACGAAATTTAAAAGCACCCTGTGCTTTGCCAAATCAATTCTATTCTAAAAAACAAGTTTCTTCATTAACATGTCCCTTACGCCTTAGATTGCTTTATAATTACAAAATTTGTTATCATTTACTCAAAACATATCAATAAATATGTACAACAAACAACAGATGCAGTTTTAAATAATAGATCCCTTTGCTTACTAGATTGTTACTTTTACCACCTTTTGGCAGCAGTGTTCAGCTTTGCTTCGAAGAATGTGGATAGGAAAGTGGATACTACTAAAGGTCCATAGAGCTTCATATACAACATACAGATTTTAATTTTAACTTTTTGCACGCATTGTGTACGAACTTTAGCTACTATAATTCCGATACCTGAAGATACATATCGTCGTCAACCTATTATTGTCCCACTGCTTGGCACGGGTTTTCTTTCGGAATGAGAGAGTATTAGGCCATAGACCACCGCGCTGGCCAATTGCGAATTGGTGGACTTCACACACCTCCGAGAACTTTTATTTAAAGAACTCTCGGGTGTATAGGTTTCCTTACGATGTTTTCCTTCACCGAAAAGCAGAGATAATTAATTTCTAATACGCACATAATCAGTGGGTGTCTGGGTTTGAACCTCGGACCTCCCGATCGAGAGGGCAATATTCAACCATTATTAATAGACTATCACTGCTCTTAAAGATATGATAGATAGCCTGCCTGAAGATATACCATTTAATTCATTAACGAAGGTCACTCCGACATATCCATCCAGTGTACCGTTTCCAATGAGTGCACTCGAAACAATTTAGCGCGGAGCTCGCCGCGGAAAATTTCAGCTCCGGAATAAATTCCGAGCGGAATAAATCCGCGAATATTTCATGGGCGAGTGCAGAGCGGATGGATTTTATTATTTACCGCCAAGTGGTCGCCGGTTTCGTTAAAAGCCACTGGCACGCTGGAAGTGTTTAAATGTCCTACTGTAATTATTCTCCCACTAACTGGGGTCACTTTCGGACAGATTTCGCCTGCATTTGTAGTGGTAGAGTGGAATATTTGTTTGCCATTGTTGCGGTGAAATATTGCGCGTTGCTGTTTTATGTAAGACCATGAAACCATTTGGAAAAAATTATAGGTGGTGAAGTAATAATAATAATCTTATTTAAATTCGGCTTTTAATCGAGGATTCTATTCCCAGGAACGCATCACAGGTTTTTCGAATTCGAGTATTCGAAATTAGTTATCACTGTTCTAGGGCAAAGAAAAGAATCTCATGGAAACCTACACACCTGAAAGTCCTTAAAAAAATTCTCAAAAGTGTAAAAGCATATTTGGCCAGCGCGGAAGACTATTGCCTTAAACTATCTCATCCCGAGTGGAGTACTGTGCCCGGTAGTTGAACAATAATAATAGGCTGAGAAGTATAAAGTAAATAGCCAAAAAACGTAGATAAAAGCGACATATTAAATCACCATTCAGTGCTATAGTCCAACAACAGCATTGTCATTTTGCCATTTAAAAATCAACTCAACCGTTTGATGCACTACACACTACTAAACTCTATTACGAATGGATGTCTCTCCTGAGATCATATTAATCCGGCATCCATACGTTTCCAACAAAACGCAAGAACTGTTTCACGTATATCATGGTGGCAACATGATGCAGGCAAGAAAGTGTCATAAAAGAGCTGAAAACTGTACATAATAAGCGTATTCATGATACTTAATAAGTAAAACTCAATGTAATGAACATGAAGCGTCTACATAAACCCCACATAAGTTGGGGACTACTTAAAATTTAATATCATGCCGGGACGAAAACGGGCCACGAAAACACGTGTCAAAGTCGACAAACTTGGCGCGAGTTTTCTGCTAAATGGCCATGTTGCCGCTTTTTACTAAAATTTCTGAGCAAACTTAAGATAAGAAAAATAATTATATGTTAAGTGATATTTCGCGTCTTCACTAACATAGTTTTACACGGTTTTGAGTTCGGTCCCCGGTGAGACAGATGTGATGAATTTAGATATTAATTGTGTTTCTGTTTCTATCTTTGTGTGAGTCAACCCAAGACAAAGGGGAAATCCTAGTGTGGGGTTAAAGTATAGAAAGCGTTATTTGTACAATTGTTGAATTAGTATAAAATCTAAGTAACAAAATACCTAAAAGTTTTTCTGAAGAAACATTTATGGGAACTTATATCAGTACATAAAATGAATCAGGACACAAAGTATTATGCACAAATATATGTATATTATTTTCTTAAAAGAGTAAAAGGCGAGTGTTGGAAAGTGGCCCCTGCCGCCCATGTTCATCTGAAACTAAAAATTTAGTACATATAAGAACGTAAGATATAATAACCTGACTTAGGTTAGAATCAGATGCGTTGCAACCTGTTTCTTTTTTTTTCTATCAGGGCAGAACTTTCTAAAGGTATCTAAAGCCGTGGGAGCGTCGCGGGTTATGTGGGATTCTTACCACACTTACACCCCCCCCCCCCCCGCGACGCCGGCCTCAGCGCTGCGTGGGGGACTCCGGGATCTCCAACGGAACACAAACGGAGTCCTCCGAGCGCGTTGCCTATTTCAGGCTCTTCCCTGGTGAGCGAATACACTCACCGCACCTTCTGTTATTTACGGCGGCATGCGACCGCACTTGGACCGCCCGAAAGCCTCTTTTAGTCGTCTCGTACGACAAGCAGGGGATACCGTAGCCCTATTCTGGTCTGGCGTTGCAACCTACGAGGACTACGTTGGATAGCTTCGGGTCGCCTTTTCCACATGTTCCAAACCAAAACAAAGCAACGCTTAGCACTGCTATTATAAGGTAGAAAAAATGTGGCGGTGCCTGCGAAGTCGAACCATAAAAAGTTCTACTACCTTTAAATTGTGTTCGTAATAACTAAGATAATAGGAACTAAGGAATACAAAAAAGTGGAAATTAATATCACATATCAGGCAACGGGTGTACGAGTGCAAAAACTTAGCACAACTTGTCCCTCTGGCGTGACTAGCTACGTCTAACTCGGCCTAGCTTAGTTGGCACTTCGCCAGATAGGCGCATCTGGTCTGTGTCACTATTAAGAAATTCTTCGACCTACAGCCTAGGAAACATTGTACGTCGTATATTGCCCGGCCCAGTAGTAGTCGCCATCCCGGTTGGACATACATGTTGTTCCAGGATCGATCCTCGTCCGATAGATTTGGAAATGATGAAGTTCTGTTTGGGTTTGGGTGTCTGTTTGTTGTTGTGTGTCCATGGCAACTGCACTACAAGAGAAATCCTAGAGAGGGGTTATGAGGTTTAGAAATGCGCTATTCTACCTTTGGTTGGAATCAAGTGATTGCAATCGGCGTTACAATATACCTTCTCTAGAAAAATATATATACGTCGCATCCGGTTATTTTGAGTCGAATCGGAAGCGGTATATTTAAATCAAGCACCATTCACTTTTTTCGCTTTATATCTGTAAAGTTACGTCGTGAAGCATTTTCATTACTAAATCTACCGAGCAATATTTTTTACTCCAAATCGTTAGCAAGCAAGTTGTAAAGCTAGCTTTTCGTATCATGATAGGCAAGCTGCCAGGACGTGCCCGCGAATTGTCCACGCATCTGCGCTTATCGTCCTTGGAGTAGTTTCAATGATAATCATTCATAAGTAAGTGTTCCCAGGCTTGGTAGAAACAGTTGCGAAACTCAATTTTAATTCTTGCAGATGTTTAAGGTAGCAACACTTTGTAATTCATTTTATTTAAATTTTTTCTATGTTAACACTCTTGTATTGATGTTTCTGACAATGTATTCAGTAAATATATGATTCTGCACACTTGCGCAATATATGTTTAATCACAGTATTAATCATATATTAAGCAAAAGTAATGGATCATCTAAGTTTTTGTTTGCTCTAAAGTAGTTCAAAAAGCGATTAAATAACATAAAACCTATGCCAAACTACGAGTTTTCTCGTGGATTTTTCTTTATTACAATCCATTGATATTGTCTTCTTTTCAGATTGAATTTTCCTTTGCATTTTAACTTCTACCTGTAGCCTCTATTCGAGTAAATCGCGAAGCAATTGTTTTTCATTCCCAAACTTTAGCAAGCAAGTTGTAAAGTTAGGTGGCTTCTCCTATCGTGATGGGCGAGCTGCCAACACGTGCCCACGCGAATTGCCCACGCATTTGCACGTATCGTCCACGGAGGGTTATGTAATTCTGTTTTGCTTCAGCGTGAGCCACTGTTTTAACGAGCTTGTTAGAGAAATATATAGATAATATATAACCCGATTACGTAAAGAAAATTATGTCAAAATAATAAAATAGTAGTCTTTTTATAGTTCTACCTAACGATAAGGCAGACACGCTACCTGATGGAAAGTGGACACCGTCGCCTATGGACATTTGCAACACCATGCAATATTGTTATTAATCCAAAATGGCGGACGGAACAATGGCAGACTACATATTTTTGCACAACCCACCCTATATGGTATCGAAGGAAAGAGCTTAATTTGTAGAACACATAAACTACAAAATATTCAAATCCAAGTTGGCCATCGTAAAAAAGCAGGATTATATACTTTCCTACAACCAATCCAACCTATCCGCGAGATCGTACACTAAATTTTGCTCAGACCTATGTATGTGGTATCCTGGACATATATAAAGTATATAAAGTTGTACGATGCAACAAAATGACGGGTTTGACTACATTTTTTTCACTTTCAGTGCATTGAAATAAAAGCTTGTTTAAAAGTATTTTTATATTATTTTATCTCTTTCATCTTAGTACCACTCACAGTGCTAACAACACTTTAAATTAGGCTATTCAAGCTGGCGTAGCTCCAATATCGACCTCCGCTTCCCACGCACACCCAGTTGTTTGGCGAAGTAATAACACCTGTTTATTCGGCTAATGGACTTCTGTTTGTTTTCAGTGTAAGGACAAACAAAGCCTGAACTGAACTGTATTAGCAGTAAACAAAATCTATGCATGTAATTAATTGGTTTAACTTATACGTGTAGTTGGAGGTTATAAGCTTGTAGAAGCATAGATAGAGTGTGGAACTCGCGGTTAAAAACCTAAATACATGTTCGAAAGAAACATCATCTGTCTGGAAGCAGCCTTGAAGCCTTAATATTATTCAAATTCATCTTAATTTGAAGATGATTAATAAGTTATATTATGTAACGCACAATAAATTCCGTAGGATAGAATAGTTTGGCAAAGGTTCTCTCGTCAGGCCAGGTGATCATGTCTAAGGTGTAGTCGTACTTGGATATTTTCAACTAGGAACTCTTATATATGGCGGATAACACTTCTTACACTATGTACTAGTACCGTTATCGTTTCGTTAATAACGATAATCCATAACATGGTATTGTCCTTCGTTTTTGTCTCCTCTTGGAATGGAAACATTCACGATATGGTTGATTAATTATTTAAAACATAAATATATTTTTCCAATATCGTTAATAACTAGCTTGCATATTGTTTTCCGGTTTTTCGATCACATTAATTTAAGAGTTTACTACTTGACCCGGCGAACTTTGTTCCGCCTAAAAGTTAATAATATGAAATAATCAGTGTTCTTCCACTATATAACGCATTTAATATACTTAAAAACCTTCCTTTTGAATCACACTATCTATTAAAAAACAGCATTAAAATCCGTAGCGTAGTTTTAAACATCTAAACATAGGGACAGACAGCGAGGAGCGACTTTGTTTTAAACTATGTAGTGAAGACAATTATGAGAAGAATGAAGCGACCATCTTTTTAATGAGTGGCAACCGATCTGTGCAGTTAAAGTTGGACACAGATGTCCGCGGCCGACAGTGACCACTTAGTATCAATGCAAGCAAATAAATCACGCTAGCTCGCGCTAATTCAGCCACAAAGTTTTCAACCCAGGTCCAGCGTTATAAAGTTACATCTGTACAATTAACTTTGATACCCTCAAACTATTTCCATGAGCGATATAATTTACGACAATCATAACAATACGCAGTCCCTTATCGCTCGTTCGCGATACGGCGACAGTTTCGCCGTTTATAAGTTACGGGAACCTTAACTTTATGGTGCAAAATCATCAGTTGTAAAGGAAGAGAGTCCATTATTAAGTCATAAAACAAAGAATATTGCTAAAATTATTACGTCTGTTGTGGTGACACCTTTACGTCAAATAAAATTATCATCCACTAGCCTATACTTGTCACATTTACTTTGTAAAGAGTAACCTATGTATAGTATCATTTTAGCTCGTATTTACAAACACACATAACCTTTGTATATTTATAATTTGACTGACTTAAGATAATACATTATTATCCTCCTATCACCCAGCATATAAACCACATTATATAATAGCTATGTGGCGACGTGTAAGAGGAACATACAAACACACTTTCACATTTATAATATTCGTATTGTAAGTATGGATAAATAATTGGATACCCCTAATTACCGTCCCTGGAACTACCGCTCTGTGCTTCAAAAGAAAACTTCTATAAATAAACAAGCTTACGTTGTAGTACACTGTTGTAACACTTACAACAAAATAACCAAAACACACTTGCCCAATATTATTTTATCACCGCATTTTTAACATGAAAATAGTTTGCAAAATAGCGGATATGCGAATATCAAAAGTGGAGGACCGCAACCGGAAGTTCATCCCGGGCCGGAAGCGGCCTGACCACGGAGCTGCGGCCCACATAACCACCCTAAACACGTTAGGCACATCAATTTTGCTTTAAACTTACTTTGCGTTGGCTAAATTAAGGCTCGTGTAATTAAATGAGGAAATTTGGAACCTTGTTTATTACAGAGCGTAGCTTTAATTTAATTTAAAGACTGGATGTATATTTTATATTTATTTTTACGTAATCTTAAGTTTGAGTGTTGTTTGAATGTGTTATAGTGAAAGAATACATCGTAAGGAAACCTACGAAATCTGGGACTTCTTAAAAAATTTGTTCAAAAATGCGTCTTGCCCAATGTACTTAACTAACAATTTGAGAGAAGATTCGTTCTCAGCAGTAGCACAAAAATGGGCTGACGACCACACACAAGGGTCCAACTAAACTGCCAGTATGAAGGACGCTTACATTATTACGCTGGTATTATTTCTTACTTTCACTATAGAATCACTCGTTTCTGTTGGATTTGTAAATATATATCAACGCAGGGAAGCCAACTTTCGATACCCGAGCCAAAATATTATTAAAAAAAAACGTAAACTTTAAATTAAATAGACTATCTAGTATCTTGGATGTCATAAAATATAAAAAAAATTAAAACAAAAACTATTTAATCCATGAAACTATTCTAAAATTAGTAATTGATTTTGTGTATATAACTTAATTTTCTTTTTGAGATACGACAATTTCGCATTCCTGCGTCGATATAATTCTGAAAAAAAATTCACAATGGGCATGTTAGATTCAAAACGTTTATACATAAAAAGATTTTATAGGTTTGCGATGTCCGCCAATTCGTAATGGGCCAGCGCGGTGGACTATGGTCTAAAACTCTCTTATTTTGAGTAAAGACTAGTGTCCAGCATTGAGACAGTAATGGATTGAAGACACTTTTTTCGTCTGTATTCGTCTTTATGCGATTTCGTGTAATTCAGGGCACAGAAAAAATCGTTATTACGTTTCCTTTGTCAGTTACATATTAAGAACTCTTTCAAAGCGCTGTAATTGTAATTCACTCCTTACAAACGGAAGAGGCGCTAAACTTTTCACTTCCTCGACTTACATGGTACATGAAAGGGCCGCTGAAGATGGGATCGCGCAGTTTACCTTCTTGTATAAACCGTAAGGACCAATTCAAAGGGCAAACAGACTTGCCGGCCACTTCTCTGGATAAGGAACTTGTTTTATTGCAACAGAGTGAAATATCACAAATATCACATGTTAATTTTCTATATTTTTACTGACTACTGGATTCGAACCTCGGACCTTCGATTGGAAAATCGTTCGATTGAAAAGTCCATTGTTCGTGAGGGGCAGTCGCCACTTACCATCAGGTAGACTACATGTTCGTTTGTGAAATTTAAATTATATAAAATACTTTTAGGTAGTACCTATATGAGTTCTATAACAGCAGTGGTGTTTTCAAAAACATACCTATTCGAGGCTTCTGATTTCTCCTCGGAGTCAAAATTAACTCAGCATTTTGATGCTGGACAAAGGCCTGTCTTAAGAAAAGTTTTTACGAATATAACTATTGGTACGGTGACCCGTGCCTACCAGTCGTATTAGTAGCCAAAGTAGATGTTGATGATGTAGAGAAAGACGCTGCACCTATCTTTTTTTTATCTGACCGAAGTAGAAAGCGAGCATGCAGTCCACCTGATGGTAAGTGGTCACTGCCACCCATGGACATCTGCTATCGTCTTGATACAGAACATGGGTTCTATCTTCGGATTTTATCCATCAACCGTCGCCAAATACCTCCACGGGAAAATGGATGATATTATTCACGACCGACATCATACCTAACAATTCCTTAGTTTTCAGATATAACAATGTGTATTTGTAGCCTTCCTATCGTTTATTTAAATTAAAGCATGTAAAGGTGTAATAAAATATATTTTATCTTTTATCGTTTCGGGTGAGACAAGTGGCTAGAGCAACTAATACTTAGGAAGCTTCCTTCCATTTAAATTTACAATGACGTGCAAGTGGAGTCTCCTTTTACTTATTCAAATTACTTCCCGGGCTTAACAGAGCCTTGTTAACTAACGTTTGGGAATGTAAATAGAGATGTATACTGCATGCCTCTTCTTAAATGGACAATGGAGGAAATTTAAGAAGGAAAATACGATTACAGAATTGTTTCTGTCTTCTGATAAACTTTTGTGTTGTGATAAAGTTACCGATGGGGTTAGGCAATTTCGTGATGACATCTTGGTCTCGAAAACTCATTCTTCTCCTCTATTTAGATACGTACATATTGTATGTTCCTAGATTACTTTGTATCTCTCACACCAAACCCTTTAAACCAAAACATAAGGTCTACATAGGTAGCCAGAGGTAACGAGCTTTACCACCTCTCTTTTGGTAAATAAAGGTCTCCCACAAGGCGAATTGATCATTCATGTGAGTCATCCAATAGTCGTTGTTCAAAGCTGTTGTTGAGAAAATTTCAATAGCGTGTTTTAAAAACACTACTAGCGCCATCTCTTCACAAATTACGGAACGTGGTCACTCCCAAACCTCTACTTAACCTATGACACCATACAATGAATTCATCCGCTCCATTCTACACTTAGACATAATGTTATGACCGGCGATAATTCGCGTATCACGTTCTACTGACCTGCCGGCAGCAGTTGGCGAGTCGCCAGCCGCCCGCGGCACATCGCCTGACACCTTCTAGCAATAAAACACCCAGATTTATGACGTCAGATAGTAGGACGTGGAGCGATGGCGCAGATAGAGCTTACTAGCGGTTGTATGTTAATTTTTATTTCTACCTAATAAAGTGTTAAGCACTGCTGTGTTCATGTTTGAAGCGAATGGTAAGGTATACTATCTGAGGCGTTCCAACTCAATCCTAACGTTGGAGCAACGTATCGGTAGCCTAACTTAGGTAAGACTAATGATATCTGATATCAAGAGCAGTGATAGCCTAATGGTTGAAACTTGCTCTGTCAATCGGGAGG
The DNA here is from genome assembly GCA_949699795.1 of Spicauda simplicius. Taxonomy (NCBI): domain Eukaryota; kingdom Metazoa; phylum Arthropoda; class Insecta; order Lepidoptera; family Hesperiidae; genus Spicauda; species Spicauda simplicius. The sequence goes on along the minus strand of OX453068.1, from coordinate 21,249,920 downwards.
TCCGAAGTCAAACCCAGGCATGCACCACTGATTTATGTGCGTATTAGAAATTAATTATCACCGCTTTTCGGTTAAGGAAAATATCGTAAGGAAACCTACACACCCGAGAGTTCTTAAAAAAAAGTTCTTGGAGGTGTGTGAAGTCCACCAATTCGCACTTGGCCAGCGCGGTGGACAATGGCCTAAAACTCTCTCATTCTGAGAGAAGACCCGTCAGATCCGGGCGAAGAAATGTCTATGGGTGGCAGTGACCACGTACCATGAGGTGAACTATTCGTTTGCTACCACAATAATATTTTGAAAAATAAGAAGTTATAAATACGTCAACGCCAATAACTTCTCCTTATCTAACACATGCCTTGAAGCGTAGCGCGTCGTAGTAATTAAGAATATAACAGTAGCAGTATTTAACTCTTCAAACGCAACACAATTGCTGCTTTATTGGACACCTCATCTGATTAATTATGCGAATAAAACAATTTCACTACCGTTGAAATAAGAGAAGAAAAGTATTTCCCCACTCTGACCCACCATTGTAAGTCAGTAATTTCGAAGTAATTGAAAAGTACAATATTTCTCCTAATGTTACTACCAAACAAACAACAAAAAACCAAATTGAAAAAGTAGGGGATGCTTCCTATTTTAAGTAAAACTACTGAGTAGTAAGTAAATTACTTTACTAAACATAAATGGCAATAACCGTAAAACCGGGATGGAACTAGTCGAAAACTGAGAACTACCGGAAAATAGTAGAAGCAAATGAGCGCAGTAATTTCGAAAAAAGCAAAACATCTACGAACCAGCGTTTGTGAAGTTGTTTTATTTCTAGCGTCGGAATTAGCTTCCGCTTAGTTCAAAAAGCAATTCGAAATAGGTGGCCTTGACATCGACACGAAACTGGATGTACGAGTTTTTACTATGACGACTCGCGTGCCGGAGCGTTCACCATACGGTCTGACAGTGGGTTCTAGGTTCATGTCTCGGCGAGACAACTGAATGATGAATTTTGATTTCTGTTTTGGGTCTGGCTGTTTGTGTCTTAATCCTTGTACGTCCATGAAAAATGTGCTGTAGGGCTGCGAGTGTAAAAATTGTGTGTTTGTGTACGTGTATTTATTATAGGATAAAATATTTAAAAACAACTGGTCTTATTTATATATGAGACTGATAATTCCCGCAGTTTGAACTGCTTCAGTCACGTTTATGATGGTAACGAGTATCCTATGTGCTAGGTCATGAATTATGTGTGTGATAAATTTTAACGAAATCCGATCCGAAAATTCTGCGTGAAAGAATAGCGAACTCACAAACATCCTCATAAACTTTCTCATTTTTTAGCTTTTGCATAACTTTTATCGCGGGCTTTGAGCGCGGCGATCGAATCAAGATATTCCGTAACGAAAAATCCTAACCCCCCCACTCCTACCATGTAGCGCGGCCGAGCGTTCGCATAACATGTATGTATATGGTACGAAAGTACGAAGCTCGCACGGATCGAGATGAGATCTTCGTTAATGGGACGAATATCTAAGCAGCTGTTTGTGAGAAAGTATATAGTATCAAAGAAAAAACTACGGTATAAATGAATCAATAATTATAATTGCATAACTTGATAAAAATGCTATGCAATAGCTTTACCGCGGCAGTCCCCGAGTGCCGCACGTTTTTTTCTATTTGAATGAAATAGCAAACGAGCGTGCAGTCCACCTGATGGTAAGTGGTCACTGCCGCTCATGGATATCTGTAATTAACTTCATACAGAACATAGGTTCCGTCTAAAATCCTGGTAAGCATTAGGACCAAGTGAGACTTTCCACAATTACCTAAGAGACGGAGAACACCGAACCACACCGCTAGAGCAGATATGATACTAATATCTTTGATTTCTGCCTAGACCACGTATGGGTACCACGTATGGACCAGAGACGTATGGGTTAAATTAGAAAATAAAGAATTTAAAACGTAACGTAACGTAATGAAACAATTTAGCAATAATAAAAGTAAAATCAAATGCAAATTCATATCTACGCCTAATACACATTTTACTCAAAAAGTCTCCACGACTTAATACCGAAATAATTTGATTAAGCCTTAAATTTATCCCTAAAGAACATTACGCATCTAAAACAATCGTTAGGCCTTAACACACAGTTCAAATGCTCACACATCCCGTAATGAAACCACAGTCCGAAACTAAAGCTTAATTATGAGGAGTCAAACTGCAAAGCAGACCATGGGCGATCATTAAACAAAACCAACGAAATTTCATTAAAATATTCACGTATTTCAAAATATTTTAACAAGAATCACAACCGACTTTTGAGCCCCAAAAATTTAATTATAACTTACATAAATCAATGTTAGGTTTGAATACAGTCACAAAGACGACGCGAATTAAAAAATGTCGCTTTCTACACTCATAGCCCCACATTAGGATTTTCTTCTGTGTCGTGGGTACCATGGACACACACAAGACAAATACACAAACACCCAGACCCAGAACACAAATCTAAACTCATCATTCAGAAACCTCTCTGGCCGGGAATCGAACCCGGGACCCATTGCGCGTCAGACCGGTATGGTAACCGCTCCGCCACGCGGGCCGTCAAAGCTATATAGATAACGTCAATTTGCAAACTGAGGCAATTGAAATGATACAAGTACGAGTACGAGTATTTTTTTTATCTCACAGAAGTAGCAAACGAGCATGCAGTCTACCTGATGGTAAGTGGTCACTGCCGCTCATGGACATCTGTAGTCAACTTCATACAGACATGGGTTCCATCTGAAGTCAATCACAGATGCGTTGCTACTTCCGAGGACTATGATGGTCGCCTCATGTGAAAGTGTGCCGTGTATATTACAATTCGTACAGCCGTTTGGGTGTAGCGCTTTCGTAGACTTTAATGTCCATGCGGGTTCAATAGACATACGTTTGACGACCCGCGTGGTGGAGCGGTTATCATACCAGTCTGACGCCCAATGGGGCCCGGGTTCGATTCCCAGCCAGACAGGTATCTGAATGAGTTTAGATTACTGTTATGGGTCTAGGTGTTTGTGTATTCGTCTCGTGTGTGTCCATGGTACCCACGACATAGAAGACAATACTAGTGTGGGGCTATGAGCGTAGAAAGCGTGTGTAAAAAAAACAAAAAACAAAAAAAACTGCCTACGAATTGATGATTGACTTTAAAGACTACTTTAATGTGAACAAAATACGTTAAAACACATCAAAATCGGCTTATCCATTAATTAACTATAGTGGAATAAATATACACATAGATTAAACTTGTAACAAGCCACTTTTTATAAAAAAAAATACGTACATACAAACACACACGCTGGAAAAACTACCCTCCTTAGGCAATCAGGTAATAAGGCAATCAAACTATGATACCCAAAACAATATTCAAATCGTGTACAAAGAGGTGTCCCGGGGGAAAGATTCACCGAGTCATTAAAAGACGTGTAAATAAGAGCGAAAGGGAAACTCAGCAAAAACTCTGGGGACGATAAGTTTCTGTAAATGGGGTCATTTGTCTAATAACGTACATTCTAAGTCTAAGGGATTTCGTGAAAGAATTTTCTTACATTCTCCATTACGTAATTGAAAGTTCACGTACTCGCTTACATGTTACTCTCCTTTTGAGTGGCGTAATTGAAGTGAATTCGATATGGTAGCAATGTAGGAGTAAAATAAATGTGTATTTAATTTTCTCCAATATTTTTTGAACATCGTACCGATTTAAGAGTTGAATGAATTTCGAAAAAGTGATTAAAAACAAAGGTAAGATGTACAAAACGACACGACTTGAAAAGCAGATGGGTTGACGCGAATGTTTGTAAAAGGAAAGATTAAAAAAAAATGTGTGCGTGTACTAGCGTACACTCGTAAGAAGTGAAACTTCTTTATGACGTTATTTTTCAAAAAATAATTTACTATATGCAACTTTACAGAAATTGGTTAAATAAAGTTAAATTAGATAAAGTTTAATAAAAGGCTTTTATTAAACTTTTTCTAATAATTTAATTTATAATAATCTATCTAATATCACGCGTGGTAGGGATAAGAAAAAGATGGCGCGTAACAGAAAAAGATGGCGCGTAACAGAAAAAGATGGGGCGTAACGAAAAAATGTTATACTAAATTTTTTTCCAACCCCGATAAAGAAGTTTCACGTCAATAAAAAATCGAAAATGTACAAAAAACGTGTACATACTCCTTTCACAATAATCGAAAACCTATACTATTTATTTACGGTATAAGTATAGTATGATAATCTGTACAATACACGTAAATATACAAATAACGATCGGAATACAAAACTTTTTTTTCGATTGTACTTTAAGTGGGAAATGGTTTCACCAACCTACTTTTTTTGGAGCAATAAATAATTTATGAAGATACAGGGTTTAATAATCTGATCTTGACCTTAATTCGATACAAAACCCGAAAGCACATGGAGTTAATGGAAGTCTTTATAATTGTCTCATTAAAACTGAAGATATTGCTACGTGCGGGCATTAGATACAATCTGGCAATATTTCACAAACTTCATTAAAAGCCTTACATGTGTAAAAAGGGCCGATCTGGGAACAATTCTAAGCAAACCCTCCGTGCTCCTGGGAGCGATATGTTTGCTACGAATGAGGTTATTTGTTTCGGTAACAACTTTCTTGCTGACTTAATAACTAATGCGAATCCCATTTAAAAGGTAAATTCGTTTGTATTTTTTAAGATAAGGCAAAAGGGTCCAAGCGAATAGTAAAAGTAAAGAAATCTTATCTAAAGCCGGTAAGAAATGGGCCTTGAAACTAAGTTTGCATGCGACATAAAAATCTATAGTTGATCAGTTGTAATGATTGTTTAAGGTCAAAAGGTAAGGGAAGTAGAACGAGCATGGTTCGACCACGGAAGGACCACTGCTACGCTTATTCAAGCGTAAAGCAGTTCTTACGTTTCCGTAGAGAAGTTTCGTTGCCAGCCCACTTTCATGTGAGGCGAGTATCTTAGATCTCTGGAATAGCAACGCATCTGACCTTTCACATAAAAACTTCTTAAGTTCACAAGCTGCAATGGGCATCTGACATCAGAAGAGCCTCTCCTATACATATATATATAATTAAACAGCTAATGAAAGATGCAGTCCACTTGATATGGGATCTGTGCGTAAAGGCGTTTGTAATAAACCTTAAATATGATCATAGTTAGCTAAAGTCAGATATATGTCCCATATGTCTAAGTTGAAATACACGTAAGGTAGTGTAGTTACATAGTCATTCAAACTCTACTGGACTGGTTGAAGGCCTATGTCTAGCAGTGGACATCGAAGGGCTGATGGATGAATAGATAGATAGTTACATAACTTTCAAGCCAGAAAACACCACTTAACATTCCTACTCTAAGGGATATAGAGGACAATCATTCCTCCAATCCATTTCGCATCTCAATAAGCCTGCTACAAGAAGCAGGTGTCGACAATCGTGACGCAATATTCTGCGATAACGTTTCGACATCACTGCGAACATCGTGACAAATGACCCACCGGATACAGCTTCAGGTACACTTTATATCACTACAAATAAATTCTCCCTCTTTTTTTTTACACAGATCTTAAGATATCCCACGTCAGATTAATAAAATGTTACTAAGATCGGCATCTGTAACCAACTGAAGATTTTAAAGTTTAATAAAAGGCTTTTATTAAACTTTATCTAATAATCGAATCTATAATAATCTATCTAATATCACGCGTGGTAGGGATAAGAAAAAGATGGCGCGTAACAGAAAAAGATGGCGCGTAACGAAAAATAAGAAAAGATGGCGCGTAACGAAAAAATGTTACACTAAATTTTTTTCCAACCCCGATAAAGAAGTTTCACTTCAACAACCCCGATAAAGAAGTTTCACTTCAACAACACCGCTAATTCTGCTGCTGTGAATCAATAATTGGATAATTATTTCTCTGGATCCTCTTCGCAACTGAATAAGATCTCAAAACAAGAAACAGGTGTCGACAATCATGACGCAATCATTTTTGATTATGTCGTCGCTTCGAATACCGTGACAAACGGCCCATGACTTGTGGAACTAGTTTTTGGTACACTTTTTACCCTATGGATAGGTTTGCACAAATTTCATCCAAAATTGTGCGTACATATTGTACGTATCAATTGTCCAAATGGACAATCCAAGACGGTTTGTGGCGATTGAAGATAATATGAAAGACAATATTGGAACCTCAATAAGACTTCGCAACAAGAAACAGGTGTCGAAAATCGTGACGCAATACTTTTCGATTACGTCGTCGAGGCGAATACTGTGATAAATGATCCACAAGTTGCGGATAAAACTTTTGCTACACTTTTTACCACTGGAGATAGGTTTTCTCTTTATACCAAGACTTTTCATTATACCACTGTAGATAGAATTGTTTCTTTAGTCAGATTTAAGTAACAAAGGAACACTGGAATATAAATGGTTACTGCCGGTTTAACTTTCATAAGAAACTTTATAAAGAACAAGGGTTCATCTATATTCAAACACAAATGCGTTACTACTCCCGAGGACTAAGACTTTTTATATGAGGCGACCATCGTAGTCCTCGGGAGCGGTAACGCATCTTTGATTGACTTCAGATAGAACCCATATTCTATTTGAAGTTGCTTACAGCTGTCCATGGGCGGCAGTGAAAACTTACCATCAGGTGGACTGCATGCTTGTTTGCTACTTCAATAAGATAGAAAAAATGGTTGCTGCGTATAAAAGTGACCCGGCGACTACAATCTTTAATCGAAATGCAAAAACTGTTTCAATCTAGAAATAGGTTTTGCCGTGGTACCTCCCCGATGGAACTACACAGGTTCTACCTCTTGGTAATAAGCTGCTATAAGGTCAAAGTAGGATAATCATTCTACTCAATCTATTTCCCATCTCAATAAGTATTTACACCAAGAAGTAATCGTGTGAGCAAAAAGGTGCAGGCAATCGTGACAATACTTGCCGATAACGTGGAGTCGTCGCTACGATAATCTTGACAAATGGCAAACGAGGTGCGGATACAACTTTAGCTAGACTTTCAGCTTTCGATAGGCCTGTTCTATTTTTGCATAGATGGTGCGTATGATATTTGCGTAAAACAGTAGAAATTATATATATTTTATTATTGCAATACTTATTTCTCTTATTTGAAATCATCCCCTCCCCCTCAATTTTTCTATTCACAGGCCTTAGTTAAAAATCATATAGCCTATGTCACTCTATGTACTAAGACGATTAAAATGACACGTCATATGTCACAATGGCTGAAGCCGTTTGAGCTGTCGGGCGTACCAAAGTAATTGACATACATTCGCACGAAAAACCATTCTTCTGACGTAGTCGGTAACAAGAAGCACGTCTTGGCGCTGCGGAAATCGTGACAAATGGCGCATGAGATGCGAATCTCACTTTACGTACAATTTTGTACTACTGTAGATAAGATTGTTATTTTTTTAATGGGGCTAATGTGATTTTTTACTTAAAAGTAGAAATATATCGTTTACGCTATGAAGTAAGTAAAATCATTTATGGTCATTAAAGTATAATCAAATTATGAAAGGGCTATGACAGCGATGTTGGTTTATTTTCAAGTCTTTTCAAGGTTATAAATATGTCAATATATAAGACGTTCTGCGCTTAAGTTAATATAATAACGTTAATATAATAACGGTTTTGTTATTATTTAGATACGATTGACGTTGGTACCGATGTCTAAGTGCTATAATCGATGTATAATCTTGACCAACAACTTCAATCTACTTATGCCACTTCCCTATTTTAAAAATATATAAAGAAGTTTAACAAAACAACGTCGAAGAACTCATACACGTAATATTTTCGTACATGAAGACAAATATAGGTCTTAAGCTGTAAAAATGGATAACTAGTTTCACTTTACACTCCAGAATTTACTCACTCGCGAGCACAAAAAGAAAATACGGCAGAGAACCTTGTTTGAGATCCGTGTGTAAACATTAAGCGCTTCAAGCGATTGCTGACAACAAACAGCGCTTCAAGCGCTGCGCTATATACTCAATATCGTATGTGAACTTACTCTGTTTTATTTATATGTTCTGCACTCTCTTTGTGCTTGCAAGTCTGACCTAGGAACCGTTTAAAATAAAGGAGCTTTCTTGTAGTGAGTATGACGGTCTAAGTACTTACTTTAAGTTATATTTAATCTATTTAAATTCTTTAAAATGACAAATATTTTTATTACACAATGCTGATAAGAGTTGTTTGTTAGGGTTAAATAATTAAATTTATTCCAAAACAAGTTGTTTTGCCGTGTTTAAAAAGGTAAAATAACTTTTAAAAACTGCTATCTTCTTGTAGAGTAATTGGATTTTAAATTAACACAAAAAGTAACCTTATGAAACGAATCACTACATAGAATAAAACAAAGTCACTTCCCGTCTGTCTCTATGTATGCTTAGATCTTTAAAACAACACTACGGAATTTAATGCAGTTTAGTAGATAGAATGACTCAAGAGGAAGGTTTTTATGTATAATACATGTATAATATAATAGACAAAGACTGGTAATTTTAGATTTTTGACTTTTAGGTGGAACGAGGTTCGCTGGGTTAGCTAGTTGAAAATATATTTTAAATTAAATTCAGTAGCTGGTTTGATGCGATTTCAAACACACATACATAAAGTTTCAAACTACAAAAATATCCATTATAATTTTCCATTTCCATTGTAACCTCGGAAACTAATAATAATTGTTCAAGTAGTTTCATACGTAACAACAAAACATTTGAAAGCACTAAACATTATAACATAAAAACAAAAAAATCTCTCTTTTGCAGAATAATCAAAAACAATAAATCATGTCCAATATCAACGAAGCACTTGAAATATACCATTTGACCATCCGGCAAAAAGAGCACTCGTCATGTTTGCCCATACCGGTAAATATTGAGAGGCTGCGAGTGACCGGCCACTCGTGCAGGATTTCAACTCCGCTTTATCACTATCCAATATCCAAAATTCCATATTTCTGTCGGAATTTCATAAATATCAAAAAATTGAACGACGATTCAAACACGCGCATGGTCACACTCTACGCAGTTTTGGACATGTATAAAACAGAATTTTAAATTTTTCTGTTTTTAGGTATACTTTTTTCAGATGTGTAAGTGATACGTACCAGTGGCGAACTATGGGTTTAATTTATCGCCACTTATTTAGGGATTTAAGTCGACAAAAAAAGGCAAGAGCTAAGTAATCGCCGACATCTCTCTGTAATTCTACTTACAAAAAATCAACAATCATACTAATCATACTATCATATCATATGAGTGTGTTTGTTTGTTACTTCTTCATGCTAATATTATAAAGGCGAATGGTTGTGACTGTATGTTTGTTGTGTGTGAGTGTGTTTGTTTGTTACTTCTTCATAGTAATATTATAAAGGCGAATGGTTGTGACTGTATGTTTGTTACTATTCACGTGTAAACGGCTAGAGCGATTTTCATACAATTTGGTAGGGAGTTAGCTGACACTATGGATTAACATATAGGCTCCTTTATACTGTGGGAAAATATCTTACTCTCACGGGACAATCGATACATCGATTTTTTTTAACGCGGGCGAAGCGGCACGGGTTCTAAGCACTCTAAATATGTCGCTCGATAACGCAAGGTGAATTTTAAACTATTTCTTACAAGGAATATCAGTTATATTAAAACAGAGGACATCCTTCGGCATCACATCACAATTAACATCGGCTTTAAACATGATTCCAGATACACTCAAATTCTCATTCGTACATATCATAAGCGATTCTCAATTATAGATTGCTGACATTAGTATAATTCGACTGCATAATAATTAGTAACAACTAAACAATCTCTCTCTCGTCAACCCATTTTTGTCCCACTGTTGGGCACGGGTCATCTCTCAGAATGAAAAAGTTTAGGCAATACTCCACCGCGCTGGCCAAGTATAAATTGGACAACTAAACAACCTATGTCGCAATTACATATACCGATACATACAAACATAAAAATGTGCCGTAGAAGCAATCAATAACTAAAAGCTTACCTTGGTATAAATAAATATAAAACATCTTTCATATACAATGAAATAAAACTTGTAATAAAAAGAACAATTTTACACCGAACATTGAAAGAAACAGATCTCCTGAAATGTTTAGTACCTTTATGTCTATACTGCCAACAATGGATATAAAATTCAGTTCATTTTCTTCTGAAAGAACTAGTATTGATGTCATAACACTTCGATACACAGTAATAACAGTTAGGTAAACCTTCTCGTCCTACCTAAAGATACTCGAAGTATAAGCAGGATATTTCATTACAAACGTATAAGCTAAAAGCAACAATAAAAATTTAATTTCAATTAAATCTAAATATCTTGGATCCGTTTGGGGTTTGGATAAATATAAAACAATATAAAGCTCTTACCCGCGGCTTCGCCCGCACGGTCAAAGAAAATTAATATTAGCATTTGATAGCGTGATTCAGAACTTGCAAATGAATTTTACTAACGCCATCTATTAACGACATCTGGATTTACTAAATTTGTATCAACTAACAAAACTTCGATATTTTCATGGGAATGAGAGAGCGCAGTAAAAAGTAGCCTACATCACTCTCCGCCCTTCTAACTATCTCCCAGCATATAAACCATATCATATAATAGCTATGTGGCAATGTGAAAGAGGAACAAACAAACACACTTTCACATTTATAATATTAGTAAGGTTAGTATGGATTAACAAACAATATTCCTTTGCAAGTGAAAATGTTTATTTCTACCAAGAAGGATACCAGGAAGGATATCCTTCTTGACGTGCTTACAGGATTTGATAGCAAGCCATTTTAGGTCATCCGCCAAATTAGAACATCTTAGAAGAAGATTACAATTAAGAAGAAGAGAAGAACAATTAGGAAGATTAGAATTATTACCTAAGTAATATAAACATGTTGCCATCGTTGTTGTGAGACGTTATACAGGCCTGAGTTCTCCATTGATCATCAAATTTCAGAAAAATCCGGTAGTTGTCGTGTGAAAGAGTAAGTAACACACATCCTCACATACTTTCACTCTTATAATATTATCGTCAACCCATTATTGTCCCACTGATGGGCACGGGTCTTCTCGAGACGAAACGAGAGTTTTTTAGGCCATAGTCCACCGCGGTGGCCAAGTGCAAATTGGTGGACTTCACGCACCTCCGAGAACTTGGGTGTGTAGCTTTCCTTTACCGAAAAGCAGTGATAATTAATTTCTAATGCGCACATAAATCAGTGGTGCGTACCTGAGTTTGAGCCACGGACCTCCCGATTGAAAAGGCAAGTTTCAACCATTAGGCTATCACTGTTCTAATAATCTTGTAATATTAATAATATCAAACCTATTAAAACTGTTGCGTAATGCTCGAATGTTGATTTCATCAATTTTTTTACCGGGTATGAAACTGGCAGATTTCTCTTACAAATAAAAGGTTCGACAACGTAGCAATTGCGAAAAATAAATCAATTCAAGTGCCCATGAAGGGAAGAATACCTATTTGTTCGGCCGAGGAAAAAATTGGAGAAATATTTCATGTTATCGTGCGAATTCATGATGATTGTTGCGATCCATTCGGTCCCGGGACCGGGCGGAATATATTCCCGTACCGGTAGAGAAATGTTATACGGATTAGACAATCACTGCTCTTAGTATAAGTTTATTACGTTTTCTCCGAACAAGTACAGGGAAAAATTGATAACATGAATTATCACCGTTTAGAAGAAATTGAGGATCAGAGAATAAAAATCAAACTAAGAGCAATGTTTTTATCTTTTTCAATTTACCACATATGTTACTATTTGACGCGGGTTTCCAGTTCAGTTCGACTAGGCACATACCAATGTTACACTTTTTTCTGAAGCTGTTCATGCGTTGCTTTGGAGGAGTGTGAAGGCATGCGAAACAACTAAAAACACTGTTCTGGTTGGATAAGAATGCTACCAGGACAGGACATATCTATCCTATTGTTGCAACTTAGTCTTCATCAATGGTCAACGTCTGGTAGGATTCTATCTGGGATAAATTAGGTATATTAGACGCCGAAAAAAATCGTGGCTAAAAAACGTAAGGGTCGAACACCTATTTCACCTGGTCATGGATAGAAAGAGGTTCAAGGAACTAACGGCCAACCTGCAGTGGCGAAGAGGCACAAAAAGAAGGATATGGGTGGCATTAGCCACTTAATATCAGGTGGAGTGGATGCTCCTTTTCTAGTTATACACAAAAACTTATCTTTCCATTCTTAAGTATTTTATTGATAAATACGAGTATGTGAGTGCCATACATTAGGAATGCCTTAACCGACATATTCAATTTTGGCGCCCTTGTTAAACATCTTATGTAATCAAAATTATTGTAAAAAGAAACTGACTAAATAAAGATCTTTCTTTCATTAAATTTCTACAGAGTGACCCACCAAAGCTTTTTATTTCACTGAAGTAGCAAACGAGCATGCGTCCACCTGATGGTAAGTGGTCACTGGCGCCCATGGACATCTGTAATCAACTTCATACAGAACATGGGTTCTGTCTGAAGTCAATCACAGATGCGTCACTACGCCCTAGGACTAAGATGGTCGCCTCATATAAAAGTGTACCGGCAACCACACCCTTCCATCGAAACGCAAGAAATGCTTCACGCTAGAAATAGGTGTGGCGGTGGTGCCTTCCCGGTCGAACTACACTGGTTCTACCACCTGGTGAAAGCTGTCCCACTAGTAACAAAAACGCAATAAACAAAAACAAAAGCCGTCATCAATACAGTTTATGAATAACTCCCGATAATTGACAAGCGGAACAGTTGCATAGCATTTACATCAATATACGTTGGAAAGGGAATATTTTATTTGTTCGTTATTAATTTTTCGTTTCAATTCGTTTTTTAATACGTATGCGAGCTTGCAGATTATTCACTGCTGCTATTATTTATTCCCTTTATGCGAGCGATATAACTTTACGTTTCGAAATTTTGCATACAAATTGAATATTGAGGATTATTTAATTTATATTGAATGTACATGATGTATATGTATGTATGTGTATGTAATTTAATATAAATACTGCAATACATTCGTTAGTCCACTGATAGACGTCGGTTAACCTAATGAAGGTATTTTTATTACACACCTATTTCTAGCGTGAAGCATTTCTTGCGTTTCGATGGAAGGGCGTGGTTGCCGGCACACTTATATGAGGCGACCATAATAGTCCTCGGGAGTAGCAACGCATCTGTGATTGACTTCAGATGGGACCCATCTTCTGTATGAAGTTGATTACAAATATACATGAGTGGCAGTGACCACTTACCATCAGGTGGACTGCATGCTCGTTTACTACTTCAGTCAGATAAAAAAAAAGAAAGAAAAAAAGGTATTGGGCAACAGTCACCATGACGATTGTTGGTGACCGCAGTGAGTGTTAATGTTATCCAGGAAGGCGTCTTATCTCTTGAATTTTGTTCTACTCTTAAGACATCGCGGAAAGAGAGTAGTGCAATACAAGGCCACGCCACACGACATCAGAGATATGCTATTAAGACTGCAATTGACTTTAAAAACACACAAGATTTTCTCTTTTAAATGTTTCGTTGCCAAATAAAGGGGACTTGTGGAATTCATTTATCAACTATATAATTTTCAAATAGTATTTAATTTAAGTCCACCAATTCACACTTGGCCAGCGCGGTGGACTATGGCCTAAAACTCTCTCATTCTGAGAGAAGATCCGTGCCCAGCAGTGAGACAATAATGGGTTGACGACGATTTAATTTAACCTAAGGACCACTGGCGTAACTTAAAAAAAGTCAGGAGCACAAAAGGGCGTTTATTTTTCCTATTATATTTGTCCTGTAGGGGCGGCAAAATATTTTAAAGCGACGAATTCAACTAATAATAACCCGCATGACTTACATTTTGACATTAAATTGACATTTTGAAATCGGTTCTGGACTTTTGTATACTCATATGCACGCTACGCTTGCCCACTAGATCACAAAGCAAAAAAAATATTTCAATGTTGCCTCCATAGTAAAAAGTTGTTTTTCAGACAAACATTTCCCCAAAATACACGAGTGTTCACTCTTGATTAAAAATACCTCGCCGAATGAGGGTAGGTAAATAATACGAGCTATATTTTTGATTGCCATATCCAAGAAATTAATTAATTCCGTCGCATATCCGCTGAACCTGTTTTTTGCATATGCTACCTTTTGTAGGCTGTAATTATGTAAATGTATACTGCATGCAGCAAAGTACAATAAAAAAAACGCGCTCTCTACACTCATAGCCCCACACTAGGACTTTTTCCTGTGTCGTGGGTACCATGGACACACACAAGACGAATACACAAACACCCAGACCCAGAACATGAATCCAAACTCATCATTCAGATACCTGTCATGCCGGGAATCGAACCCGGGACCCATTGCGCGTTAGACCGATATGGTAACCGCTCTACCACGCGGGTCGTCAATGTATATGGTTCGACCAGTTTAATACCACAATATCTATTTTAACATGGAGCAGTTTTTATGTTTCGGTGAAGATGTTGCATGTTCACTTCTATATTAGGCGATCATCTTAATCCTTGAGTGTAACAACCCATCTCTGATAAATTTCAGTTAGAAATTCTGTTCTGTATGAAGGTGCTCACAGATGTCCATCTGCGGTAGTGACCACTTCTCATCATGTTGTATTTGAGTATGAAGTCAGATACAAATAAATACAAATAATCTTTATTTGTCGAATAAGGTGTTACTACATCGGTGTTTTAGTCAAAAATTTTCACTTATTCTACCATAAATGTCGTACAAAAATTATTTAAGACGCATGTACATTAAATTATAAAGTCTAAATTGTAATATTAATCAATTGTAATTAAGATTATTGTCAATAATAATAAAAATGTCGAATAAAGATAATAATAATAATAATGAGCATTATGAAAATCGTTGGCTACTTTAATCTGACAAAAACTGCATGAGAACTATTGGATCATAAAACCGCATAAACTGCAGCGAAGAGTTTAACATTTATATCTCGCTTAAACTTGGAACGAACTTGAAAAATGGAGTAAAACTCTTGAAAATCATCCCCCTTCAACTTCCTGGCTACTCATAGTGTTACCAGGTCCAACTTGTTTTAAATCGGGACAGACAGTAAAACAAATAGGAATTTGTGTGACCACGTTTTTCTTTTTTAGTAACCATCACGACACACAATCAACTAAATTCTTGCGCAGTAATCTTTACACTATCTGTAAGTTATATTTCTAATCTATATATTAATACGTGAAGCAAAAACTTGTGGTGCATTTTATGTAATACGCCGCGGACGGATTAGTATTATATTTTGCACGGTTATAGTGGACGTAGAGAAGGAGTGCCGAATGTTAATATTTTTTTCAAATAATAGCATATAGCATACATAAAATCAACGAAAAACACATTACACACACTACCGTTCATTTGTCACAAACACATAAATAATAAACGAAATTAAACATATTGTTATGAAAACACAGAACTTCAAAAATGTCAGATGCCTTTGTCAAAATACCCGTTATTGATTTTATTTTAAATGCAGCTTTGTCACTTAATCCTCTTTTTACATTTCGGCTTTATTAAAATAAATTGAAAATTAATAAAAAAATAATTTAGGAAATACTTTGGAAGTTTATTTTTTGAGTCGAATTACGGTCGAATTTCGGCCGTTGCGACGGGTGACTAGTATTTCTAATTGATTCATCAGGGTATTCAGTATCTTGACCACATATAAATCGGGACAAGTCTTCAGAATATCGAGACGTTTGGCGAAAATAAGACATGTGCCATCGTTACCTACTCTTGTGTTGAGCGACGATTTATAAATACAAGTTGGAAAGATTTTAATGGACCAATCGCAGTTTTGTTATTTGCAGTGATATAAAGTAAAAAAAATACAAAATTATTCAATTGAATAAAAGAAGAAAACAAATAACAAGTCCACCTAATTGTGGGAACACCTGCCGCTCGTGGACATATATTAATCCCAGACAGAGTTAGAGATCTATTACCCTTTAGACCAGAAAGCAGCAGCGCATGCAACTGCTTTTTTTGTTTTTATCTAACTGAAGTAGCAAACGAGCATGCAGTTCACCTGATGGTAAATGGTCACTGCCGCCCATGGACATCTGTATACAACTTCATACAGAACATGGGTTCTATCTAAAGTCAATAACAGATGCGTTGCTACTCCCGAGGACTATAACGGTCGCCTCATGTGGAAGTGTGCCGGCACACCCTTCTATCGAAACGCAAGAAATGCTTCACGCTAGAAATAGGTGTGGCGGTGGTACTTCCCCGCTCGAACTACACTGGTTCTACCACATCACCACAAACTTTCACATTCACATCTACATACAACACATACTTTACAATTTACACAAGTTAAATAATGAAATTACATCTGACATCAAGAATAACAAGAAGGAAACTCCATTAAAACACGTGTGTTCTTACTGAACGAGTTTCGCGCAAATAACATTGTTTAAGAAATATAACAAGGTAACAACTTCCTAATTTGCTGCTCAAAGTCAAGCAACTTGTTTACAAGTGATACCGGTCCGACCGAAAAGAGGTAAGCGACAAGCGATAACGAAAATGAAAGCGACAAAAATAGTTTTCGAAGGTCTATTGCGGTCCAGAGTCTTCAGAAACAACGCCGCGTGATACACTGAGCTTTCTATTTACAGTTATGTATATATAAAGACAAGATTATCACGTATACCGACAAGGAATAACTTTCATCGTCACGTGGACTATATGTATGTTAAATAAAATAACAACGCATTAGGTCCATGGCACGGATCTCTAAACACAAATATAGAACAAGAGAAAGCCTTGCACGTATTCCAACTCCCTGCTCGAATATGGATCGGTAAATTACAATTTATTTTATTAAATTGAGCATATCTCGTGAACGGTACAACAAGTACCTTAACAAGTTTATTTGGTATACAACATTATCTACGAACTGCTATGTAAATAATGATCGTCAAATATTGAACAACTTTTAACAATGTCAACTTCAAACGTCGTTTGTGTTCATAAAATATAAATCATTTACCTGTAACCAATTTTTATTCTCTCTAAGCCCTTAGATAAGGATGAGTCGCTTCTACGTTAACTGTTTACAACAAAATGAATAGAAAATAAGTTTGCGAAGTCAGTAGGAGTCTAATTTACAAAATAAACCTTTATAAGTAATTAAATTAAGCGAGAGCGTTGGAGTGTAAAATTAGAAACAAACTTTCCCTCGGCAACTAAGTCTCATAAAATAAGGTATAAAATTGAATTCTGTACCGAACTGTTCATTAATAACTCATTAAAAGTCTGCTGCCTAAAACCCTATTCACGTGTGTTACAACCAGACGACAAAAAATGTCGCTAGGGTGTCGTTCACACGTTAAGAGTTCACACATTATTACATCCATCCATCCATCAGCCTTTTGATGTCCACTGCTGAACATAGGCCTCCCCTAAATGGCGGTAAGTTAATATACTTAATTAATTACATATTATGTAGTAACGTTTAAACTCTTTCATTATAAGATTAAAGAAGCAAACAAGCATGCTAACTGATTTTATTTAAGTGGTCACTTTTGCCCATGGAAATCAAGTACTGGTAAGCAACTTCATATAGAATAAGTAGAACATCTATTTAAAGTTAATCACGAATGCGTTGCTCCCAAAAACTAAGGTGAGCGTCTCTCATGAAAGCAATTTGACAACTACCTACCACTAAAGCATAAGAACTGTTTCACGCTAAAAATAGTGTATTGGTGGTGCCTTCTCGGTAAAGTCATATGGTGATAATCATACCGTGAAGATAGAAATGTGGTAGTTACGTTGTAAGGATGTGATGATGTACAGAATTTCAAGATGGCACTTGTCGATCTGGCTGGGATGTGATCAGTACTACTACTAGTACTAGTACTATCAACACTATTTTTGGACACAAAAATATGGTCCATGTGAATACAATTATTACATTAAATTTTAAATCGGGCCCACCCTCGTGTTTACCGTTGTATTAATGTAATACGTGTGACGAGGACCGAAGAAATTTAATTCTCTATTCTCTTTTACGATATTTTCTGAAATTTTGAATATTCCAGACTGACACCATATTGGAAGTAATTTCATTAACGGTAGTAAGAGAAATTTAAAAGCTAAACCAATTAACTAAACCTCTTTAACTTTTTAAAGCAATCGATTATTAAATTAAGTAAAATGGCAATGAAGCTAGCACAAATATATATTAAGAACCTCTACGTTAATAGGTATTGACGTAAAAAAATCATACTATACCAATAGGTATGGCAATCAGATCTTGAACTTCCCTTAAGTCATAAACTTTCCTCTAGTTTTTCTATTGAAATCATGTTTATCAATTACCAAAAAAACCCGACACTTTCTAGAAAAGGCAACTAATAAATATCTTCTTTGCCTTATTACATTGCTGGCAAAGTGAAAGGTGTACGTACTCCATAAAATATCAATATGAAATGTTAAGCGATAACTTACAAATTCAACAAAATTGCAGCAATGAGTCACAACTGAGCGAACAACTCGGCAAGGTGACGACGAGGCTACGATACCGCCTTATACTACTTCTAAACTGCCATTAACATTGGTAACTTGACGGAGGAAGTACGGAGGTCCATTATTAAGGTACTTTCAACAGTATTTCATATAAACATGATAGGTAAACGAGTGCTCTGTTGTCTGAAAACATTAAATGGCATGAAACAAGGTTTTCCACGTCATAAACTGTATAACTTTTAAAGTTTTTTTTTTAATATATAACATACAATGAAAAAACATCGAGTAAGGAAATTAAAACCGCGTATAGTAAATACCCGTTACATATTTAAATGTTTTAATTCATAACGTTAGTCTCTCGTCAACCCATTATTGTCCCACTGCTGGGAACGGGTCTTCTCTCAGAATGAGAGAGTTATAGAATAGTAACGTTAGTCTAAAAGCTTAAAATTCATTATTATTTTTATACACGTAATGTGTTACGTAACTTTTCTGCAAATATTTCTATAATATGTGTATGTAAAATCTTTTCAGAGCAGAACATAATCCATAACCATCGTCTAAAAACATCTGGTAAAAATCTAAGTTCCATTAAAATTATTGACATTTCTATTTTATTTCTAAAATGGTGATGCATTGTTGAGGTAACTCAATTCTAATTAAATGTTAATTATTATAATTTTAATACATTCTGCAGAACATAATAGCGGTCTAGTTAGTAAGTGGCCAATGTTACCCATGGATATCAGTTTATAGAGTCAGATAAGAACTGTTTATTTATTATTATTAATTTCCATTGTTAAACCCATACATGACGACATGGAGGCGGCCTATTCAGATGGTGGGAGCTTAGGCCGGCCCCCCACCACGACCGGTTACCTTCGTAGCATATGACTCGCAAATAAGATGAAATTCTTTCTTGAGATTGGCCAAGAACGCGTTGCTTCCACGAGGACCGTGTTGGCACTCGTCGTATCTCATTTTAACATCAAGTACAAAAAAATAAAGAAGAATAATATCTTCTGCTGCGACAGGAAATAGCGTAAACAGAGTTCGTTGAAGCACGATAGCGGTTTATAGTGAAATAATCGCGACCGGCAGCTGCGGCAGGAAACGTGCCTGCGGCCGGATGGGCACGGAGATATCAAATTATTGCTTGGATTCTGCTTTTATGAATCCTTGCCTTTACTTATCTCGTGCAGCTCTTACATTATTTGAATGGATTAAATTATTTACTTTGAAGAAATAATTATTTAGCTGAATATAATTATGTTTTTTTTATTTTAAGAAAAAATATTTATGGCATTTTTTTTCATCTGATTGAAGTAGAAAACGAGCATGCAGGCCAGCTGATAGTAAGTGGTCACTGCCGCACATGGACATCGGTGAGCAACTTCAAATAGAACATGGGTTCTATCTGAAGTCAATCACAGTTGCTACTCCTGAGGACTATGATGGTCGCCTCATATAAAAGTGTGCCGGCACCCACACCCTTCCATCAAAACGCAACAAATGCTTCACGTTGGAAATAGGTGTGGCGGTGGTACTTCCCCGGTCGAACTACGCTGGTTCTACCACCTTGCATTTCTAGAAACAGAATTATTCATTTACAATTTAATTGATAAAAATATATAAATGAATTACTGTCTAAGTATTCTACAGTTGTTTTGGATTTAAACACACATATGAATGCACTTCACACAAATGACCACACAGGTACACAAACGGAACCACGCACGCGTTTACACACACATGACAAAAAACATATAGAGAGAAAAACACACCCAAACGTCTTTGCAATTACATACATTATGTTATAAATAAAAATATGCACACAAAAGTACACACATACAATATCCCGTATATTGCAATCGCCATTTATTATCCTACGATAAACTACAGTCAACATAGATACATATGTAGTTTACCTGTATTTGCACAATTCAACAACACATGTATGCAATCAACACAAATACGAAGACAATAACAACGTGTAGTCAATACACTATTCACGGAGCTACGGTGCTACGCAAACGCTACACGGTGTCGATGTTATATTGCTACGGTTGAAGTGCTACGGTATGTCCTAAGTCGTAGACAGGTGCTACGAATATGAGAATTGTTAGTCGCTGATATTTGGTTCAAAATATAGTGAGAGTTTAATATAGTGTAAATTTAAATTACTCAATAAAATTCAATATATATTTAAGATGTGAATACAATGAATATTTTTGCCCTGGTATTTTTTTGCTACTATTAAATTGGAATTTAAAAAAGTGTGTGTGTGTACTTATGTGCACGCATTAGAAGTAATACTTCTTTGGCGTAACAAGATAACAATCTTTTTAAAAAAATATCTTTCCCCTCTTTTTTTTGTTCTCGAGGGGGAAACCTTTAAAAGGTACCGGACGGCGTGGGAGCGACGCAGGGTTATGTGGGATTTTTACCGCACTAAAACCCCCCCGGTGGCCGTCCTCGGCGCTAAAAAGGAGGACTCCGGGATCTCGAAACGACTTCAACCGGAAGTCGGAAGGACTTCATCTTTCCCCTTATTCTCATCATTAACTTAAAAGAAACTGCGGGACTGCCGCGCTAAAGCTATTGCATAGCATTTTCATTCTCATTCTCATTTTCATTTCTACTCGATACTGTGACTTTTGTGTGACGAATTTCAAAAAAATCACTCTCATCATGTTTTCATAACGCGCCTAAAGAAGTATAACTTCAAAAATCTGTATATTATTTTCGATTCATCATAATTTCTATATACGACATCTCTTTACGAATAGATGAACAATTTTGATATATCTTACTATTATTGCTTAATTAAATAACAGGGTTTTGGCAATGTATACCACACGATGTTTAGATACATACAAAACAGACGTAATACTTACCCTGATATCATAATTAATTTGCCCCACATCCGATAAGATCATAACCCTAACATACTCTAAACATATGAAGTCAAGGATATTATTTACCTAAGGTCGAAACACGTTCAACTTGTACGAGTTTCGTAGCTTGTTTCTTAAGGATGAGTTTCGTAGCATGAGGGTTTCGTAGAGTTACGATGTTTGCACAAGACCCGATGTTTACTCGATAACGGAGCCGACAAGTTGCGTTTGTTATCTTGTAAGCAAATATTTGGAGTATTGGAGACGAGAGAATATTCATATCTCCCCAGTACTGAAAGTTTGTTTTACTGGGTAATATACTTGTTTGATATTTGCCTTGTGAAGTAGAATTCAAAAGGTTGTAGAACCATTGTTTAAAAAGAATCACAGCAAAATATATTTCTAGCTTGAATCTCTTCTTGCGTTTTAGTGAAATGATGTATATACTGGCTGACTTACATATGAGGCGCCCGCTTCAGCCGTCAGTGTATTTAGTACCATTTTGTTATGTTACCTGAAAACAATGTTGACCTTGAAAACAACTATTTGACGCCCCGCGTGGAGGAGCCGTTAACATACCGGCCTGACAAGTAAAGGGTCTCGGGTTCGGTTCCCGGCCAGACAGGTATCTGATTGATGAGTTTAGATTCCTGTTCTGGATCTGGGTGTTTATGTATTCGTCTTGTGTATGTCGATGGTACCCACGACACAGGAAAATATCCTACTGTGGGGCTATGAGTGTAGAAAGCGTGTTTAATATTGTTTTACGTTTTCACCCAACGCTGCGATGTAATTGCAATGTATGGTCAAAAATTGTAACATAATGAAGAAACTTAATAAAATCGTACTAAAGATATAAAAGTGACAAACTATTGGTTTACGGCAAGTGAAACCCTATTTTTACAATAAGTACTTGTTCACAAACAATGACAATTAAATACTGTTATTATACCCAAGTCAAAAAAATATTCTTTATTGGTTTCCGATCGGTTCGATCCGCTCTCAAAAACGTTTATAGTAAACGTAAAAATAATATAGTATAAAAGTATTATTATTTATTATTAATTAATAATACTTTTATATAAGCCACGTAGATCAGTTTATCTTTTTATTAATTACATATTATTATTATAATGAATATAAAATTATAAAATGATAAGCTGTGATCTACGTGTCTTTACATCACACGTATTTACATACTATACATACATGGATACTTCATCAATAATCGTGTTATGGCTTTAGGAATTACATTTTTCAAATTATAATCATATACTTCTAATTGTTACTTTTCGCCAGCACTTGGCCAGCGCGGTGGACTATGGCCTAAACTCTCTCATTCTGGGAGAAGACCCGTGCCCAGAAGTGGGCCAATAATGGGTTGATGCGAGTTACTTTTCGTACCTGCTGTAAAAGTGAAAGATGAAAATGTAACTTTGTAATGAAAGTACCTAAAGTTACACTAATTTAGTTCTATGTACAGCTTACCGAGATCGGTGGATGCATCTAGGTCATTAGGTCCATTGTGAGCATTGCATTGTCGGGCATGTTGTTTCAGCCTTTTGTATTGCGGCTGAAGTGCACAATGTGAGGAGATTTATGAAGTTTGTTTATTATTAGTTCCTTTGTACTTTGCTTTGTACTCCTAAATTGATGTTTGATAATTACATGTTTATTTTTACTCCACCTAATGTTGAATTGTCATTCTCGCTAATGGACATCATAAGATTTAGTCCTTTTGAAGTCTCTAAAAATATGGTTTTGTTGTAAAAATAGATAAGATATAAAATACGAATCTTAAATTCAATTGGACCTACTTATGCAAAACAGAATCAACCACCACAACTACAGTTAAGAAAAAGCCATATTTATCAAAATTGTGTTTACTGTGTAACTTTAGGTTATTTTTAATAAAATCTATTTATAATGTTGAACAAAATAATTCGTTTTATGTATGCAAATATGATTTTATTAAAATCTTCAACGTTTTTAATAATACAGGAGGGATACAAAAGTAGGTCCAATTGTCCTTTAATAACGACAAAATAAAAACAAACTTACTAATCGTAAATAATGCCATAAAATAAAGAACATATAGTAGGAAGTACGTTTTATAAATAAACCGTATGGTACACACTAATCAAGGTTATTAAAATATCTCGGAAGTAAAAATTTAAAACGTTGCCACAAAAATATTTTTTTGGAAAATTATCAAAATTGTTTTGTGCATTTGAACGATTTTAGCAACTGTGTATTTTGGCATTCGATTGTAGCCGCAAAAAGCTAAAAAATAAAACGCTTTTACTATTCTTGGCACAGGAAATAGACTTGCTACCTCTCAGGGCCACTGTAGCCTATATTTTGTATATCAGTTTTAGCGGGGACATCCTTGCGTTGGGCAGATAGCTGCAACTTGGCAGTGCAGTACATTCCGAGTGATATATAATCCATTGAAACGCAACCAGCCATGTATTTGATACATTGCAGAAGTCGGCATAAAGAATATATTTCTGTGCGGTGAATTTTTTACCGCGTAGTTCGCTAGAGGGTAGCTTTTTTAGAAACGGTAGGTATGTTTTTGTTTAATCTTAATATGTACATTATTAACCTTTTATAAAATACAGTTATTAAAGTAAAGGTTTCATCACATTGCATTTGCTGATATAAATTATTTATATATATTATTTATATATTGAGATTTATTTATATATTTTAATGAGATATCTACCAAGAAATAATTTAAACCACAATTATGAATTGAAATTTGAAAAACAGAACGCTTAAGTTCTATTCCGTATTTTTTCCTGCTTTTTTATTTAGTTAGTAGCGTATTTAGTTTTGCCTAGTTTTATAACATAAATAAATAATAACATTTTGTACCGATATCGTGTTGAAAAAGTCGTTTTTGCAACAGAAGTTTTCCATTTAAGTAAATTAGACCGTAGAATCAAAAAGAGAAAAATAAATACTTAACATTATTTTAAATCCTTTGAAAATAAGTTTAATTTCCATTAAAGGAACAAAATCTTTTCACTATTTAGAGGAGGTTAAATATTAAAAAGGCCACAAATTTAATGCTTCATCTCGTAAAATAGCTTTTAAAGAAATCGTAGAGGATTATATTATTTTACCGTTTGACTTAGCAGATCTTCTATATTAAGTACCGGTAAAAAGTAATTGGGCGGCTTAATTCCCTACATAGGGCGGCTTTGAAAAATCAGCCCCTATTACGGGGGCGAGTAAAAGGAAAGCGAAATGTTGACCTTTGCCAGGCTCAGCGCAGAGGTTATTAAGCTTACGTGTCCAAAAAATAGGACAAAGTTACACTATCACTTTTTGTTCTTTTATAAGTACATAACTTTTTCATGCAATTCATTATTTAGGTTAATGTTAGAAATGCAAGCATTGTTAATATGAGATTGAGATTTATTTATATTATACTAAATAACTTTTTTTTGTTATTTAGGGGAAACCTTCAAAAGGTACACTACGCCGTGGGAGCGACGAAGGGTTGTGTGGAATTTTACCGCACTAAACCCCCAGATGGTCGTCCTCAACGCTGCGTGGAGGACTCCGGGATCTCCAGCAGAACACAACCGGAGATCTCTAAGCGCGATGCCCCTTTCGGGGTCCTCCCTGGTGAGCGACAACGCTCTTCGCACCTTGTGTTCTTCACGGCGGTATGCGACCACACATGCCGCCATCAGTCCCGGGGTATTTTGGCCGGACGGTTCAAGCTCCCACTCCTCCCGCCCGTAACCCCGGAATCCCCTTTCAGTCTTCTCTTACAACAGGCAGAGTGTACCGTAGCCCTATTCTGGTCCAGGAACTACAGGGACAATTTCAGTAGATTCGTAGGAACAAATCGTAACAAAATAAATATAACTATGAAATACGAGGCTATTCCCAAGACTTTGCCAGTCTCGATGATGTCTACCAAGGCAATGAGTTTCACGCTGGTACGACGACCACGTAAAAGCCTTCTACAAAATAAATACATTAAAATTAAAGTTGTTAAGGCTGCAATGTGTTTTAATAATTTAGTTATTTTAAAAAGAAAACAAAAAATAAAAAAATATTCGATTAACCAAGGGTTGCTTCGATAATTTCCTCCTCTTTAAGTAACCTCGATTTGGGTAACATTGAACATTTTTTACAATATTTGTGATAATATAATCTGTTTTATATTTATTGCACCTTGTTTTTATTAAATGAATAGTGTCCTTTTTAGCTGGTTTATTAATCTAACACAATAAATTTTCGGAGAAAACAATTAAAGTATCCACAATTACCCCTAAAACTCAAATTCAAAGTTATCCTTAGTTTTGGGTAACTTTGAATATAATTTTTTGAGGATATAAAATCCGTCATTAATCGAATATTTTAAGGTCTGGGTAAAATTAATTAACATTATTTTGTTAATTAAAACCAAATCTATAAAAAATACATTTATTTTGATATATAAATACAATAGACAACTTGGTCTTGCCATATGAATCAAGGTCGATCAATTTGGTGGTAAATTATGATACTAGTTTTTTTTGATTATATATTCCATCCATCCATAGGATGGACGGAACATCGGGTACCTTTGGAAGGTTTCCCCCTCGAAAACAAAAAAAAAAAAGGATGGACAGAACATGGACATAACATAGGCCTCCCCTAAATGGCGCCACTCCAACCGGTCCAGTGTCCTCTGAATCCAACGGTTTCCCGCTGTCTTCTTCAGGTCACTGGTCCATCTGGTAGGGGGGCGACCGGTACTCCTTTTGCCTAAACATGGTCGCCACTCGAGGACCTTTCTTCCCCATCGGTTATCGGTCCTACGAGCGATGTGGCGGCCCATTGCCACTTCAGTCTGCTAATTTTAAGAGCTATGTCGGTAAGCTTCGTTCGTCTACGGATTTCATCGTTGCGAATCATGTCTCGTAGCGAAATTCCGAGCATAACCCTCTCCGTAGTACGCTGAGCGACCCTGAGCCTCCGAAAAAAATATTTTTTTATGATACAGGTAATTTTGAACCGTTCAAAGTTACCCATATATCATCCAATTTCGACGTCGTCAAAAGTTTAATAGTTTTACGCAATATTCAACATGGGATACGGATAGTACAGTTTCAAAATAATAATATACAATATACATTTTAAAAATAAACACCAAAACACACCTGTTTACGGTAAGTTTTATATTACAATTGCTATTTCAAAATGAAGCATTAAACACTTGCAACAACTTCACTACGGAAAAGGCGGTATTTTTTAAAATTATAACATTAACAGGTACCTTTTTTTACTTTCATTGCTATTACAACATTTTGGCAAACCATTTTACGCAGGTACGATATTGAAACAACAAGAAGTTTCCATGTAATAAATTAATATATTTTTTTCACAACTTTGTTCAAAGTTACACCGTTGTTCAATGTTACCCAAATTGATTGTACTTAATGAACATTTTAAATATAATTTTATTAACTCCGGCTCAAAATACCAACAGATTTTCTAATTAAAAATTTATCGTTCCGCGCTTCAAGAACAGTTCAGTGAGTTTTCTCGCTGAAATACAAGACCAATTAGTTTCACATTAAACTCAAGAAGAAGAGTTATGGAGGACGTTCAAAAATTTATTTTCCTATTTTCTTTCTCACTAAAGCGGGTGTAACTATTTTGAGAGGATAAAGGTGCCAACTTAAGGTCTGGAGGATATATAGGAGAGAACCCTAAGAGGATAATCGTGGATACCTTATTTTCTACTTCCGGTCTGCTACATTCCAAACAGGATTCAAATGTGGTAGAACCAGTGTAGTTCGACCGGGAAAGTACCACCACCACACCTATTTCTAGCGTGAAGCATTTCTTGCGTTTCGATGGAAGGGTGTGGTTGCCGGCACACTTTTATATGAGGCGACCATCATAGTCCTCGGGAGTACCAACGCATCTGTTATTGACTTCAGATTGAACCCATATTCTGTATGAAGTTGACTGCAGATGACCATGGGCGGCAGTGGCCACTTACCATCAGGTGGACTGCATGCTCGTTTGCTACTTCAGTCAAATAAAAAAAAGGATTCTGAAACCAACGGCATGCGACTTGGTCAAAATATCGTCAAAAAGAAACAGAAAACCACACGTCGTGAATACCCGTTACATATTGAAATGTATAGGTCGAAACATTCCGTAAAGCCCTCCGCGCTTTTTGATTGACTCCGCGATTTTTTAGTCCATAAAAACTTTTTAACAAAAAATATCTACCGAGTTACATGACACAAAAACATAAAAAATAATTTCAATTAATTTTGATTTAGAACGTACTTATTACTTAGTACATAGTATCGAAGTCGGCGCTCAACATATTTTGTTGACGGTGACGAAACTACATACGTTCTGTATGAGCACCGACTTCAGAACTATGTACTAAGCACTGATCAAACTAAGTACTGTAAAAGTCATCCAAATCGGTTCACATATATAAAAATATATATAAAAAAAACAGACGAATTGAGAACCTTCTCAACATTGAAGTAGCAAACTAGCTTGCCATCCACCTCTTGGTAATTGCCGTCCATCAATATATGTAAACAATTTTTATTTAAAACAGGACATCCATTTGAAATCAATCGCAGATGCGTTGCTATTTTTAGACCCATCCTTGTCCTCACAACGCATTTGCGATGAATGAAAGTTTTATCGAAATCTTTATTACTTTTTTTCTAAAATATCTAATATCAAAATCACACACTTTGTAGTCATGAGTATAGTTAGGTATAGTTGAAAATATTTTATGACCGCCTAAAATATGTGAAACTTATATTTTTACGACTAAAATTGTTTTGCTATTTCGAAGGGATGAAGGTGTGATCGAAATCTCAGGAGATGCCTTAGAGGATTATGTTGGCTATAAAATTGAACCCACTACCGTTCCATTAGGTACTGCGAAGCTGAATTTGAGCTGTCTATTTTTGGTTACACAATCACATTAGATTGAAATTATGTCATTATTGCTGAGCTATATATATACATTTTGTGTTTGTAATAATTTCAGAAAAATATATATAATGAAATAACTGATATATTTTAGTTTCCCCCTAAAGCGAAAAAAAAAGTTGTCTCGTGACGTGTTATTAATATTAACTAATGTTTGTTAAAATAATTATTAATGTTAAAATATTATATTATTATTATAATTAATTGAATACGGAGAAACTTTCACAAACGTACGGGAATCAAACAGGACTTATTCGTCATTTAAAGTATTCCGTAAAATAATACCATTTATACGATCCGAAATAAGGAACTGCCATTCTTACCATTATTATTCAGTAAATATGTATAAACAAAAATATCACACATGTGACAAATCTTTAGTCATACAATAAACACATCTATTTACCGCAAACGAAAAGGTATTTCGCCAGCTGACTTGCTACGAGGCACCGGTGACAGCGTCCCTCCTAAGCTGAGGGTGACGTGGCACCGTCGATAAATCTCCCCCGAGCTACATAAGGCTTTAGTTTATCCGCCCCTGTTTCCCACATTTGTCTCCATTTTGATCCTAAGATTGGCACACCCGTGGCAGAAGTGGTCTTCTTCCTTTTAAGATAAGTACTGAAACAATCTGTCTTTATATTCTGAGTATTGAACTCTTCTTACGGGATAAGGAAGTAGTAGTATCAATATTATCTACATATTAATACGTGAAGCAAAAACTTGTGGTGCATTTTTGAGTAATATGCCGCGGACGGATTAGTATGAAACTTTGCACGGTTATAGTGGACGTAGAGAAGGAGTGCAGAATGTTAATATTTTTTTCAAATAATGCTTAGAACATGCATAAAATCAACTAAAAACACATTACACACACTACCGTGCATTTGTCACAAACACATAAATAATAAACGAAATAGAACATTTAATGTCTTACTATAAAAACACTACCTAATTAAATCTCTTTTTACTTATAACGGGTACGTTCAAAATAACTTGAAATATATTACAATTTATTTGATTTTGAGAAATATTCTGCTACTTTGGACAATATGAAAATTAGTTTTTTAATTTACATTACGGCAGAATTTCGACCGTCGCGACAGGTGACTAGTTTACATAAAGATATCTTGTTTATAATTAACTTTGTGTATTGAAGTAGTAGATTAAGTAAAGCAAATTACTGTATTGTTAATGTCTTACACTTGTTTACAATATTTACGAATTATAAGTTAATAAGTTATAGAACAATTCAATAAAGTATGAGACAAATTTTGTGATTCATAATAACTGTAGCTTAATACGCTGGCATCTTTGGGATAATATCCAGTTAAATTAAGCCTCATTTGTACCAAATTTGTTCCAATCTTAATCTAAGCATAGATCCGTTCTAATACTTCGTGAATCTCACAAAAAGTCTCTCTTTACAAAAAAGCAGGCAACATTGCCATTCCTCCTCGGAAAAAAATTTAAAGAATTAAGTCCTCAATTCACGACGTTCTGTTTTAGATATCTAACAGAACTACGAAAAAACACAGATAAGCTGTCATGTTCCCGTTCAATTCCAATTCCGCCGGAAGATTTGTTCAATCGGATTAAGCTCGAACAATAGAAGAGTCCGTTTGTTCCAACTATAGGAACTCAAATCTGTAGGTACGTCTGTGAACACTTGGTATCGGAAATCTCTGTTACTTTTGCGAACAAACTTGTTTATACTAGATTTCATTAAGATGATTATGTACGCTATTTTCTACAATAAATTTAGAGTTTTTTATTTAAATAATAAACATGAATGAACAGTAGTTAACATTGTAAAAAAGTTTAAAATATTAGGGAAATTGGCATTTTTAAGCGTCTTAAATTAACGGCTAATTGCAACTTAAGACTCACCACAATTATAAAATTAGTTATTAAATATTTTCATGTCGTCATTTTCAAATTAATAAAGTTATTAAAGACGCACCTACAATAAAAAAAATCACATTTTAAAAGTGTCACTTTTGGGATAAAACTTTTTTATATACAATTGAAATAGCATACGAGCATGCGGTCCATCTAATTTTAAGCTCATCTCAAGTAAATTCTGTTTGTAAAATGATATAGAAGAGGGGGTTCTTCATGAAGCCCATCACATATTCGATACTACAATACTACTCCCTAAATGGTTGTCTCAATTGAAATACAGCCGGCAACCGCACCCTTCCGTTGAAAACCAAGAACAGCTTTATGCTAGAATATAGGTGTTAGGTCGTACTTGTCTATTCAAACCACCTCCCTTCTAACACGCCTTGAAGTAGAGGGTTACCAAGTTAGGGGCTTATCCCCTAAATTTTGGAGAAAAAAGTAGGATGGGGTTTTTAAGGGTGTTATATTTTTAGGAGTACTTTTAGGGGTTTTTATAACTTAAACATATAGGTGTTTTTAAAGGGAAATCTCCCGCCAGGCTACCTGATCATGAAAAAGGTCATGCACTACACAAGATGACCTTTTTTTTTCGCAGTCAGAAAAAAAACCTACGACCAGATTCAGAAATACGGGAGGTTGCCAGGAATAATTCCAATTCATAATTCATTGTGGAGATTTTAGGGGATTTTTATGGAGGCTTTAGGGGGATACATTTTTGAGAGTTGGTAACCCTGTTGAAGTAGTTCAACTAAATTAACATCGAATTCTCATCTGCTTTTCATCTCTAGTAAACTATGTTTAAACTTATCTTATGTAACGCCAACAATTGTTTAATCCTCAAGTATTACGTAAACGGGAACGCTAGAAACGGAGTGATAAGTCACGATTTGCTCGATTTAATTCCTATTCCGATAACAATCCGCTCAATCGGATTAACAGGAGTGGTATTAACGACGCTGAAGAATATATTTGTTTTGATAGCGTTTCGAATCGATTCGCTATCGAGATCCTCAGTTCTCTTTGATGTTTGTGATAAGATTTAAATTCTAAAATAAACAATCTCGCTCGACGGAAAATCGGCAACAATATCATTTTTGGAATACGATATCCAAGCCGTATTCCGAAAATGATATTGTTGTCGTGTTTTCCTTTAGAAATGTACATCAGGAAAGTATACATTCACCTTTAAATTTTGATTAATATTACGTATTTTCCGTATACCATATTTATCTAATATTATGTTTTTTATTTTCCGAACTGCAAGGTGTGTTATCTTTTTATGACGACCCGCGTGGCGCAGCGGTTACCGTACCGGTCTGACACGCAGTGGGTCCCGGGTTCGATTCCCGGCCAGACAAGTGTCTGAATGATGAGTTTAGATTCTTGTTCTGGGTCTGGGTGTTTGTGTATTCGTCTTTGTGTGTGTCCATGGCACCCACGACACAGGAGAAAATCCTACTGTGGGGCTATGAGTGTAGAAAGCGTTTTTTTTTTCGATATAATTATAATAATATTCACTAATATTATAAAGGCGAAAGTTTGTTAGTGTGTATGTTTGTTACTTGTTCACGTGTAAATGGCTGGAGCAATTTTTACAAAATTTGATAGGAAGTTAGCTAATACTCTGGATTAACATAGAGGCTACTTTTTACTGTGGAAACCTTATTCCTACGGGGCAATCGATTTTTGTTAACGCGGGCGAAGCTGCGGGATTCAACTAGTAAGATTTAAATTCTAAAATTCTAAAATAAACAATCTCGCTCGACGGTTTTGATATCGTATTCCGAAAATGATATTGTTGTCGATTTTCCTTTGGAACTTACATCGCGAAAGTAAACATATATGTCAACATAATGCTGAGCAGTGACCAATTCGTGATGTTTTGCACCTTCTTTTCTCTTTGTAAATATTGTTTTCGTGTAATAGTTAAATGTGTATAAACTGAACGAATAAATGATTATCTTATCTTATCATATACCTTTAAATTTTGATTAAAACTACATATTTTCCGTCTTCGATATTTATCTAACATTGTGCTTTTTAGTTTCCGAACTGCAAGTTGTGTTATCATTTTTATTTCGATACACTCCGATGTGCAAAAGTGATTGCCCCGAGTACAATTCCAAATAAAGCCAAAATATTGTATTTATATCTTAATTTTAAGTTTCCTTATGTATACGTAAAAGATATTGCGTAAGTGTGCATAAGACTTCCTGGCACAGTTACGCAGGAATACCTACTTATAGTTCCTGAAAACCCTATAAAAATCATATGGCACGGAAAAATAACACGATTTATAAATCAATAGCATATTTTTTAACTTTATAGACTAATGCCTAAAAAAATTAAAGTAACCAAAATTTTTATCATAGTTCCATAAACTCCTCCTGGTTACAGCTCCTCCTCTTGGTTACAGATATAAAACGTAAAGAATACTTACAACTTCAAAATCTTTTACAATCGAGTAAGATGGCGTCTATCGTTACAACTTTGTCCGGTTGTAACAAGTTTTCAAACTGCTATTCTTTCAACTTAAGTGCTCCTTAACTTTTACAGCTCATAAGGGAAAGTATGACATAAAAGATAAAGATATATCCCTCGATATGAGATTATAAAAAGAACGTTAACGCTATCTTTTTTAAAGAACGGCTACAAAGGATATTTTAACTTGACAATATTGCTTCATAAAGGCGGATTTATATTTGTCTGACGTGTCGTGACGTGACGCATCAGAAGGGTGTCGGTTTCATACATTTAGTATGGTAACTGATGAGATACAAAAGAAGCCATCACAACACATTGCGCATTACTAGTATGAACGTTACCATACTAAATGTATGAAACCGATACCCTTCTGATGCGTCACGTCACGACACGTCAGACAAATATAAATCTGCCTTAAATATGTGAAGTTTCGTTTTTATCGTTTTTTATCAAAGCAATTACATTGTATAAAGTATAAAGCAGAAAGTATTGTATAAAGAAGTATAATGAACTAAATTTAATGGAGCGAATAAATTCAATTTAATTGAACGCAACACTCAAAAAATAACGAATTTTCTCTTTCTTCATCTTTGACATTCGGCATCGAAACAACAATAGTTTTAATACAATAACTAAACGTAGTTTTCCAAATAACTTGACGCAATTAAACTAACTAGTAAAGCTAGTACATCTGCCACATTAAGGGCCGGCGCACATATGACGGAGCGCAGCGCAGCGCAGCGCAGCGCATGCCCGCGAAATTTTCTTAACGAATCACACACTAGCCGAAATTCGCGCTAATTACTGGGAGAATGCGCGCGGATGCGCGCGGATGCGCGCGAATGCGCGCGGATGCGCGAGCATGCGCTTCCATGCTCCTCAGAAATAAATTGCTGTTATTTAATTTTGGATATTATTTCTAAAGGGACAATGACGATAATAGTTTGACAGCAAAAAATGCGCTGCGCTGCGCTCCGTCATATGAGTGCCGGCCCTAAAACAACCGTTCTTAAAGTTGTAATTACACGGCCAAGTTCAGCCGATAGTTGCCAACTCTTGCGGCGGACGTACAAACCTCAGGTGCACCGCGGTCTCTGGGCTTGTCTTACCTGGAACAAAAGAAATTCATCGTTAATAAACTTTCTTAATCATAACTTCACTATCAACTAATCACATAGTAAAGTTTATTTCATTTTTAAAGTATGTTTTAATTGTTTTATTACACGAAACACTCAAATCACTCTTCATCAAGGCTTCTTCTGTAAGATAAAAATATATAAATCATTTTTATCTTACAGAAGAAGCCTTTCAATGTGTAGCCAATGAAATATTACGCGATCTCTACCATCTGTGGATATCTAAAACTAATTCATATCGATTAAGATCCTAAAACTCTATCACAGATTACAGAGACATGGAAAAGGCTCCACGAGCGAACATAAAAGATTTCTACTGCCTACGTGCTCTTTACATCCCTAAATATGACATACATTAATAAAGCATCGTAGTAATTACTACATAATTACGAGTGTATTAACTTCATAAGATATTAACTATTAATTACAGTAATATCTACGTAAGAGACTAAGCCTCTTCTAAGTTAATTACCTCTGAAAGGCAGTTAAGATCACGAGGTACAAGGGCCGTACCGCCCGGGGCGCTTTTGTGGTAATATTGTAATAAACTGGCAACGTTTAAAAGGAAACATAAGCAAACTTGCCGTAACTTAACACAGATTGTCTACAGAGCCAATTTCACGGCTGTTAAAACGAGCTTCACTGTAAAATTTGAATACTTATTTTATTCCACTGCCGCGTCCAAATTAAATCATGTTTTATTTTATAACTTGGCTCCCTAATACTATTACAGTGTGCCCTATCTCCCATTAAATTAGATAAGAACTACACTTTCAACTCTTTAAAGGTGATACATGGGTAATATTTATCAAGTTATACGGCAACAAATATACCTAATATTCAAATATGTATCAATTGAGAATATTAAAACCGTCTGGCAAATAAATTATTGGCCCTTTCGTGGAATTACCCTATACCCGACTACGTCAGGAAGAGGGTGTTTATGTATTTGTATATATATTTATTTGGCGACTCTACAACCTAAGCTAGACGAATTGTAACAAACCAGTTATTATTGGAATTGGCTCCGTTTGTAGAATGATATAGGCTATATAATTTTTAAATATTGCCCCAGCGAAAAGAGAAAAATACTCTTTTTTAATCTGAGGGATGATTGTCCATGATGATGAGGGATCCACATGCCTCAACTAAAATCATGCATCGCAAAAATAGTTCAGGGTGCCACAGACCTAGATGTAATCTCGCTACAAGCTCTTATATGAATTGTATGATGCAACACAATGATGTCTTTGACTAGTTGCAGAGTTATTTTTTATTTTTCCATTACATTCAGATAAAGGCTTGTTTATCTTTTATTTAATCTTACTTTATCACGATTATCTTGAAAACTATACTAACATATACTAATACTAGCAGAATCGACGCGACTTCGTTCGCGCAGATATACCATTATACATTTGAGCACCACTCCTGGACATGTCCCTCCCCCCATCCGTAAAGGGGATTTGGTCAATAGCCATAGTCAACAGTGGATATTGATTCTATTCCGATAGTAGTCCCAAAATTTTTTGTGACGCCTGCTTTGCGTAAGGGTACACTGATCATTGTGCGGCGGCGGTGTCCAAGTCTTATCTTATATTGTAGAACATTTTTTGTTCAATCAATGAGTATCGCAATGTATGCAGAGAAAAAAAATTTTGAGTAACATTTTTGACACTTTGAATCACATTACTCAAGTTTTATCAAAGACGCGTTATACATATATTCTAGTAATAAAATTAGCCTATTTTGCTCAGGGATAATGTAGCATTCTAATGGTGTAAGTTTTTAAATTGGTTCAGTAGTTTTTAGTTAATTCATGACAAACATACAAAACTACAAAGTTTTCCTCTTTATAATATTATATTAAAGAGTATAGATGTTACACTCGTATATTCAACACTAGAATGGTTCAAATACATGTATAATTATCGTAGTATATGTGTAAATCTAATTCAATGAGTAATGTAAATCTAGTTAAAACGTCTCAATAAAATCTATTGGAGTACGAGCTGGAATCCTTTCGTTAGTGTCGGGTGAGAATGGAAAACGAATGCTAAGACGTGATAAAGTGCTTCCTTACTTGGAAATAGGAAAATTGGTTTGTACAAATAGCCTCGTCAAAAAAACTGTAAAACGGGTTCAAACCACGGGTTTTTCTACATTACAGAAGAAACGAGAAAGGTGCAAAAAGACTTTCAAACTTAGGACCCAAAAATAACCAAATAACAATAATTGCACTATATACTCAAACGTTCAGTAAAATTAATTCGTGCCCTCCCTAACTCAGTTGCGTGACCTCTTCAAGATAAGCAAATTAATAGGATGTGCGAAATTGATGATATCGCCGCTAAATTAGTGCGCTGGCTAAAAGATTAACGCTCACACGTGAAGGGCAGCTCGTGTGCTCTATATTTATACAAGGTGTTCCCGCAGTTTTACTCAAGGATAAAATATGGCAACATATGTAAGTAGATACTGTAAGTACTAAATTAAACACCCTTACTACACTCATAGCCCCACACTAGGATTTTCTCCTGTGTCGTGGGTACCATGAACACACACACGACGAATACACAAACACCCGGACTCAGAACATGAATCTAAAGTCATCATTCAGATACCTGTCTGGCCGGGAATCGAACCCGGGCCCCATTGCGCGTCAGACCGGTATGGTAACCGCTCCGCCACGCGGGTCGTCAATTACATTTCATTACGAATATCGACATATTACTGGTTTTCATGTCACAAGTTCTATTGCAAAAGGTGATAAGGTAGAAAAACTTAAGATAAGTGTTTATTCTCAATCCTCCAAACGTTTTTTAAGCATTTATGATTTTTGCCAGGTAGTTCGACTAGGTAGGTATCACCGCCACGCCTAATTCTAGCGTGAAGCATTTCTTGCGCTTCGATGGAAGGGTGTGGTTGCGGCACTTATTTATACGATGTGACCATTTTAGTCCTCGGTAGTAGCAACACAACTGTGATTGACTTCAGATACAATCTATGTTTTATATGAAGTGGCTTCCATGGGACGTGGAAAGTGGAAGTAGACGGCCGACTGTGACCACTTACCATCATCATCAGGTGGACTTATTTGCTACTTCAATCAGACAAAGAAATCTTTACAGACACGCGAAACTTTCCTTTTTTACTATATGCATGGATGTTTAAGTTACCTTAGAAACCTTACATATTGACAATATAAAACATTCCACACTCCAAACTCATGCGGCAACACTGATTTTAAAAAAAAGCTATATGATACTGTCATTAGAACCCGTGAATGAATGAACGGCTTACAGAATTGACACATCGTCCAAAGCGAACGATTTGCTCAGCCGCACTGAATCAAATAAGATAAAGGGCCCACGACTATCTATAAGATATGTCTTTAAGCGTCAGCGAAACCAAGTTTTTGCAATCTTCGGGCCCCAACGCCCGGCTATGACCCACGGGATTTTTCAATCATGAAAGTATTATATCTTTATCGTATTGAAGATTATTATGTACGTATTATAAAAGGTAACTTTTTTAGAATACAACAGGGAAATCGAGTTACATGTAAATTAACGACCCGCATGGCCGAGCGGTTACCATACCGGTCTGTCGCGCAATGGGGTCCGGGTTCGATTCCCGGCTAGACAGGTATCTGAATGATGAGTTTAGATTCCTGTTCTGGGTCTGGGTGTTTGTGTATCCGTCTTTGTGTGTCTCCATGTTACCCACGACACGAATACAATATTATTACCTACAAAATGCAAAATTTGCATTAGGTCCGTCTAATGCCGGAACGCGAACCTCCGTTTAGCATTCAAATCGTGTCACCTTCGACTGGACGCACAAACGAAATGACGAATATCTTCCATGTCTAGTTAATCTTCAAAATGTCGCGAAAAAAATAACACACTAGCATTGCCGAACTATTTTTAAACCCGAAAGCTCGCCTCGAGCTTAAAGCTTTCAAATTAAAAGTGCCAGTGTCTCATGTTTCTAAATCATGCTTTACTTAAAGTGAAGTTTAAAGTAAGAAGATTCAAAAGTGAAGAAGAGAATGTCATCGCTCAAAAACGAATAAACGAGTGAAAGAAGCTATAAACGGAAACTCAGGTCATACTATTTAGCTATTCGTAGAAGTATGAGTAAAAATTCTCTCATAAACCATTATTGTTCCACTTGCTGGGTACGGGTCTTCTCTCAGAATGAGAGAGTTATAGGCCATAGTCCACCGCGCTGGCCAAGTGCGAATTGTTGGACTTCACACACCTCCGAGAACTTTTTTTTTAAGAACTCTCGGGTGTAGGTTTCCTCACGATGTTTTCCTTCACCGAAAAGCAGTGATAATTATTTTCTAATACCCAAATAAATCAGTGGTGCGTGCCTGAGTTTGAACCTCGGACCTCCCGATTGAGAAGATCGATTGACCTCTTTATAATATTAGTATAGATTTTTATTGCAGTACATGTCTATCATTAATAATGTACACAATTGAACAACGAAGAATTCTATTACCCTTTATACTATACTTTTGTTTTATATAGACTATTGTGCTATTGCAATTATAAAAAAAAAGATTTGTCTAATTGTAAACTCTCTAAAACACTGCATTTAGTATAGTACAGCTTCTATTACGCAGAAAGATTTATTGGTTGGTGGTTATTTATTTTTAAATAAATTCTATTAAATGGATTTTGAATTTACATACTTAATTATACAACATTAAAACACATTCAAATTAACATTAAATACATTCCAATGTTAATTAATTTTATAAAGAATGAACCGCAGGGATAGTTCCGTGTTACTGCCATTATCTGAGTGACGAAACAATGATTGTCTATGCCACCCTCGCCTGCCGCTTCTATTCAAAATAACCGGATCCAACATACTTATATATTAAACAGCTCGTTTCTCTTTTCATGGCCGCTTACATTAGCACAAATGTAAGTGGTTCTACTTAGAATCAAATTGCCGATTTCAGATTGTGGAGGTCACATTACCATTTTTTCACAACATAATTCAGAAGGCCATTTGCTCGCGGTCTGAGACTATGTTCAAATAAATATTTACAATTAAGGGGTTCGTTGTTATATCTAATAGTCGCTTTAAAAGCGTAGAAGATATACCATATTCTTGCATCAAAGAATAATTATTAATATTTTTGTAGTATTATTAATATTGTCATAGCAAACTGGCAGGCGTTTGTTTGTCGGACCGATATGTTCACATCGATTTAGAAGGAACTTTCGCTGACATATAATGTAATTAGTGCTTTTGAAAAATAAGTAATACGGGTTCTACTCAAATACAACAAAACCCATGAAATCTCCTAAGTTTTATAACACAGCCGTTGTCGCCAGCTGTTATTACTTGATACTGAACAAAAAATGTTGTTTGGTAAAATTGTTGAAGGAATAAAATTTCGGTCATATGTTTTTAGGAAAAACGTGTAAAACCACGTGACGAAACTAGTCAACTGTCAAAAGACTTTAAAATTTATATCACTGTCGCACGAAAGTACCTTAAAACTTACTTTTCACTCGCTCGTCGTCTCTGGTGACAAAAGTGGCGAGATACAGTTCGACTGCGTCCAAAGAACTCCAAAAGTAGTGAGGAGCCTCAGAATATTGTGCCTCCGAATTAACTTCCGGACAAAGCGACGGCTTACAATGCCCAGCACAAGTTTGGCCGTCGACTTAATACAATGGAGATAAAAGTGTGGCACAAGTTATAAACTGAATTTCAAATGATGATGAAGTATTAATAAAATATGAGTCATGTCAAAACGAGCTTAAGTGTGATTTTTTTGTAAAAGCTTACGTGAGACGTTTTATACTAAAATTGTTAAAAAAAGATCTATCTCCGTGTTATTAATACAAAGATTAATGTTTTTGTAAATATTAAATATTTATTTACTATTTATATCACTGTATTTTTATGTATTAATCATTTATTTTGATTTCGTTAGTCCATAATGTGTTAGTAATTACAGTTTACTGAAAAATGTGTTAGTAAAATAAAAAATGAGAATCCTGGCATATTAAAGATCAACATAATAGTAGTAATAGTATTAGTAATACAATATTACATAGTGCAGTTTTAAGAGGTAATAGAACCAATTCGGTTTAATCAGGGGGATACCATACTGCCACGCATACTGCTAGCATCACAGACTTCTAGATTAGCTTATAAATTGCTGTTGGACAAAACATTAATAGAACAAAAAAAGTCAAATCTTACATCAAAGTGAGGTAGAGCCATACAATTAAAGAAAAAAATATATAGTCTAAGAATAAATAATAAGTTGAAATAATGAAATATTCATTGGCTATTACCGGAGGGCAGTATTACTATAAATTCTAACTTTAGACTGTATCTTTGACTGAAAATTTATGTTTTTTTTATGTGATATCAGGCAAGTATCAACCCTGGTGTAAATAGAGGTGGTTCCTTGGGGATCGTGACCGCTTCCTAAAAAGAGGACTGCATGTTTGTTTAAAACTTCAGTCTTATAAAAAGTGTTTTCCTTTTTTACTCGACTGATGTAGCAAAAACATGCAGTTCGTCTGATGGTAAGTGGTTACTGCCACCCGTGTACATCTGTCAGGAACTTCATATAGAACAGAGGTTCTGTCTGAAAAAAAAATGTGTTGGTATTTCCAAGAACTAAGGTGGTCGCGTCATATGAAAATGTTTTACCACTTATTCAAAGTGGACTACACGCTCGTTTGATACTTCAATCTTATCTATACAACTTAACACATTCCGCTAGCCTCTTATCACTTGGTCCGCACCATTGTTTACACCTGCCCGCATCGGGTACATTGTTTCCGGAAAATTGCGGCCTCGCGATCAGGCTGTGCCTAATGTTTCGCTGAGATTAGCCCGCTTTACGGCCATTCAATGGCAAAGCAAACAGTTGAACGGTTTTTGTTCCGAAAATAGCTAACGGAGTTAAAATTATATGAAAACGAATGAAGCAGGAAAATGGCTTATGAGCCACAATAATTAACAAGTTTAATCAATTCTTGAAAAAAAAGATTTAGCTACGAAAATTAATACAATTCAAATTACAGCAGTATGCTAATCTTTTTATTTGGTTGGACATAATCGAAGAGCATTTAGATATATACAAAGAGGTCCTGGTTCGATTCACAGATATACAGGAAACATAAATAATCTAATTTATTCCTGTTTTGAATCTAGATGTTTTTGTATATATAATTAAAATACTAGTAAAGGATAATGCAGGTTTCATCATTTGTACTTTTAACAATGAAAAACACCCAGCTACAAAGGATTTTGTAGAATTTTCCGAAAGTCCATAACGAGCTTAAACTACTCAAATAAGTATGTTCATAAAATGCACCTAAACAACGTCATTTAAAACTTTCCCGGAAGCTTACCGACGTTGCCTTCACGTTACCATCCCGCTACTGTTAAAAAACTTGTTTTAATTAAAAGTTCATAAATTGGTGTTCACGGATCCGCTGCGTATGTGGAAACTCCGCTTAACTTTTATTCTAAAATTATATTTTAATTAGGAACTGACAAACATGAGGATTTATATATGTTTATTTTCTCTATATATCCGTCTAGTACCGTATGTACTCATAGATATGTAAGTCAACGTAATATTAAAGATAGAGAAAAGCCTAAAAGCATGGTAATAATGCCATTGGAACTCGAAAATTATGAATGGAAATGAAATGATGTATAACAGGCTGAACCCGGCAGTTTCGCCCGCGTTAAAAAAAACGATGTATCGATTGTCCCGTGGGAATAAGATATATATTAGTATAACTAGCTGTACCCACGGCTTTGCCCGCGTGCAAATCAACGTGTCACAAAGTTTTTCTCTCGCACATCTCGACACCGTGGGAATTCTATGATAAAAAGTAGTAACATTAAAATCGGTTTGCCCGCTTTAGGATTACCTGGTCAAACACAGAGTGAAAAAACGAATTTAAAGTGTGTATTTGTGGGTAGGAACGTATTGTTATGTATTTCTTTTTAATTAGACGAATTCTAATATTATAAACCGCTTTTTTGAACCAATTTACATTTTGAGTGGTCTAATTCACAATATCGGGATACTTTTTTTCAGTCAACTCCTCCACATTTGAACCAAAACGTATGGATTATAAAGATTGATTTGAACTTTTCCGAATTGGAAAATACTATTTGAAGTAATTTTGGCGGATTCAAATTTCTAAGTAACATTATAGGTAAACCTACTTTTAATATTAATTTGTGTTCAGGAGTTCAGGAAGGCATTAAGGAATTCAAAAATTCTGTTGGATAATGTACTGCTTCCTCCAACTCAATGACTATGTCTACCGAATAGTAGATCTGTGACGCTGCTTTAAATTTTGAAAAAAAATAAATCATTTATTTTATCGACATGTTCATTGGTGGGTGGGTATATCACCGTCTTTTGGAACCAATTTATAGTGTTATTGGTTGTATTAACAATATCGGGATATACTTTTTCAACCAACTCCTCCACATTTAAACGAAGACGTATCGATATAAAGATTGATTTTAACTTTTCCGGATAACAAAGCACTATTATCGACTTGAACAAATCATTAGAAAATTGGAATATCACTGAACAGCGACATATATTCTAAGTTCATATTTTGTTTCATGTGGCCAGAGATAAGATCTTTTATGAGGTGCATCAGGCTATTTGTGTGCGTAAATCCCACATTGTTCTTTGTAAAGCAGAAGACATAATCAAAACACTTTTACAATTCATACGAACAGGGCGCACCCGCTCGCAGGGCGCTGCCGCACCCTGCTCGCTTATTTTTTATTTTCTTTTATGT
Source organism: Spicauda simplicius (assembly GCA_949699795.1). NCBI lineage: Eukaryota > Metazoa > Arthropoda > Insecta > Lepidoptera > Hesperiidae > Spicauda > Spicauda simplicius. Next base: position 21,207,016 of record OX453068.1, on the reverse strand, counting down.
TCCAACCTAACCTAACCCATCCTGTTTAAAAAGCTACAGCTAAATCCAACTCTTAACAATAACATGACAATACTCAGGAGTATTGTCATGTTATTGTATATTTTCAGGATTTAGGTATTCAAAGTGACACTTTTCATCATAATGTTCTCTCAGGAACGCGTTGTAATGTATTGTAATTAATAAGTACCAAACTCATACGGCTTAAGTAGGTTGTGTACTTAGATTATCAGGGTTGATGAATTGAAGTTTAATTTATTAATCACATTTCAGTTTAATAAGCTGTCATTAAACTTATAATATATATACTAAAAACAACCGTAAGCATTATGTGACTACCTTTTATAATTTAGGCTTGCACTATCCCGCATCATCAGGGAGGAGTTGAAGGTAAAAAAAAATATCCCGTGTCTTTGCGTAGTATTCTTATTACTTATACGTAAGCACTTGCGAGCCAACTTCTATAGCTTGGGCTTGCAGTACCCTGCATCATCAGGGCTGAGGAGTTTAAGATCGAAATTTTCATCATGTGTCTTTGCTTAGTAATTATATTACATACCCGAAAGCATTAAATGACCAACTCCTATGGCTTAGGCTTGCAGTACACTGCACCATCAGGCTTGAGGAGTTGAAGATCGAAATTTTCATTTTGTGTCTTTGCTTAGTAATTATATTACATACCCGAAAGCACTAAATAGCTAACTTCTTTGGCTTAGGCTTGAAGTACCCCTGCATCATCAGGGTTGAGGAGTTAAAGGTCAAAATTTTTATCATGTGTCTTTGCTTAGTAATTATACTACATACCTGAAAGCACTAAATAGCTAACTTCTACGGCTTAGGCTTGAAGTACCCCTGCATCATCAGGGTTGAGGAGTTAAAGGTCAAATTTTCATCATGTGTCTTTGCTTAGTAATTATATTAAATACCTGAAAGCACCAAATGCCCATCTCGTATAGTTTAGGCTAGCAGTATCCTGCATCATCAGGGTTGAGGAGTTGAAGGTCAAAATTTTTACCGTGTATCTTTTCTTGGTATTTTTATTATATAACCGTAAGTACCAAATAGCCAACTCTTACGGTTTAGTCTTGAAATACCCTTACATCATCAGGGTTGAGGAGTTGAAGATCAAATTTTTGTCCCATTAATTTGTTTAACAAACTTATTATATATCCATAAAAACAAATTGACTTACTTCTACGGTTCAGGCTAGCATTACTCCTGCATCATCAGGATTGAAGAGTTGAAGGTCAATTTTTTTTAGGAAATATCTGCTAAGTAATCTCATTCTTCATTCAACCCAATTGGACTCCTACAGCTTAGGTTTGGCCGCGTATCGCTAATTTCGTTAATTTGCTTCAAAGAAATGGATCCTATGATCAGAACCGTATCAAACTCATCAGAGTATCCTTAAAGTACATTCTTTCAAATAAAAGAAAAATCATCAAAATCGGTTGGCGGGAAATAGAGTTATTCATCTATTTATCGCGCACATCGTTAATGCAAATATCAGACTTATGCGCTTTTCTTATGGATGCCACTGTCAAAAGTGAATTAAAAATAAATGGGACCCCATGACACGCACTACCTTTCAAATGAAAAAAAAAACATCCAAATCCGTTCACCCAGTGCGGAGAAATCGAGTAACAAATATAAATTAAAAAAAAAATACAGACTAATTGATAACCTCCTCCTTTTTGGAAGTCAGTTTAAAACTATGTTTTAACATAAAAATCAAAGCGAAATACTAAATTTTATTGAGGTGGCCTCAAAATTGACTGACTTTCATACAAACATACATCTCCTATTTGGGTTAAATTGGGGGGGGGGGGGGGATCAGAAAATTCATACATAATTGACGTCTACGTCATAAAAAGAACCCCTAGTAAAAATCATATTCCTATATTTAGCAGTTTAGGCTCTACGATGTTTATTCTATAGATGAGTGAGAGAGCAAACTTACGTTTTTATATAAGTATATAGAGATATAGATGGGTATAGTATCAAATAACATTGGTACACACATAACCAATAAAAAATATATAATAAAGGAATACATTTTACAGACCTTATCATGTTTAGTTTCAACCAATTCAACTATGCAGTTACTTATCTTATTAACACTTATCGAACACAGAATAAATACTGCGTAGGTTAAAATTGACATAACTTTTTTATTTATAATCTGATTTACATAAAATAAACACTAAATGTTAAGTGAAGTTTCCCACAACACATCGGTGAAAATTATTTTCAAATTGGATAAGCCGTTTCTGAGATTAGCGTTTTCAAACACACAGACAAACAGACAAACAGATAAACAGACAAACAGAAAAGATTTCTAAAAACCATTATTTTGGGTTCTATATCGTATTAAAGACCTCTAGAAATGGTTTTCACCTAAATTTATTCCATGTACAGACAGCGACCTCTTACAGATTTATTGTAGTATATAGTATAGATAGAAGAAGAAGTATGATTGAATAAAGAATAAAAAAGTGAGTAAGTAGACAAGTCAAAAAGATAATTAATTTAAGGTTATGTCTAACTAAATATATGTAGAACAAAATATTATATAACTATAAAATACTTATACAAATATAATAAAATACATAGTTCCAAACACAAAACTAAGGCATATTACTTACACTAATTATAATTCATACACACAACTAATTGGAAAACGCCTTGCTATGACATGTTAATGCCATGGAACGGAATTGCCTCAGTAATATCCATGGAAACCAAGACACTGGTTCGTCCAGACCACACTCTAGGACGAGGTTGGACAGCTGTTAATTGGAATTGTGTGTGTGATGAAGGTGGAAGATTCAAAGATAAAGATAGACCAAAGGTTCAACCGAGGAGGTACTACCGCCACACCTATTTCTACCGTAAAGCAGTTCTTGCGTTTCGGTGGAGGGGTGTGGTTGCCAGCACTTTCAGTTGAAGCGACCATCTTAGTCCTCGGGAGGAGCAACGCATCTGTGATTGATTTTAGATTGATCCCTCGTTCTGTATGAAGTTATTTACAGATGTCTATGGGCGGCAGTGGATACTTACCATCAGGTGGATTGCATACTCGTTTGTTACTTCAAATTTATAAAAAAAAACACGGATAAGTACGGTGATTTGGCAAATGAATTATGTCAACGCACTAGACTTTTTTATCAACTTCGTTGTTATTAACAAAAATGATTCCGATAGGCCCATACAACGCTTGTGTGGGTTGGAAAATTCGTTAAAGGTCTTTGTTTAAGAAAAAAAAGTACACAAAAATGTAAAATAAAATACAATTTCGGAAAATTTTGCTATAAAGTTAAACTAAACTATTCCATAAAGTAATTGTTTTTATTCTATGAATTAAATAGTTTGCAAAATTTCGAAATATAGTTTGACTGCAATGCAATAACTTCAAGAGGGTTTAATTGCAAGTTTTTTATTCACTAACATTAAGTGAACTTTGCTTCTTAGTACTGAATTAATAGTGGCATTTATACCCTCCGGATTACCTTCAGGGTGAGGGGTGAACGGTGAGGGGTGGGTGGTCCGTTTGTCTAGTTTCCTGACTGCGATTAATTGGCACGGAGTATCGCTGGCTAATTGTATAAAGCGCCTCTTTACTGCTTCGCTTTGTTAGTGGAAGCAGTTTACTCGTTTTGTTAACTATTGGAATAATTGGTTATTTACTTGTAATTGTGTTTTTATAAATAAATTACGTTTTTTAAAAGCCTTACACAAGGATTTTCAAGAGAAAATACACAAGAGTGTCTCGGGTGTCACGGATACACAAAGACGAATACACATACACTTAGACCGAGAACAGAAATTAAACTTGTCATTCAGATATTTGTCTGCTGGGAATCCAACCTGGTACCCACTGCATGTCTGACCATTACTGACCGGTCCACCACGCGATCATCAAACTAATGTAAAGATTCATACTGTGTATCATAGTTACATAGGCCTGTGTTCTTCATTGTTCACAAGTGAATTGGCAGGAATATCAGAATTTTGATATGCAAGATCGCTAAGGACGTAACATAGACTTGTAAAATCATTTCAAATCACGGTGCTACGATACCATACTTAACCGGAAGCCTTATTTCGAGTTTAACATAAACACGGCTCTTGTTTCGTTCATACACTGCAATGTACATTGCCCGCTTATGTTGTCGCTTTCGGTGATAAGTTGCAATGTACTTTGAAATAATAAACAAAACAAGAACAACGATTATTTCGAGGAAACAAGAAACACAGACAAGAAGCAAGAAATGAGAAATAATAAACTAGTAAGGGTAATTATGTCGAAATAAAAATAAAAAAAAAAACAAATACACACATAGAAACAACGACAACATTTCGTGAAAATTGTAATTCAATTCAAATAAATAAAGAGTGGAGATTGGGAGGAAAAGTATCGTTCACGTCTTATTACCTGTTGGTAATAAGTTGTACTTGAGATACGAGTAAATGTCAAATGTCAATCGCTCCGAGTGTCAGCGTAAAAATCTCATTAGTATCGACTATATAGGTCTACAAATTTCGTCCCTGTAGCCTCGGGGTCAGAATAGGGCTACGGTATCCCCTGCCTGTCGTAAGAGGCGACTAAAAGGGGCTTCCGGAGTTGCAGACGGCTAGAGTGGGAGCTCGAACCGTTCGGTCAGGCAATCCCGGGAAGGACGGCGGTATGTGTGGTCGCATACCGTCGTAAAGACTAGACGGAGCGGTGGGCCCAGCCGCCCATCTGGGAGGAGCCCGATGGGGCAGCGCGCTCGGAGGATTCCGGTTGAAGTCGTTTCGAGATCCCGGAGTCCTCCTTTTCAGCGCCGAGGACGGCCACCGGGGGGGTTTTAGTGCGGTAAAAATCCCACATAACCCTGCGTCGCTCCCACGGCGTCGGGTACCTTTGGAAGGTTTCCCCCTCGACAACAAAAAAAAAAAGGTCTACGAATTTGATCTCTTTGGCTATGAGCTTTTTTCTATCACTAATTTAATAAGACGTATCGCACATATTCAATTGTAATATTGATCAAGTAGTTTTACAAGGGAACCAGTGTACCTACTTAAACCGAGGAAGTACTACCACACCTACATATTAATACCGTGAAGCAATTGTCGGCTCAATTTGTTCGAAAGTAGCAACGTATCTGTGCTTGACTTCAGATTAAAATTTTAAGTTTGCCATGCATGTATATTAAAGAAATGTGTATGTTCGTATATAAATATCCATGGTATTTTCAAACTAAAGCAGAAGAGTCATGCAGGCCTGTTAGATATAAATATAGATTAGTTCTGCCTCAGTGTAATTTAAAGATGCACAATAAAAATGTGTATGTAATGGCTATAAAAATTTATAATAGACTTCCTGACTTGTTTAAACAATTGCCGTATAATAGATTTAAGAATGAAATTATAATATGGCTTTAAAATAAATGTTTTTATTCTATTAATGAATATTTAGAAATAAGTTGACATTATTATAATTAATTGTATATTGACATGAATATTTTTATATAGGTAATAGTATCTTGCTTTCGATTTGTTTAAATTAAATATAATAGTACACAATTACAATAAAAATAAACATAAATAGTCTTTTATATGACAATTTGCACGCCGAAATGGCAAAATAAGAGGATATCCTTTTCAAGACATACTACCATACATTTGTACCTTATTTAGCAAATAAAGATTTTGATTTGATTTGATTTGATTTACAGCCTCTGTACTATATAAAGGTGCTTGCAGATTTCCATGGGCGGCAGTGAACACTTATCATTACATGAATTGCAAGCTCGTTAGGACTGTGAAATCTATAAAAATATATACGGTAAATCACATCAAAACCATTCCACTTTTCACTATTATACCCTCGAGTCAATAAACAAATGAATTATTTTTTCTAGAGAGAGACGCTTAAATTGATCGAGAACGGCATTAAATCCAAATGAATTAGCACATTTTTTTCCGTAATTACGAGAGACGTGACCAAATCTAGAGATGGTATCAAATAAGTCAAGTGCTGGGCTTAAAGGCTATGCGGATTGCGGTTGTGACCCGCGACTTTTGATGAAATGGAAATTATAGACACTATAGCCTGAAATCGAGTTCGAAATCGAACAAGCAAAAAAGGTATTGATATTTCAAAAAAATAATCTTATTAATGTGATGTTGAATTACACAAAGTTTCGTGCAACTATCGAATTATCCAGTTTAACAGGGAATGAGAATTTTACGTCAGGTTAAAGCTAAAACAGTGTGTTATATTATTTATATTTCTTTGCATACACTCAAGTAGACTATAGATAAATAACTTACATTTTTACCTAACTGTGTCCCAAGGCGAGTAATACTTTTCGACTGTCTTTATGTATGTATATATTTTTTTTATCAAAAGAAGTAGCAAACGAGTATGCAGTCCACCTGATGGTACGTGGTCACTGTCGCTCATGGACATCTGTAATCAACTACACACAGAACATGGGTTCCACCTGAAGTCAATTACAGATGCGATACTACTCCCGAGGACTATGATGGTCGCCTCATGTGAAAGTGAGCCGGCAACCATACCCTTTCATGGAAACGCAAGAAATGCTTCACGCTAGAAATAGGTGTGGCGGTGGTACTTCGTACTTGGTGGTAGTTCGACCGGGGAAACTACACTGGTTCTACTACCTTATTATGTTATGTGTTAATTTTTTTGGAACGCGCTACAGCCAAAGGGCTTGACAAATTGTAACATATGACATATCATTTGAACTCAATTGACACAGTGACAAAAACTAAATATTTTTAAATATGGCGCCCGCGTGAATATGAGACAGCAACCACATATTAGAAATAACTGTGACGGTGGTAGCTCCCCGGTCGAACTATATTTATTCTGTCTCGTGAATGTGCGTGCAGGTTTATAATGCGTGTGAAGGCAGTGTGTGCTTTAAAGACAATATAAAGGATCATTTAAGCCACCTAACCTTGGAGATAGGATAATCCGTTCGACGTTTTCAAGGTTTGATAAGAATCGTAATTGCTAAGTTTTAGCCGCGACGTCGAAAAATCCGACTGTAAAAATACCGCATTGCGATAGGCCAGGTGTAACGTTGGCAGATAAAAAACAAAATGGCCGACTGACATTGACAGAGTGCGCGGGAAACGGCGTCACCTCCTTTCATTGTGATAACCTACCGAAGTGGGAGATATTTCAAGTGGTCTTTTAATATTCAAAAATAAAGGCAAGAGGTTTTTTGTTGTATGTCCTTAACAAACAACAATAAGCCTCGCAGACCATAAGATAGACTTTGGACGAAATTGTATTTTTAAACATACTTTGTCAAATTGATTTTTTAAAAACAAGGCCTGTGTAGCAATGCCTGCGATCGAAAGAGACAGAACATTCAAAGATATGTCCATAGACTTTATATGTCTTGAGTGGTAACCATGAAATTATGAGTATTATTATCTACGTATGAACATAATTTATAATAAGTACATATCATTAGTATACCTATACTTAAGTAATTTTGTATTACAACCATGTTATTACTAGAACTCTGTTATTAAAAAAATACAGACGAATAGATACCCTCCTAATTTTTGGAAGTCGGTTAATAAAAAAGTATTTACAAGTAGAACATCTAAAAAGCGTAACTTAATAGAAATAAATGTTGTATGTTACATGACTTGTCCGCCAATTCGCACTTGGCCAGCGCGGTGGACTAAGGCCTAAACTCTCTCATTCTGAGAGAAGATCCGTGCCCAGCAGTGGGTCGATAACGGGTTGTACCCCCACATGACTTCGTAATTTTCTTTAACAAAATATCAACATCCGCTAAGGAGTACCGTACATAACTTATGTTCGCGATTGAGATGACACTTTAGTCACTTTGTCATGTCAATCGCTTAACTGTCATTAATCTTTCGTTCTTCGTTATCCCTGGGCCATGAAACGTTCTCTTCGAGCGACTATTGCTCAGCGCTGAAAGCGTCAGCTTCACATATTATGCGTCTGAGGCCACGCAACTTCATTGCAAATAATTCCAAAAGTTTCCCCTTAGCTTCTAGCGATAAAAAAAATAAAGCGCTGTCTAATGCTTCGCAAACGTGCAATATATGTGTCTGATCGTATAAAACCTAAAAAGTCAATGTATATTTTAGCAAAATTGGCCAAAATTTGCTTAACGCTGATATCTGCAGCGAGAAACCGAGGGCTATGAAATTTTTTCTTCTAACGTTATCGTTTATTGTTGAAAAAAATATGTTCTGCTTCTTATTCGAAAATTCGCGGCAAATTGTAGTGGATTAGACATAATTCTATTGCAACGCTAGCCGAATATTCCATGGTACATTAAAATCATCGCGAATTCACTCGTCGTAGCGTAAAACGTGAGAAATCCCAACACATAATATTTCCGAAAAGATCAATAAGACGGAATTGCCTCCACTATTCGCTCACGAGTGTTCTCGCCATGATAAGCGAATCCTGAGATGTACGGAAGCTGCGATATTTAACGTCTTTATCCCATATTCAGTGATGCTTCATTGAGTTTCAGAAGCGGATGCTCTAGTTAAACTGCACCGATCAATGAAATTGTACAATTTTTAGGTGAATCATAAATCTAGATTCAAGTAATGTTCTGTTGAAATCGATTGAGGAGTAGTGCTTTTATTTGACTTTGGATTAATTCCTGATCGGATTACAATTTTGTGCATTGCACGCAACGCATCTGTGGCAGAACTCAGATGACATTGTTTATCTAGGGGTGGATAACAGATGTAATGCAAGGTAGTTACCACTTAAAATCGCATTTCAATGAAATTTGGCACACAGAGACACGAGGCCACCATCATAGTTCTCGAGAGTAGCAACGCATCTGTGATTGACTTCAGATGGAGCCCATGTTCTGTATGTAGTTGATTACAGATGTCCATAGGCGGCAGTGACCATTTACCATCAGGTGGACTGCAAGCTCGTTTGCTACTTCAGTTTGATAAAAAAGACAATTTATGACCTGGATTAACAAAGGAGATAGACACATTAGCATGATAAACGTAAACAAAACGGGCAGAGTCAGGAGAAAAAGCTAGCTTGAAATAAATTAAACTACCGAGTACAGTAACGAGTTTGAGAAGAAAGTAATAAGAGAAGCGAGAGTCAGTTCCTGGCATCCATCAAACTATAACTTTCAATTTAAACAAGTTTCTTTGTGACATCGATACTAACTTCACTTCGCGCTCCTCTATTTAAGTTCGCGGGAAGTTAACTTTAAAGATTTATTTTAGTTCATATTTTGTACATGGACTGATTACGTCTCTTAAACAAATGACAACTTAAAATATGGATATTTTACACGCTTTCTACACTCATAGCCCCACAGTAGGATTTTTTGTGTCGTGAGAACCATGGACACATACAAGACAAATAGACAAACACCCAGACCCAGACACTAATCTTTACTCATCATTTAGATACCTCAGGCTGAGAATCGAACCAGGGACCCATTGCACGTCAGACCGGTATGGTAACCGCTCTGCCACGCGGGTCGTGATACATTTACAATGCTAAAAATATTAGAAATACTCAAACTTTACCCTTAAAAGTATTTCTCTGAGGAACTATGTAGTAGTTTCCCGTCGCAGTAGTCGAAATTCGACTGCAATTAAACTCAAATTGTATACTTTGATACATATTTACCAAAGTGTCATCAAAAAATTACAGGTTTTTTTTACAATTTTAATCGATCAGAAAGCATTTTTTTTAAATATTGAAAACACCTACTTATAGATATTTTAAACATTTGTCACTGCTTGTAGTAACATCAAAATATTGTAACTTGTTTTGTTAATATAATTTATGAGTATATACTTAGTTATCTCTTTTCAATTTCAGCTGTCGGGATTTCTTTTTTGTTAGTGTATTTTATTTTAATATTAATAATTGTATCAATGATGTTTAAGATTAAAAAAACATACCTAAGAGATATTCAGTTGTAGTATCTTAGGTTCACATACATAAGGCTTTCTCCATCATAGTCACCATAACTTACACTTAAGTAATTCATACACGCAAGTACATTGGATTGGTTCGTGTAAGTATTTTATAATAATAGTGTTCACCATTTATAACCACACACCACCACGCCATCACGCGTGCAAAAACATTACTGAACACTGAAGAGAAATCTTAATACATTCATGATTTATTATTGTTATTTTTATACTTTATTAAGGCAGGTTGATTGTAAGGAACGAAGGAACGATTGTTATTAATTGGACTGCAATATTTGTTATCAACCCCCAGATAAGATACCTGAGGTCGGCTCTACAGCCGATATATGAAGGTATTAACATATCATATTAACATTTAATATACATGTATTAATATACATATGTGGCGGTCCTCCACGGTTCGGTTTGCACGCTCGTTTTTGCCACGGACGTGCAAGTTTTGGAATGAGCTTCCTCCTGAGGTATTCCCGGAGCGCTATGACATGGGGTTCTTCAAGAAAGGTGCGAAAAGAGCTCTCCTACAAAGCCGGCGATGCATTGGCGACTCCTCTGGTGTTGCGAATGTCCACAGGCGACGGTGACTACTTTCCATCAGGTAGCCCGTCTGCCTTATTGTTAGGTTAAAGTACAAAAAAAAATACCCATACTGTGACGACAAAAATAAAAATGCCCTTAACACACACATACATACATACATACGAAAATTATTACCCTCCTTTTGGCCGATTTGGGTAAAAAATAAGCTCTAAATGATTTAATGAAAGAAAGCCTCAATAGCCTAATTCATTTGCAAACTACCGATAGAGTTGGAGCCTCGCCAGAAATGTGCAATTAAGTTTAACAGAGCGGTAGTAATGGATGCTACGTTAACTACCTTATTGTAAAATTGAACCATTTTTGAATAGATTTAGTTAATTAAAGATTTAAATATAGTGCTTATAAATATTTAAGCGCTTAGCATTGTTGTTATTCGAAATAAGAGTGGTAGTGGCTTCATAATCAAATCAGACAGTAAATAAACGCAATTGTATATTGCACTTCAAATGTCATCAACCAAGTACCCTCTTAACGCTACACACGATTCTCCTCTGAGAATGAGAGTTTTAGGCCATAGTCCACCGCGCTGGCTAAGTGAGAATTAGTAGACTTTACAAATTTGAAGACTTTTTTAAAAGTACTCTCAGGTACTTAGGCTTTCTCACAATGTTTTCTTCACCGTATATCAGTAATGATTATTTTCTAATACGCACATAATTTTGCAAAAATCAGTGGTGCGTGCGTGCCTTGAATTTGAACGCTTGATTAAGAGGTTGAGTTTCCAGTATCACTGCTCCATAGATAAGAGATAAGTGCGATTATTCATCCAATCCTATCCAATACAACTTCACTAGAATTAAATTTGGCAACAGATGAAATCCGCTCCCCAAGTAGGCACCACAAAACCAAAACCACAATTAGACTCGCGCTGCAGCTAGTACACTTAATTTGCAAGTTCTGGCGATACTCCAACCCATCAGGAGTTTGCAAATGAATCGCACTAATAAGATTCTTAAACTACGTATAAACTTCTGAAGGAAATGTTTTATGCTTGTTTCATATGTGCTGCGGAATAAATTTGGTTTGTTCCCGCAAACAGTTTAGCAATACACGAATTCAAAGACATTAAAATTGAGTTGTATGTATGTGATATAAAGTATTTGAGCTTAATTTTAAGTTTGATTTGAGTATTTTGAGGCATTCAGCAATAATATAATAATGAAGGACAACAAAAATCTATTTTTCGACATTGTTAACAAGTTATTTAAGTGCTAATTTACGTTTTTCTGTAAAAGCGTAAGTGTTTAATAAATCGTATTTTTCATATCGTATAAAAACAGAAAACAAAACAATTTCTACATTAATAAATCCTAAAGTGATAAACACACACGTACACCCTAACAAACTTTCGCATATAAAATTATGAGTAAGAGTAAGACAGGATGTTTAAGAGATATACCTACATTTAATAGTAAGTACCATCTCGACTTGACGATGCTGGGTTCGTCCGTGCCGGATAATAAACCGGATGTGAGGGCCCGGGGAAGATACGACCGTATTTCTAAACATTACCCTGATTTTATCGACGCGTAAAATGCAAATAAAATAAAACCATTTGAGTGCCGACGACTTTTGACCTGCTCTGGGTAGCGTGTACTGAAGTATATACTTACTATCAAAAAATTCGCCTGGTCTTTAATAAACATCTATATATAACTAAAAGTAGCAGGGTTGCCAAGTTAGGGGTTTTTTCCCCAGATTTAGGGGATAAAAAAGTGGGTTTTTAGGGGTACTTTTAGGGATTTTATAACTTAAATAGATACATTATCATACCCGAGGAAAAAAAAAGGTCATGGACTACACTGTGTAGTGTGACGACCTGATTCAGAAATGACGGAAGGTTGCCACAATTCCAATTTCAGTGTGGGATTTTAGGGGGTTTTTATGGAGGCTTACAGGGAAACATTTTTGAGAGTTGGTAACCCTGAAAGTAGAAATTAAATTCTAATTAAGGTAAGCCACTAAAATGGCACATGTTGTGAATTAGTAATATCAGGATTTTATTATTACCCCTGTATGTTCCGTGATATAGAACTACAAGCAAATTTGCATTAATTTCAATGAATTCAGTCTTGATACCGTATCATCTTTAAAATTTAAATAAAATTACATGTCACTTTATTAGTTACATATCTACTATTATAATCTATCAATAGGCTAAAACGTCTTGTGTAAGTCTGTCGTTATCACCTTTCGGGCCAAATACAGTGCTAATACTGTTGGTATGAAAATGACACTTATAGGAGAAAAAGACACGTATAGTTCATCTCAAGAAATAAGATTGGAGACCTAATACTTTGTCATTAACTTCACTTCAAAATTATAAAAATAAAAAACATGCGTGCGTACAAAATACACATGTCAGAAGTGAAACTTCTTTGGCGAACTAATTTATAAAACTTGTTTATATTTATACAAATCTAAAACTTTAAATTTCCAAGATTAAGAGGAAGGGAAAAAGGCGTGATACGACGTTCGCTCTGTCTCACTTTTTCTCTCAATCTTTCTCACAATCTTTCTCACTCGCTTGCTCCCTACTCTCACTCCACGGCTAGTTGCTCATGCTACGTTCGCCCTGTCTTACTCTCTCTCAATCGGTCTCGATCACTTTCTCTCTCTTTTCCGACACTTCCGTTGCATACCGGCGTGACGTTTCATCTGTAAAAATTTTACCCTCATGCGCCTAAAGAAGTTTCACTTCAAAAAAAACACAGACAAAAAGACAGCAGCGCTTAATGCCGCTGTCAATAGGCAGACCAAATGTAGCGATGGTGTCTCCATATTCACACTACAAAGTTTTCAACCTATAGTATAATCAATGTCTCTGTATTTTTATTTCTGAAGTGACTACACTCATAAAACTACTGCCGCGAAGTGTTTCGGATATAGCGAGTCATAAAAAAGTTATACTCGCGAGGGACAGTAGTTAATTAAGCTGTACTAGAACGCCACTTTATGTCGAGAGAACATTTGAAACTAGAAAAACTACCTGTAATTCAAATGTTACCACCGTCACTGAAATAGTTCTGCCTTATGACAACAGTGTCAATTTGCTGCTTACTTTTAAGAATTTAGCACCATAATAATATAGTAATCTCATTTAGTTAGCAAGGGTACCACTTTCTGTAGTCACATAATGGTCAATATTATTTATCGGAGGCTGATCAATCAAGCAACATTCAACCACTCACAATCACTTGAATTGAATTTAACATTTCAACCTATGATTCGACTCCGGAAGCACTACCATGCTAATTTCTGTCTAACAACAGTAGCAGGGTTGCCGGACGTCCCGATTTTTTAGCCAAAAATGTCCTGCGCGGGACACGCTCCGTCCCGCTTTTCGGAAAGGACTGTACTTTTGAAATTAAAAGTTCACAAATTGCAAATATAAGCGGAACAGCAGTTAGTGGACCAAAAAAAAGGTCGCCAAATCGTTACTCCAAGGAGAAAACTAAAACTAAACAAAAATGTTTGCCCATGTGTCTGTGAGTACGCGACACTCTTTGTATCGCGAGGTCTGCTGTCCCGCTTTTGACTATGAAATCCCCTTATATTCACTCAAAAAAATTCTAATTTCCCGATTTATTAAAAAACTGACAACACTAGACATTAGTGTTATGTGCTGCTGTGTTTTTCATGGAGATGTGGTAAGGAACACATACTTATCTGAAGCATTCAGACTTAATCCTCAAGGGGTACCAACGCATCTGCGACTAACCTGAAGTAAAACTAATCTTACCTGGCATTGATTACAGATGTCCTTGGACGGCAGCGGCCAGTTTTTATCAGATAAACTATTCATTGGATTCATTAGTTTTGTATGCAACAGAAAAAATACTTTATTTAGTTAGGAAAAGTCTTAAAACCTTATTGATAAAGTATAAAGTATCGACTGTTCCAATGCGCTACAGCCTACATTTTGTACTATACTACTATAAAATTTAATATCGTAATTACACCGTGATTTTCATTTCTTATTGACGTTTATAACCCGTACTCTGTAATCACGCCTAACTTATTTCTCCCGATTTACGCACGCTCTCTCCTCATTGCTAATTAAATAAATCAGGCGCCTAATTAACTAACAACTAGAACAAGTTAATATTACATTTAGAATATATCCAAAGCCGAGTTAATTTCGTGGTGAACATGGATTTAAGTGTTTATCTGCTTAGTTAATTTAATGTGTAATCCTTTCTAATATTGACTATTAATCTCGAAATTTGATGTTTACAATAGGTAATTACTGAATATTAGCTCTTAATTTTGAAAATTCTGATTCAATTTTGACCTTGACTGTTTTTTCAGCGCGATCATCCGTCATCATTTAAAAAAAATACGCTTTCTAAGCTCATAGCCTAACACTAGGATTTTCTCCTGTGTCGTGGGTACCAGGGACACACACAAGACGAATACACAAACACCCAGACCCAGAACATGAATCTAAACTCATCATTCAGATACCTGTCCGTGGATACATGGCCGGGAATAGAACCCGGGACCCATTGCGCGTCAGACCGGTGTAGTAAGCCCTCGGCCACGCGGGTCGTCAAAATTGTAATCATTGTGGCCAGTAAGCAGTTATTATGTCCATAAAAAAATGTATAAAAAAATAAGTTAATGATACTAAAAATAAGAAGAAAATAAGAAAGAGATAAATGTTATCGATTTTATTGCCCGTATTTATAAAGACAAATACGTGAACCAAAACCATTCCCTCACCTCGTTTACCCGTCAATACCAGAAAACACTAAGGTAATTAACGGAACTTTAGTAGCTCAACACTCAAACTTCGCAGATAACTTAGATAAATCCTGATTCAATCGACTCCCGAGGCCGGATCGTTCTATCTTGATCATTATCATAATAATAATAAAATGAATATTGTACGACCACTTTTTCAATACCGACACACTTATTTATAATGTGAAGTAATTAATGTGTTTCGTTGGAAGGATATCGGTTCCAGTGGGCTTAGAAGATATTCGTTCTTGTCTCCAGAGTGGCAACGCATCTGTAATTGCCTTAACGTAGAACCTCAGTTCCATGTGGAATTAGTAAGAAATGTTCATAGGCAACAGTGTTCTTTTTTTTTTTTTTTTTTCGAGGGGGAAACCTTCAAAAGGTACCCGACGCCGTGGGAGCGACGAAGGGTTATGTGGGATTTTTACCGCACTAAAACCCCCCCGGTGGCCATCCTCGGCGCTAAAAAAAAAAGGACTCAGGGATCTCCAACAAACACCACCGGAATCCTCTAAGCGTGTTGCCCCATCGGGCTCCTCCCAGATGGGCGGCTGGGCCCACCGCTCCGTCTAGTCTATACGACGATATGCGACCACACATACCGCCGTCCTTCCCGGGATCGCCTGGCTGGACGGTTCAAGCTCCCACTCTAGCCGCCCGCAACCCCGGAAGCCCCTTTTAGTCGCCTCTTACGACAGGCAGAGGATACCGTAGCCCTATTCTGATCCCGGAACTACAGGGACAGGCCTATCCACCTCCTATTAACATTATGAATGCGAAAGTTTGTGAGGAAGTGTTTGTTTGTCTCTTTCAAGCAAGAAATAGCTCCTGCTCGGAATTTGCTGAAAGTTCACAGTTAAAGACTTGGATTAAAATGTGGTATACTCTTTACCGCTGTATGTAAACGTGACTGGAGTAGACGAAACCCTAGAATAACCTAGTATAAAATAAATATAGTCTGCGAATATGACGAACCCATGGGATAATTAAACAAATATTGCAAACTTTAGTTAAATGGGCAATTTGCTTTAGGTCTCGTACAAATGTAATTAGTTTATCCATATCTATCAATACATATCAATATTTTGCATGAGCATATTCATGCAAAGTATGCATGCAAAGATCACAATTCAAAATTCATCAATATTAAGTTAAAGATTCAGTTTTATCTAAAAGAAACCCAAAAATGAGCTTGATACTTTAACTACAAGGTGGTTAATGCCCATTTTTTAATACATCCATTTTATTAACTAAACGATACTTAAAAATAAACAGCATTGTTCAATTATTGTGGCCCTCGTATAAGATTTGCGTTAATTAGTTGTGTTATAATTCAATCCTAGCGCGACACAGCCATATTGTTCATGTGTTGTGACGAGTTTAACGCTTTATTCAATTTGGAAACTTGGAAACAACTATCTGAAGCGACAAGAACATGTTCCATATGCTCTGCGGAATCTTCAAGGGTACTATTTCATACTTATGTAAATAGTTTGTTTTGTAGAAATGTGCAATGCTTCCTCAATTTTCGTATACCGTAGAAATAGTAAACGAGCACGAAGAGTACCTTATTTTAAGTTACTTTTTTTTTCGTTGTCGAGGGGGAAACCTTTAAAAGGTACCCGACTCCGTGGGAGCGACGCAGGGTTATGTGGGATTTTTACCGCACTAAAACCCCCCCGGTGGCCGTTCTCGGCGCCAAAAGTTTAAAGTTACCTAACACTTAATTTTGCCACAAGTAAAAACTGGTATGTCTGATTTAAAGAAAATTAACTTCTACGATTTTTTTAGGGGAATGGAGTATTTCAATCCGTATTTCTAAAACGGACATTAGAGAGACTTATCGCCAGATAAAATTATATGAAAACGGAAAATTAACGATATATCTTCGTTTTTCTATTTTGATATAAAAAGTCAGTTGGCAAAAATCTGTTTGTACCGGTTTCCATGGAACACAGAGTCACCTTTGGTGTTGTTAGATATATTTTAGTTATCCTTGTTTTTATTCAACACTATATTTTCAACGGTACCCCACTCCGATTAGATAATTTAGCGTAGACGGGTACTAAAAATACCTCTACAAATATCCAAAAACAGCACCTTTCACTATGCTGGTCTTAAAGCATTATATTTGGAAATAACAATCTTGAGCGGTGAGACGTCCCAGCGGTTTCCCGTACACCGCGTCCGCAGCATGAAAAACTATTTACCAAGTTTCTTGTTTCTTCGCGTGCTAGTTTACTCGTTCCAAAATTTAAAAAAAAAAGATCTTTTGATACATCAAGTTTTTCCTAAAACTGAGATTTATCCATAGCATTACTGTTTCTTATTTACATTCATTATAATTACTATATATGTTTATGATAATTACTATATATATAATATACATAGAACACTTTATATTTACATAATGAATATTACAATTTTTAAAATGATAAAATATATACTACATATTTAATTACGTAAAGGACTAGCAACTGCAAAACACACATTAATACACACACACCACACACACACACACACACACACACACACACACACACACACCACACACACCACACACACACACACACACACACACACACACACACACACACACACACACACACACACACACACACACACACACGCACACGCACGCCTGCACTAGTAATGTTTTTTTGTAAACCTCAGTGGCAGTTTAACAGTGCTACTTAAAAAATGTAAGTCCGTAATTGGCTATAAGTTTTATACATAAGCTATGTAATCTTTACAACTAAGAGCTGTGGATTTTGTTAAAATAAATAAATAAATAAATAAATAAATAGCAACTATTTAAGAAAAAAACTGAGATCTATGAATATATCTTCGTGTTGCCTAGAGTAACCGAAGTGCCAGGAGTGACCGGAATTGCCCAGAGTGACCGGAGTGCCCGGAGTGCCAGAATTGCTCAGAGTGACCGAAGTGCCCGGATTGCCCGGAGTGCCCAGAGTGACCGGAGTGACCGAAGTGCCCGGAGGGCCAGAATTGCCCAGAGTGACCGAAGTGCCCGGATTGCCCGGAGTGCCCAGAGTGACCGGAGTGCCCGGAGTGCCAGAATTGCCCAGAGTGACCGAAGTGCCCGGAGGGCCAGGAGTGACCGGAATTGCCCAGAGTGACCGAAGTGCCCGGAGGTCCAGGAGTGCCCAGAGTGCCAGGAGTGCCCGGAGTGCCAGAATTGCCCAGAGTGACCGAAGTGCCCGGAGGGCCAGGAGTGCCAGAATTGCCCAGAGTGACCGAAGTGCCCGGAGGGCCAGGGGTGCCCAGAGTGCCCGGAGTGTCCGGATTGCTCGGAGTGCCCAGAGTGACCGAAGTGCCCGGAGGGCCAGGAGTGACCGGAATTGCCCAGAGTGACCGAAGTGCCCGGAGGGCCAGGAGTGACCGGAATTGCCCAGAGTGACCGGAGTGCCCGGAGTGAACGGAATTGCCAAGGGTGACCGAAGTGCCCGGAGGGCCAGAATTGCCCAGAGTGACCGAAGTGCCCGGAGGGCCAGGAGTGACCGGAATTGCCCAGAGTGACCGAAGTGCCCGGAGGTCCAGGAGTGCCCAGAGTGCCAGGAGTGCCCGGAGTGCCAGAATTGCCCAGAGTGACCGAAGTGCCCGGAGGGCCAGGAGTGCCAGAATTGCCCAGAGTGACCGAAGTGCCCGGAGGGCCAGGGTTGCCCAGAGTGCCCGGAGTGTCCGGATTGCTCGGAGTGCCCAGAGTGACCGAAGTGCCCGAAGGGCCAGGAGTGCCCGGAGGGCCAGGAGTGCCCAGAGTGCCCGGAGTGTCCGGATTGCTCGGAGTGCCCAGAGTGACCGAAGTGCCCGGAGGGCCAGGAGTGACCGGAATTGCCCAGAGTGACCGAAGTGCCCGGAGGTCCAGGAGTGCCCAGAGTGCCAGGAGTGCCCGGAGTGCCAGAATTGCCCAGAGTGACCGAAGTGCCCGGAGGGCCAGGAGTGCCAGAATTGCCCAGAGTGACCGAAGTGCCCGGAGGGCCAGGGGTGCCCAGAGTGCCCGGAGTGTCCGGATTGCTCGGAGTGCCCAGAGTGACCGAAGTGCCCGGAGGGCCAGGAGTGACCGGAATTGCCCAGAGTGACCGAAGTGCCCGGAGGGCCAGGAGTGACCGGAATTGCCCAGAGTGACCGGAGTGCCCGGAGTGAACGGAATTGCCAAGGGTGACCGAAGTGCCCGGAGGGCCAGAATTGCCCAGAGTGACCGAAGTGCCCGGAGGGCCAGGAGTGACCGGAATTGCCCAGAGTGACCGAAGTGCCCGGAGGTCCAGGAGTGCCCAGAGTGCCAGGAGTGCCCGGAGTGCCAGAATTGCCCAGAGTGACCGAAGTGCCCGGAGGGCCAGGAGTGCCAGAATTGCCCAGAGTGACCGAAGTGCCCGGAGGGCCAGGGTTGCCCAGAGTGCCCGGAGTGTCCGGATTGCTCGGAGTGCCCAGAGTGACCGAAGTGCCCGAAGGGCCAGGAGTGCCCGGAGGGCCAGGAGTGCCCAGAGTGCCCGGAGTGTCCGGATTGCTCGGAGTGCCCAGAGTGACCGAAGTGCCCGGAGGGCCAGGAGTGACCGGAATTGCCCAGAGTGACCGAAGTGCCCGGAGGTCCAGGAGTGCCCAGAGTGCCAGGAGTGCCCGGAGTGCCAGAATTGCCCAGAGTGACCGAAGTGCCCGGAGGGCCAGGAGTGCCAGAATTGCCCAGAGTGACCGAAGTGCCCGGAGGGCCAGGGGTGCCCAGAGTGCCCGGAGTGTCCGGATTGCTCGGAGTGCCCAGAGTGACCGAAGTGCCCGAAGGGCCAGGAGTTACTGGAATTGCCCAGAGTGACCGAAGTGCCCGAAGGGCCAGGAGTTACTGGAATTGCCCAGAGTGACCGAAGTGCCCGAAGGGCCAGGAGTTACTGGAATTGCCCAGAGTGACCGAAGTGCCTGGAGTGCTAGAATTGCCCAGAGTGACCGAAGTGCCCAGAGGTCCAGGAATGCCCAGAATGTCCGAAGTACCCGGAGTGACCGGAATTGCCCAGAGTGACCGAAGTGCCCGGAGGGCCAGGAGTGCCCAGACTGACCGAAGTGCCCGGAGGGCCAAAATTGCCTAGAGTGACCAAAGTGCCCGAAGGGCCAGGAGTGACCGGAATTGCCCAGAGTGACCGAAGTGCCCGGAGTGCCAGAATTGCCTAGAGTGACCGAAGTGCCCGAAGGGCCAGGAATGCCCAGATTGACCGGAGTGTCTGGATTGCCCGGAGTGCCAGAATTGCCCAGAGTGACCGAAGTACCCTGAGTGCCGGAAATACTTTTACAAGGTATCTTGTGCATCTCTGTTCACTACACTATACAGAATTGCCTTTTCTGCTGTTAGATATATCCTGTTTTAGGTTCGATTCCATATTTTCAATAGGTCAAATATGTCAATAGGTTTCTCTTCAAAATACGTACTATACTTTAGAAACGTATTAAAACACAAAACAAACCAAAAACAGCACCTTTCACTATGCTTGTCTTAAAGCATTTTACGTAACTCGGAAAGAACAATCCCGAGCGGTGAGACATCCCACCGGATTCCCCGTACACCGCGTCCGCTGCATGATAAACTATTTACCAAGTTTCTTGTCTCTCCACTTGCTAGTTTCATAGTTATTTCGAACAACTTTCCTAGACTGTTTACTTTGTTAGACTAAATTCATTCTGAACGTGTATGCATATTTGTGTAGGAAAATGAAGGAATGTCTTCGGATTTTTAAGGGTAGTTTCTAACAGCGTTTAAAAGGTAGATATACTTATGACGTGACAACGTCTTATAATTCGATGGAGCTGGCTGACACACCAAAAAACGTGACTCATGCGGCGTTACCTCGCTCTGAGGCGTTCCATTTAAGACGAGCGACAGCGGCACAATCGGCCTCCGCATTCGGCAGCGTTCGACATCTGTCTCTCCTACTTGAGTGAGCGATGCGTCCGCGTGGACAGCTGCTATACAATAATACATTTACATGTTTTCTTCAAGTATGAAGTGCAGTGAAAAGTGAATGTGGTGCCAATTGTTTATCTCTCTCGTCAATCAATTATGGTCCCCTTGCGGGGAACGGATCTTCTCACAGAATGAGAGAGTTTAGGCCATAGTCCACCGCGCTGGCCAAGTGCGAATTGGTGGACAATTGTTTATCAATACATATAAAATGTTTCATTAGAAAAATACAACCATTCCATTAATATTTTCTTATGACGTTGTCACGTTCAACTATCGTCAGGAAACCGACTTTATAGACACCCGATTTTTTTTGTCAAAAATAAGAGTGAAGGTAGGAATAGCTGAGGCGGTCGGTGGTGCTGCCGAAGTCAAACCACGGATCATTCCACCGGTCGTAAATATTTTCATAGTCGGGAGTTAAGAACCCTCTATCCAATAGGAATACGTATTTTGCTCCGTAAAGACCATCATTTAACAATAACATACCAATGATTTAACTTTCTATCGCCTTGTTCATACCTGAAACAAAAATAATAAACTACATTAGTATATCACTTCATAATATAAAACAAAGTTGTTTTTAGCTGTCTGTCCCTATGTATGCTTAGATCTTTAAAACTACGCTACGGATTATAATGCGGTTTTTTTAGTAAATAGAGTGGTTCAAGAGGAAGGTTTTTATGTATCATACATGAACAATGTGGTGGAGGAAAACTAATATTTTTTAAAGATATAGAATAAAAAAAATATTTAGGCTTTTCAGGTCACCTCTCTCACCTCCGAACCCTTCGTTTATACGTTCCAGAACAACAAATGTTTAAGTTTTCGCTTGACACATTACAATATACTTATAAATAACGGGCGAAAACGTTAACGTTTTAAGGAAACACAGTAAGCTCATACTGAGAGTAGAGCTCAGCTTTTGCATTATTATTACTAGGTTATTTTCGCAACTTCGCACGTTTCGGTCTACCATGGTAATGAGTATCCTACGTAATCTAGGGCATAATCTACGTGTGTGCCAAATATCAAGGAAACCTGGAAAGGTGGCCTTTGCTTGTAAGAGTAACATTTTTTTACTAAAACCCCCCGGTGGCCATCCTCATGGGGGACTCCGAGATCTCCAACAGAACACAACCGGAGTCCTCCGAGCGCGATGCGTATTTCAAGTTTTTCCTTGGTAAGCGAAATACGCTCACCGCACCTTCTGTTATTTGCGGCGGCATGCGACCACGCATGCCACCGTCCTTCTCGAGGTCGCTTGGCTGGACGGTTCGAGCTCCCACTCTAGCCGCCCGGTACGACAGGCAGGAGATACCGTAGCCCTATTATGGTCCCGGGACTACGGGTGCATGTAAAAGTAACCTACATAAAGCCTCACAAAGTTTCGCATTTATAATATTACATACTAGCATTACACAGCGACTTCGCTTGCGTCTAAGATTCAAACGTTTTGGCAAACAATCATGTTAACCATTTTTTTTAAATATCCTATGTTTGCTTATACCTCTAAGAATATGTGTACACAGTTTCATGATAACCAGTTGAGTAGTTTTGGAGTGAAAACGTAACAACCAAACAACAATGCAACAAACAAACTTACATTCGAATTGATGATATTGGTAGGGACGACAATTTAGTTTATTAGTGAACAGATTATTTATGATTGTGGTCAAATCGTTGTTTCCGAGTAACAAATAGCTCGAATTATTAGTGCGGTTTGACGAACTATCCAAGCATCTCTATTTAGTATTGTGAGGTCCGACTGATTCGATGTGAAATGTTAGAAGAAATGTTTCTGTATTGCGTTACTAAACATTTTATAATTACATTTTCTATAACTAACGAAGATAACTGCAAAATTTATATACTATATAGTCCTTTTTATTTACGTACATAACTATTTTTTAAACAATATTTATTTTCCCTTATGCAATGTTCTTTTTTAAAACTAAGTGATTTATTGGTAACAAAATCTAAACTAGTATATGTTTTAAAAAATACGTTATAAAACATTAAATAAAGGTATTGCGTTGAAAACCGATTTGATACAAACGTCTTAAATTCTATTTTACAAAGATGTTTCCAACCTCGTGGAATAACTGTTTAAGTAGTTTTCAGAAGCCAACAAAATGTTTCCAAGTCAATTCTGAAGTTTCCGGTAGCTCTTCAAACCGGAAATTAATAATTAACGCACTTAGCCTCCACACCGGTAAAGACTCGAAGCTACTCTTACCACTTTATTGACTTACACGGCCTTTTAAAATTTGACTTAAGGATTTTTTTCACCCGGTTCTACCTGTACGGACATACCCGCATGCGTGAATTCTTTTGCGACCTGCGTGTTTGTGACACGCATGATAGGAAAAATATCAGTAAAAGAATAGAATGACAATGGTACACATAAGGCATTATTAGGCACCAGTCCCTAATTGCCTAATAAATTGTAATACATAGTCTTATTAGGAATACGGTTACATATGTATGTATAAAAAATAGCATTTTGTAAAATTAGACTACAAATCCGAGTACCTACTTGTGTAATGCTCATTTTCGACATTAAAAAATATGTAACAACTTTTTAAACACGTACAAAATTGCGGAACACAGAAGTTGATAATAAATCTGTTTAATTAATCTGAAAGCTTTAATAATTTACTCAACGCTTAAAAGCATGATTTATTTACTTAACGCCGTCTATAACAATTTCCATTATTTGCACGGAAATCTTTCATACCCAGCAGATTCCGCTTCTGCTTTTAAAACTTTTCCCAATTTAGCCACTGAAGCAAAACAGAGCAAAGCGATTCCATTCAACTTAGACTTTCACTTTTACGATAAGCGTCCCGATTGATTTTAACTTTACAGATAAACTTTTGGACATAAGTCGAAGAGACAAAACCTAAACGAAACGAGCGCTGAGTGACCTATTTCCGACGAATGAGCGGAAATTAAAGTTAGTTCAGAATGAATAATTCAAACTGTGGTTCTTGCTGGATTGTTTGCGAGCGAAATGGATGGACGTCAATAATGTCGGAATTTGTAAGGCTTTGGGGATGACGGGACCAATTCAATAGAAAATGTTCTCGGATCCTTAGGGAATTGAATTGTCACCTGAAATATTATTGAGAAAGTTGAAAGTTATCTTGTGAAAGTTGGTAAAAATCTATTTTTCTTTATTGGATTAAAATAGTTGAAATTGCTTGAAAGTCATATATGTGTACACCAAAAATCAATTGTTTATTTTAAATTCCTAGGGTTGTACCATTATCTTACGAAATAACAACGTATAGGCAGTAGTTCTGTCAAATACACGTAAAAACAAAGTTGCTGCAACATATTATATTACTAAAACTGATGTCGCTAAAAGACAATACCATTCACAATCAGCAAAAATCTATACAACATAAATGATAAATTAAAAACAATCTGTTTAACAAAGTGGACTGCAGTCCACCTGGTAGTAAGTGGTCATTGCTCGTTTGCTACTTCAATCTTATAAAAAAAGTATAGTAGATAAGGAAGAGCGAGGCCACCTGCCACAAACATGTTTATGTTTTATAGGTGGTTTCAACTACGTTTTATATTGTAAAGAAATTTTACAGTGATACGCAAAGCAAGTGAGTACGTAATACTGTAAGAGATACATATTACCTATACACCTTTAGAGCAGAGATAGCCTAATGGTCGAAGAGCAGTGATAGCCTAATGGTTGAAACTTGTCCTCTCGATCGGGAGGTCCGAGGTTCAAAACCCCGGCACGCACCACTGATTTTTGTAAAATTATGTGCGTATTAGAAATTAATTATCACTGCTTTTCGGTGAAGGAAAACATCGTGAGGAAACCTACACACCCGAGAGTTCTTTAAAAAAAAAAAGTTCTCGGAGGTGTGTGAAGTCCACCAATTCGCACTTGGCCAGCGCGGTGGACTACGGCCTAATACTCTCTCATTCTGAGAGAAGACCCGTGCCCAGTAGTGGGACAATAATGGGTTGACGACATACACCTTTAATTTACAGTAAATAGTACAATTAGTCCTTCCTAAATTGACTGATTACTTTCTAAAGAGATATCTTAAAATTCTTGAGCGAAGATCAAAACATACTTATGTAATATAACATTTTATGGCGTACACCTTAGGTAATGCGAAGTTTTAGTTCCGTGGAAAGATTCCTAGTTTATTGTGAAACAGCACACGCGCCATTTTATTATCGCGGCGAAATTGCTTTCGGAACAAAGGACGAACACCGGCTGGCAACTAGTTTTTTTATATATCGCTCCCTACGTGACCGTAGATGCCTAAATAAATATAAGTAATGTCGGTGTACCGGCGTTTTGGTGACAGGTGAAATAAAAACTAGTGAAGTAGTCATCGCGACCGAAGATCGATAGTTTGAGGAATTTGGGAAATCTTCTGTAGTTCCGGGATCAGAATAGGGCTACGGCATCCCCTGCCTGTCGTAAGAGGCGACTAAAAGGGGCTTCCGGGGTTGCAGACGGCTAGAGCGGGAGCTCGAACCGTTTGGTCAGGCAATCTCGGGAAGGACGGCGGTATGTGTGGTCGCATACCGTCGTAAAGACTAGACGGAGCGGTGGGCCCAGCCGCCCATCTGGGAGGAGCCCGATGGGGCAACGCGCTCGGAGGATTCCGGTTGAAGTCGTTTCGAGAGGAGGAGTTCGGAGTCCTCCTTTTCAGCGCCGAGGACGGCCACCGGGAGGGTTTAAGTGCGGTAAAAATCCCACATAACCCTGCGTCGCTCCCACGGTGTCGGGTACCTTTTGAAGGTTTCCCCCTCGAAAACAATAAAAAAAAAGGTTTATTATCAACACAAAACAATTTTTGTAATTAATACTAATGAATCAATCGACATAAAGACTTAATCATAGACATTAGTAAAATTGACTTTTTTTCTGTGCAAATTTTATTTTAATTGATAAAACTATAGATATATATGAAAGGTAGAACCAGTGTAGTTCGATCGGGGAAGAACCACCGGCACCGCCTCACCTATTTCTAGCTTGAAGCATTTCTTGCGTTTCGATGGCAGGGTATGGTTGCCGGCTCACTTTTATATGAGGCGACCATCATAGTCCTCGGGAGTAGCAACGCATCTGTGATTGGCTTCAGATGGAACCCTTCTGTATGAAGTTGATTACAGATGTCCATGAACGGCAATGGCCACTTACCATAAGGTGGACTGCATGCTCGTTTGCTACTTCAGTCAGATAAAAAAAAGATAGTAAATCACTTTAATCATCCACAAGTTACATCCACAGAAAGAACAGCCTTGCTGGAAAGCAGAACAGTGAACACTCTTGAATCAGAGAATACCAGAGCGGCAAAAATAAATAAAAACGGTCCATATTTGGATTTTTTCTGAAGATTCAAATCTTAAGGATAGATTTTTCTGACATCGCGTTGAATCGATTTAAAAATAAATGGTTTTCAGGAAGAACCGCCATCCCTATAAGGAAGATTGGCACCGAGTACGTGAATAAAATGAGCAATTCACAATTACTATTCTGAACAACAAATGTCTCAGATTATTTTGAGCTTTCATTCTATTTTGCCTAAGGGATGAATTTTGAGAAGCCCTTCCTCGGTGTTCAATCTTATTTGCGTTTCAGGAAGACTTGTGAAAGATTTTATGATCTTAGCTGAATGGTATTTTTTTATATCTGACTGAAGTAGCAAACGAGCATGCAGTCCACCTGATGGTAAGTGGTCACTGCCGCCCATTGACATCTATAATCAACTTCATACAGAACATGGGTTCCATCTGAAGTCAATTTCAGATGTCAGATGTCCTTAGGCGGCAGTGACCACTTACCATCAGGTGGACTGCATGCTGGTTTGCTACTTCAGTCAAAAAAAAAACAACAAACAAGCAACATTCTGACAATTATATAAATCTTACAAACAAATTAATAAAACACATAATCATGGTTTGAGTTCATATAATGTTGACACACATAGCTAAACGAACATAAACAAATAAACATACATTAAAATAAAAAAAAACTGATCCGTTTCCACCATATTTTAATACTTTTCAAAGGCAAAATTTACATCGCAACATCAAAGGAACGTAGAGTTTTATTTATTTAAAGCACACGAGGATAATTAGAATAAATATGAAACTCACACAAACGACATCCCCCGTGGAACCCTTTTTCTTTCATACGTAGCAAAACAGACTTTATTTTCCTCTTAGCAAAACAGACTTATATAAAACGAGACGTTTTATATAATGTTATTTATTTAACTTTATAATATTAAAGTCGGAGCATATTTATAACGTAATAAGTTCTTTATAAGCAGATAAAGTTCGTAGTTTAACGCTACGTTGGTCTCAGTAAAGAATTTTTCGAAATAAATTTTGTGCTTATTACATTTATTAACAAAAAACAAGGTTAAAAGGATAAATGTCTCAAACTGAGTTTATTAAATAATATTTCGTGAAGCGTTGATTCGTTCATTAAACCCTAAACCCAACACATGACGGTCAAGATGTTGAAAAAATGAATAAAATCTTGACACTAAAAATTTTAAGCAAGTTTAAACCAACAAATTCCAAGCAAGCTGACCAAGACCCCAATAAGTCTAGGTGTCTAGAATGCGGTGTGCAATAAGTCCAGATGTCCACAGACATGCAGTGCAGCGATACAAGGACATATGGGGTGTCTTCCGAGCGAAAACCAACAGATGTCGGGTAGCTACGCTTTTGTGACGCGAAATTGAAAATGAATTTCTTTATTGAGCTGATTTTTAACCGACTGTGACAAAAGATAGTAGTGTTTTTCGAACGTATAACGTATTTTGTTCCACTGCTGGGCACTGATCTCCACTTAGACTGGAGTTTGGGTCAGTGCCTGCCGCGCTGATTAAGCTCATGTAGAATTCACGCATTGAGGACATTCTTGTTTTCTTATGGGACTTGGTTTTCTTATAGTTATTCTTACTGGAGTTAACTTTAATTACCATGTAAAAACATGATTGCAATTATATTAAAAAATAGATATAAATAACAAAAAAGACAAACCCGCTGAGTTTCTTGCCGGATCTTCTCAGTTGAGGTATTCCGATCCGGTGGTAGTGTAAGAAAAAAATGTAACCGACAATTTGTAAGTGCTCTCGAAGGCCTATACAAAATAAAGATATTTCATTTATACCATCGCTATAGTAATAGATAAATAATTTTACACTACACATATAAGTCACTCATATCATATCAGAAGTTGAATTTGAATGTCACACCGCAGAGTAAAAAGCCGAGTATTTCATTATTTTTTAATTGTATAGTTAGCTTTATTGGTCTTTACAGTTTCATAGGGTTTTGCTCAAACGCTAAAGCTCAGCTGGGCTAAGAAGACTGGGTTGGAAGGGAGAGATACTTTAGTTCTCGATGACAATTGTCGTTAACCCATTATTGTCACACTGCTGGGCACGGGTCATCTCTCAGAATAAGAGAGTTTGTAGTCCATAATCCATTGCGCTGGCCAAGTGCAAATTGGTAGACTTCGCACAACTCTGAGAACTTTTTTGAAAGAACTCTCGGGTGTGAGTTTTGTCACTATGTTGTCCTTCGTCGTAAAGCATTGGAAGTGGAATTTGAACCTCGGACTTCCAGATCGAGAGGGCCAGTTTCAACCATTACGCTATTACTGCTCAGACTGACAGGAAGTGTTGTGAACATAGCTATTGAGATCCGCCTCACGCTAAGTTTAAACTATTAGGACATTTTTGTATTTGTACGTAGGTAGACTTAGACGATAAAACATGTTTGTATGTTTCTACATTCATCGCTTTAGCTTGCTCTAAAGTTTATGGTCTCGAAGGGTTTTTGGTATCTCTAGGTGCTGACACTGAATAGGGCATACGTGATTATCTGAGAGATTAATTTATTATCTTGTTATTGAAAAAATGTGATATGACTTGTAAGGGATTGAAAATGAAGTATTTGGTGTAGTTGAGCCGTTTAATGCAAAGGCCATCATCCCACGCGGTCATCTGAGGGATTCAAGTCTGATGTACGAAACTTGAGATTTAAAATAACTTTTATATCTACTGAACGTCTGAGAAGTTGTATGTCTATTTTTCGTATAATTCACATACATTACATTATTTTAGTGTTAGGTACTTGAAGGATTTGGTGTACTTCTACAATTTCTATCGTAATTATTAAAGTAACATGTAACTCAAACATGTAATTAAAAGGATCTTTATTTCCCATATTTTACGTTATGAAAACAAAATAGTAAGTAACTTAAGATCTTACGTTATTCAAAATTAATAATTGCAACTACACTGTGTAGTGGCGTGCTTCCTGTCAGAAAATAACCACTCTCTGTCTTCCTGTGGAGGTGGTAGGAGGTGACTAAGGGACAAAATCTAGATTATGGGCTGGAGTTAGCGCGCTGAGTATTGACAAATAGTGCCGATAAAGGAAGTCCCAACTTCAGCAGTAGCCTTAAAAGGCTGATAGGTGTGAATTGCAACTCATTAAAGATATAGTTTTGAACGCTATACTACTTAGCTTGTTAGTTATAAATTAAATCTATTTTTGCTCCGCCATATTATACCAGAATGAATAAACTAAATAAAAAGTGTTTGATTGCCATTTATTAAGATCGAGGACATTAATTAAGGCCCCGGAGTTAGGAAATAATTTAAATTTATTCTAACAGCGTTTAATAGCGAAACTTTTTCGAGATCAATGCTTAAATTAATAACTTTTTGCTTTGGATATTTTTAATATAATAGAAGTAATGAATACATTTATTAGGGCTTCTTTGTGATTTTAATAATTATAAGCCCGTGGATGATAAACTGTCGTATTACCTCAGAGATGAAATCAGTAGAGCCTCTTAAAGAAAATATTGAGCTCTTGAGTATACCCAATTCCTACTAGCATCTTAAAATCGTCAACAACCCATTATAGTCCCACTACTGTCATTTTCGCCCCATGGTCTGCAGTGGCGGTAGTTCGCTTGTTAGCAAAATAGAACATCCAACAGTCTGTATAAGTTAACATTAAGTTATTATATGACTAGTTACTACGCTCTACAGCGCGAAGCTAATGTGGGTAGAGTGGCTACCACACGTTGGTTCTACGGTAGTAGAACTACTGTAACACCCTCTCTACATACCGTCTCTCACTCTCCTAGACAATATCAGGAGGAGACTTAAAGAGATTTGTTTTTTTATTGGACTGAAGTAGCAAACAAGCAAGCAGTCCACCTAATGGTAAATGGTCACTACCGCCCATGTACATCTGTAATCAACTACATACAGAACATGGGTTCCATCTGAAGTCAGTCACAGATGCGTTGCTACTCCCGAGGACTATGATGGTCGCCTCATGTGAAAGTGTGCCGGCAACCACAGCTATCTATCGAAATGCAAGAAATGCTTCACGCTAGAAATAGGTATAGCGGTGGTACTTCCCCGGTCGAACTACACTGGTTCTACCACCTTAAGTTACACTGGGAGGTACCATCGCCGTGTCTATTTATAGCGAGAAACTACTGTTTTATGTTGATTCTAACTGAGGCTAGCCACAGGTGCGTTGCTACGCCTAAGGTCTAAGTTGGAATGCCTCTTATAAGTATGTCTCCCTTATCACATCCAGCAAACGACAACACAGAAGCGCATAACACTGCTATTACTACGCACAAATATTGTGTATTTTCTTTTTTATCTTTTACACTTATGTGTGTTGTAACTTAAGTTAATAAAGGTTATTATTATTATTATTATTAAATAGGTATGCCGGTACTTCCTGCGTCAAAGTAATAAGAGTTCTTCGATCTTTAGAAATATACAAAAAGCTGATGGATGGGTAAATGGAATCAGCCATGCAACTTACATAATGTCGATGATGTTTTACAGTTGACACTTACAGTATTATCCATACTAGTCACCCGTAGCATCGGCCGAAATTCGACCGTAATTTAAATTAAAAATCAAATGTCATCTGACATTCTTGACGTTGTGTCTTTTCATAGTAAGACATTGAATGTTCTATTTCATTTACTAAAGTACATATGTGTTTGTGACAAATGCAAGGCAGTGTGTGTAATGTGTTTTTAGTTGATTTTATGTATGAAAAATGCATTATTTGAAAAAAATATTAACATTCTCTCTAGCACTCCTTCTCTACGTCCACTATAACCGTGCAAAATTTCATACTAATCCGTCCGCGGCATATTACTTAAAAATCCGTCACAAATTTTTGCTTCACGTATTAATATAATAATTAGTCACCCGTCACAACGCTTGAAATTCGACCGCAATTCAACTCAAAAACTAAACTTGATGCTGTCCAAAGTACTTCTCAAATTATTTTTTTATTAATTTTCAAGTGATTTTAATACACCCGAAAGGTAAAAAGAGGTTTAAGTCACAACGCTAAATTTAAAAGCCATTACGGGTATTTAGACAAAGACATCTGACATTTTTTGACATTCTGTGTTTTCATATGTTGTATGTTTTATTTCGTTTATTATTTATGTGTTTGTGGCAAATGCACGGTAGTGTGTGTAATGTGTTTTTAGTTGATTTTATGTACGTTTTATGCATTATTAGAAAAAAAAATAGCATTTGGTAATCCTTCTCTACATCAACTGTAACCGTGCATAGTTTCATCCTCCTCCGTCCGCGGCAAGTATATTCCGATCCAGTGGTAGTGTAAAAAAATATATATAAATGTAACTGACAATTTGTAAGCGCCCCCGAAGGCCTATGCAAAATAAAGACATTTCATTTCATTATTAAAAACAAATCACAAAATTTTGCTTCACATATTAATATGCCATATAAAGCACCTCAATAACACGTTATTACCTAAAGAAATCTAAGAAAATAAGTATCATAACAAATGTCCTCGACAATCTATATTAACATCATACGAGTCTATTATTTCAAAGCTGAACTCGAAGGCTGGATTAAAATTGTCCGTTTTACCCGAGGCACTTTCTTAATGAAAACGTTTTATCTAGATAGTTTTACGTAATTGTCTCATTTCGTACTGATAAACGAACGTTAAGAAACATTTTCATACGAAATTTCGCTTTCATATCAGTAAAATTAAATTAACTTTAAAATTTAATTTAACAATTTAATTAGTATTCTAGTTATTTAATATTGTTATTTAGTTATGTATTATTGTTATATGTTATTTATTATTTTAGTTATCATCTACAATAATGACGAAGATCTTCAGCTTAAAGCTAATTAACATTTTTAATTGTCACCGTATCACAGCATGATGCACTGTCGTGTGCCCTCATGCCATGGCATGCATTTATCGATAAAATATTTAAATATTATACGATTAAATGTATTTTATTATTTTATACCCTACCCTTTATAAGCATAAATGTTTGAACATATAAAAGACCGCCAGAAACTCTTACTGGGCAGGTTTATAAAATAAAAAGAAATTATTTATGTTACCAGAATAAACTTGCCACACATTTGAAGATTTCTATATGAAGAAATAGCGCGCAACTACCCATCCTAGGTCCCTGATAAAACAGTTTACTGAAGAAACATCAGACTAAAATCTTGCAGTATATAAAACACCATTCATTGGGCTAGTGTCGCTCCCCTAAATTGGAAGAAATCTAGAGGCGGATTATGCCTAAGACAATCATAACGCCATTTTTTACCTATAACCTCCCAGTTTACTAGACAAAACTAGACAGAACGAAAGAAAGAAAGAAAATACCTTTATTTTTTTATCGTACAGTAACTGATAAGAAAAACATATACATAAAAAAAAAATAACAAAAAATAAAAAGAAACAAAGAAAATAATTGCAAAAAAAATACAAAAAACAAAAATAACAAACCGAACCAAAAAAAAAATTGTGATTATAGCTGTTGACATTAAACTCTTTACTCGTTTCACTCTCGCCTTCCAACAAGAGCTTTAAACATAACAGCATACTTTTATCTTACCTAATATTTAAATAGAGCCATCTTTCACTTTGTTGTGTATAACGTCCATCTTGTCTACCGTTATTACTGGGCTCCGTTAAAATGAAACTTGTAATTCTACTTTATGACGTATTTCAGTAGACGTATTTCTCAGTTTTCCAGCTTTGAATGAAGTCTAGTAATGAGTCCCTTGATTACAGTCGACCTTTGAACAATTTTGCTTGTTTTCATAAAAACCTTTCTGGATTTGTTGGTGTGAATTAGAATTTATTTGTGGCTTGTTTTCATTGCGATTTTTCGTAGATGTTTTTTTAAAAGACCTAAGTGAGGTGGACACGACGCCTGTGGAGAAACGGTTAACATACCCGTTAAACAGATTCCGGATACGATTCCCAGCTAGACACCCAAATAATTAAGGGTCTCGATACATAGGTACACGATACACTTATTTCTGCGTTTATAAGCCAAGATACAAGCAAATCTAATGTGATGCAGGAACAGATGTGTCATTATTTTTTTATTCAAATCCCATTACAAGCAGGTCAATCACACGCTTTGCCGTCCTTGAAATATTGGAAAGACCCACATAACAATACAACACACTAGAAATCAGAACCCAGTAGGTCAGACCGCTGTAAAAAATCTAAAACAGTTATTTTTAGTAGTCAAACTGATGTTACGTAACTGTAATAATAACTATATAACATACGAGTCCTACTTGAGGTTGGGTACACGATGCTACATAACCACTAAGTTGGATTCTTCTTATTCACCCATTATTGGCCCACTACTGGGCACGAGTCTTCTCTCAGAATGACAGAGTTTAGGCCATAGTCCACCGCGCTGGCCAAGTGTGAATTGGTGGACGGGTGGTAAGTTGGATTGCCACAGATACATAAATACTTTGACACCCTATACAGACCAAAATCAAGCTGTATTTAACACTGCTTTTATGGGACAATAAAATAATTGATGAAAACCCCCCTGGACAGAAGAAAAAAAAATTCGACCACCTCCATATATAGGTACCTGTAGCAGTGACAGCAGAAGAGTCCAAAAACGAGGTTCTACCACCTCAAAACTATTAAGCATCTAACTCTAGATGCACTAGATCCTACCCACTATTAGAAATCAATGAACTCAAATTAATCATGAACACGAACCAGATAGGTATAATTTCATTCATCTTTAACTGAAAGGTTTTTGATCGGTACGTTATTAAATCTGAGAACGGAGATTAATGCACTGGAAGCCCCCGAATAATAATGCTAGGAGCTGAACGAGGAAGCGGCCATTGTTTCATTATTGACAGGAAGGATTATGAAGGTTTTTTTCAAACACACGGAACGAGTTCGAATTAGTTCAAACTAGTTGACTCGGCGAACTTCGTTCCGCCTAAAAGTCAAAAATCTAAAATTAACAGTGTATCTCTACCATATAATACATGTATTATACATAAAAACCTTGCTTAACTTTTTATACAAAAGTTTTATTTTTCATTTTTATATGTACGTATGTTCCTCTGATCAAAGCTATTAAGTAAGTAATTCAATTTCATTAGTACCTACACCAAATATCTTCAAACACATCTCAATTATTCCCATCGGTTGAGGAGTAACATATTTTGTTTGCGAGCCACATTATCAGTGCCTTAAATAGTCAATGACGAACTGGCTTTGGAATTTCATTAGATCCTATACCAAATATCTTCAAACACAACTCAATTATTCTTATCGGTTAAGGAGTTACACGTATTGTCTCCGAGGCACATTATCAGACCCTTAAATAGTCAATGATGAACTGGCTTTGCAATTACATTAGAACCTGCACCAAATATCTTCAAACACAACTCAATTATTCTCATCGGTTGAGGAGCTACATATTTTGTCTCCGAGTCACATTATCAGACCTTTAAATAGTTAATGATGAACTGGCTTTGCAATTTAATTCGAATCTACACCAAATATCTTTTCACAAAACTCAATTATTACTGTCGGTTAAGGAGTTCCCCTCATTTTCTCCAGAACCCATGGATGGATTCTAACCATATTTAAGTGGGACCAATTCGCAGCTAGTCTCTACACAATAAAAAAAGAATAATTAAAATCGGTCCACTAACGGCGGAGTGATCCTTGTACATACATAAAAAAATAAAAAATATACCGGCCGAATTGAGAACCTTCTCCTTTTTGAAGTCGGTTAAAAATTGGTTCAGCGTTTTCAACACAACTCGATGTAAGTGACATAAACAAGAATTGGTATCAAATCAAAATTGTAAAATGCGACAGCACATTTTATTGTAAAGCGACATGCACTTTTTTATTAAGTAACAAGCTAACAACCATGTAGTCCATGTTTTGGTGGCCACTACCAGTCGTTATGTGGGATTTTTACCGCACTAAAACCCCCCCGGTTGCCGTCCTCGGCGTTGAAAAGGAGGACTCCGGGATCTCGAAACGACTTCAACCGGAATCCTCCGAGCGCGCTGCCCCATCGGGCTCCTCCCAGATGGGCGGCTGGGCCCACCGCTCCGTCTAGTCTTTACGACGGTATGCGACCACACATACTGCCGTCCTTCCCGGGATTGCCTGACCGAACGGTTCGGGCTCCCACTCTAGCCGTCTGCAGCCCCGGAAGCCCCTTTTAGTCGCCTCTTACGACAGGCAGGGGATACCGTAGCCCTATTCTGACCCCGAGGCTACAGGGACAAGATGCTTCACCTATAATAAGCCTTACCTAAGGTTGGCTATAGACACTTTGGTACCTGTGTATTAGAACGGTTCAGATAAGTATGCCTTCCTTAACACACGAATCTTCAAAGAAAATTTCCGAAAGTTTCGTGCAAGTAAGCGTATAAAAAGAACTGCGTTAGATGCTACGAAACCAAAGATTTAATTTATATGCAGAGAACACATTACATACCGTACTATGTCTTACAAAAAATCTAAACGTAACATATTACAACAAAAACAGTTTCAATATGGCAATATACCTTCATGATACTAGCTATTATCCTCGCGGGTAAAATCGAGCTTTTTCTCGTATAGAGAATTTTAGAAAGCTTTTATAAAAACACGCCTGGAGGGATTTTCCATACACACAACGCATAAGCTCCGGGACTACGTAATGGCATACTCGTATTTGCATAAACAATTAGCTAGAGAATTATCCAAATTATAATACTCTAACATTATTAAGATTACGCTCCGTATGCTCTTTATCTTTTATTTTGTGGGGATGAACCTTTTGGGTAGAACTTTTGTGTCCCAGTAGTCCCGGGACCAGAATAGGGCTACGGTATCCCCTGCCTGTCGTAAGAGGCGACTAAAAGGGGCTTTCGGGGTTGCGGGCATCTAGAGTGGGATCTCGAGCCGGCCAGCCAAGCGACTCCGAGAAGGACGGTGGCTGGTGTGGTCGCATGCCACCGTAAATAAAAGGTGCGTTGAGCGTATTCGCTCACCAGGGAATAGCCTGAAATAGGCATCGCGTTCGGAGTACTCCGGTTGTGTTCCATTGGAGATCCCAGAGTCCCCCACGCAGCGCTGAGGACGGTCACCGGAGCGGGGTCTAGTGCGGTAAGAATCCCACATAGCCCACGTCGCTCCCACGACGTCGGGTACTTTTGAAGGTTTCCCCTTGTACAAAAAAAAGATAAAACTTTTGTGTTACAACTCCGGCAGCACTATCGTCACATCTATGTCTGCCTTATGACTTTCTGCCTTATTTGAAGGGCGTGGTAAGAGAGAGATACTTATTCGAGGCGTTCTAAGTTCTCAAGAGTAGTATCAGTATGCATTTGTCGCGAACCTCAGTTAAGACTATGGTTAGTTACACATGTAAAAGGCGACAGTGGTCACTTGCCATCAGGTAGACTGCATACTTGTATACTATTTTCACAACAACAAACCTGATTTCATCGGCCAAATAAAATGTAAGATTCCTTATAAAGTAAATTAAATTTCAAAGTAGCGGGCGTCAAACGATCCCAAATTAAACATCAGAAATTCTGGAAGTAAAGTAATTACTAAATAGTAGTAAAGTAGGTATGTAGTGGATACTCTTACTCCAGATATTTCACCAGCCAAATGAAATGAAAGATATATTTATTATTAAAACAACATTGGTAAATTATATAAAAAAACCCGACCGCTTTAATTTTTTTTTTATAATTTATAGGCAGACATTTGATCGCAAGTGATGATGCGGTCGAAGATGTAGCATTCCTGCTTAGAAACAGCCTATTCACCCTGGCCTTGAAGAGGCCTTGTTTTAATTGATTGTTGTAAGCAGTCAGGCATTTTCCTTGTTATAATATAATTTATAATAATATAACAATCCTTCCTTCTCTCTTTCCCTATTCTGATTGCCAGCGCCATTTACAAAATGATATAGTCCATGTCGTATGTTACAATCCAACGAGGCATTTGTTTCGGCTGTAACGCGTGCCAAAATAATGCACATATAAAATCACATACATACATTCGAAAATATTACCTTTTGCCGCAGTCATGTAATAAATTCAATTTCAAAGTAGCTTGTGTGAAACGATCCTAAATTAAATAGTACAACTTCTCAAAGTAACGCAACAAGAATACGCCAACAGGCATTTGCAAATTGACGCAAGCCGATGCACACATGTAGCCAATTTACCAACTTTGCATTTCCCGGAGAAAATATTCAAGTTTGAAATTTAATTAAAATGAGAAATGTTTTAACTCAAAGGCGCGCCTCGCGCTGCGACCGCAGACCCACCGACGGAATAAAAATCCAAAGTATATTTCTTATGTTTGTTTGTTATTTAACAGCTCGGCAGTGGTCAGCGTTTTTCATGTTACGTGAACGTTTGTTATGTATAAAACTAGGCATGTATAAATCACTACAAGTGTTAAGCAAAAAACGTAGTGTTTGTGAAAAAACTAAAAATACATGCGGCTAAGTGGAATGTTTCAGTTTTATTTTAGAACACCTACATTATAAATACTAAGGTATACGCACACACACACGCACACGCTTTCTACACTCGCTATGAGTAGTATTTTAATCCCACAGTAGGATTTTCTCCTGTGTCGTGGGTACCATGGACACACACAAGACAAGTACACAAACACCCAGATCCAGAACATAAACCTAAACTCATCATTCAGATACCTGTTTGGCCGGAAATCGAACCCGGGAGCCATTGCGCGTCAGACCGAAATAGTAACCGCTCAGCCACGCGGGTCGTGAAACCACTTAAAACTCTAAAGTTACAATTTAGCGTTCATAATCTTAAAGGTAAAGTGCAAGTTAAAAGAAATTTATAACATTTATAATAAAGTCAATTTTCTGATATATTATAGATGAAATAAAATATCTTTATGTTGTACATTCGTACATACGAAGGCAATTAAAAATTTTCTTTTGTTCTTTCCTCTACCATTGGATCGAAACAAGACCTCAACTACGGAAATCAAACAACAAACTCAGCGGGTTTGTCTATAAATGTCCACCAATTCGCACTTGGCCAACGCGGTGGAGTATGGCCTAAACTCTCTCATTCACAGAGAAGACCCGTGCCCAGCAGTGGGCCAATAATGGGTTGATGAGACACGTAGTTCATCTGTATACGTATACACGTGTACACTATACGTCATACTGTAATATTTTTCACTTATACCATCTTGTTTTTAATATGGCGAATAGAAGCCAGCTCAAATATCTTGCATCTACCTTGGGTTTTAGAGACTAATAAGTATAATTTCAACATTAGCCGATATTACGCCCTCTTTCAAGGCGTTTCATTAAGGCTAATATTCGTCCTTTAGTTATATAATATAAAGAAGAATATATAGAATTAGAGCAATGTTGAAGATAGTAGAACCCTTTATTCGACTTCGGAAGCACCACTGCCATACGCGTTGATGTGTATGGCAGTGATATGCGTTGAGGTGTTCTGAACTGAAGGATATGGTAAGAGAGATATTCATCCGGAGCTTTGTCCCCAGGGATAGTAATGCCTATCTCAGTAAAGACTTTGATCTTCTCAGGTTGATTACAGATATTTTTATTGCGGCAGTGGCCACTTACTATTTAAAAAAGTAAAACTATTTTTAAACACGCGTTACACAACAAGTTATATTTTATTTGCATTAAAGAAACGTAAAAGCCAAATAAAGCCGACAAAAAATTCAGTCACAGCTAAAAACCACGAAATAAACCAAATTTCCTTAAATATTATAAAGAATACACGCGTAAACCGTTGCCGGGAACAACGTAAAATTATTTCGGTTTTAATTTTGTACTTTATGTTGAGTGTGGTGAAACGCTGAAACAACGAATTTTAAGCGAGAACTTAAAACGAACCAACTTCAGGCTTTTAAGCGAGTGGCTATAAACCGAGTGGCCTTATGACAAAACTCAATTCACACTTTTTGGCTCTTTTGTTTTCTGAGAGCCTCCCGTTATGGAGCATAGTTAAAACAAGTGTACCTAGTGGAGCACGCCGTTTTTGGATTATATTTTGGTGCAACGTGTGCTGTGGTATCCACGTTATTGTTTTATAAGTAGCAAACGAGCATGCAGTGGAATAGTAAGTGATCACTGCAGCTCAAAGCATCTTTACAGATATGCTGTGGTATCCACGTTATTGTTTTATAAACTTGACGTACCAAACGAGCATACAGTATGATAGTAAGTTATCACTGCAGCCCAAAGACATCTATATATTAATAAGCGAAGCAAAAACTTGTGATTCCTTTTTAAGAAACTTGCCGCGGGCGGAGGAGGATGAGATTATGCAAGTTTACAGTTGATGTAGAGAAGGATTACTAAATGCTAAATTTTTTTTCAAATACCGCATAAATATACCAAAAATCAACTAAAAACGCATTACACACACTACCTTGCATTTGACACAAATACTTACATAATAAACGAAATAGAACATCATATGTCCTACTCTTATTATTCGTCCTACGCTCTTGTCTTTAAATGCAGCATAGCTAATTAAACCTCTTTTTACCTTTAACGGGTGACTTTAATCAATAATATTAATGCAATTTATTAATTGAGAAATATTCGTATTACTTTGTACATTATGAAGTTTGGTTTTTAATTTAAATTACGGTCGAATTTCGACCGTTGTGACGGGTTACTAGTCTTTACTGATATCTTTGGGCGGCAGTGAGCAACTTCATACTAAACAAAGGTTGTATCTAAAGTCTATCATGCATTGCTACCCCGATGGATTAAAAAGTTCGCCTCATATGAAAGTGTATAATAGCTGTATAATCCGCATTGCTATATACCTAGAAAGCTGTGATTTATTACAAAAAGCATTCGACTAGAATCTGCAGTCCCCGATGCGTAGTCATCCCTTACGCTACATGCGTATGTAATCCGGTTCGCATAATTCTATGGGAACCCAAAATACCAAGAAAAGAGGGGGTACATAACATTGGTAAAAAAGCCCGAACTTCTTATTCAGACACATGCTATTCTCGTTTTATTTAGTCCATATTTCCAAGGAAACGTTTGACAGTAGATAAATACAAAGACACGGCACCAACAAAACTTACCAAAAACTACATTTTATTGCATCACTTTTACGAAGAATTTCAAAAATATAGTTTTAAGACAACAAAAAGTATTGCAGCAAGATGTAGATGCATTTATAACCATTAAAACCATATTGAAAAGATGCATCAGTGATGCGCGAATTCGATGAGATGTGAGCACAACTTCTAGACTTATCGGGGCTGACATTTAAGATAAATCATGCTGCAACAACTTTGGCTAAGTAAAAAGTTTTAGTTTTCACGTCAAATTGATTTAATGCGCGTCGTTTTAAAATATTTCAATATCGAACTTTAGTTTGCAACTACATTTATTCTGCAAACACATAAATATTAAAACATATACAAATATTTATGTTTAGAATTAATCAATAACGAAGGTCATTTTCGCTCATGTTCCAATCCCCTTCATCATCTACCCATTTCCCTTCATCTTCCTCCACGTCTGCATTATCCAATCTCCATTCGATAGGTTTTTAATGCGGTAGATTATCCACATAACAATCAAATCTACGTCGTTTTAAAGGTATGTATCAAACGATGTTTCAAAAAAAATGTATCAAACGATCATTAAAAAATTGAGGAAATCATGAGGATAATCATATAGACACCACCGGAACTCTTATATCGACTAAGAAAGATCCATCTATACATCCATACTCACACAATTTTGACTTTTTTTAATTAGCAAGATAAGGTATCTATAGACATGATAATAGTAAGTTAACACTGGAAAGTTGATGCGAACGTCGCAAAGCCATAAGTTGACCCCCTACTGAAAATCACTCAACGTGACTAAAGAACCTCATTTTTTTTTATTTGACTGAAGTAGCAAACGAGCATGTAGACGAGCTTGCAGAGCAAGTGGTCACTGCCGCTAATGGACACTTGCAATCAACTTCATACAGAACCTGGGTTCCATGTGAAGTCAATCACAGACGCGTTGCTATTCCCGAGGATTATGATGGTCGCCTCATGTGAAAGTGTGCCGGCAATCACACCCTTCCATAGAAACGCAAGAAATGCTTCACACTAGAAATAAGTGTGGCGGTGGTACTTCCCCGGTCGAACTACACTGGTTCTACCACCTCACAAAAGTATCAAAGTATTGACCAACTAAAAACAAATATCCACAAGAAAAGCTTCGTTATTCCAATACCAAGTGTTATCAAACTGACAACTTGCAACGTCAAATGTTTCTAGAATATTCAGATTGTCTCTACACTGGTCACCTAAGTTTTAACGTCTTGAGTTAAACTTCAAGCTGGAGTCAGGGGACCGCCGAGATTCTAAACTTGCATTTGAATACAGAGTAGTAAACTATAATACTAGATGGAAGATTGAATGCAATGTAGTAGACAAATAATAATACAAATAAGGCTTCAGAATGGCGCATGTATTTTTATATAATAATTTTGTAATTTATTTTTAATACTGCTCTCCTTCAAAGCCGGCTATGTAGTGGCGACTTCTCCGATGTTGCAAATGTTCATAGGTGGCGGTGACTACTTTCAGATGGCCTACATCAGATGGCCTATCCGCCGCATTGTTAGGTACAAATAAAAAAAAACGTGCGGCACTCGGGGATTGTCGCGATAAAGCTATGGCATAACATTTTTATCAAGTTATGCTATTATAATTATTTATTTAAGTATATATGCAGTATTTTTTTTACTTTGATGCTAATTCAAGTTTTTTTTTCTTTGATACTATATACTTTCTCACAAACAGCTGCTTACATATTCGTCCGATTTCCGAGCAGCTCTTCTCGATTCGTGCGAGCTTCGTACTGTCGTACCATATATTATGTACATGCACGTTAAGCGAACGCTCGGCCGCGCTAAATGGTAGGAGAAGTGGTGGTGTTAAGTTTTTTCGTTACAGAATTTCTTGATTCGGTCGCCGCGCGATAAAAGCTATGCAATAGCTTAAAATGATTAGTAAAGAAGTAAATAGAAATAGAAATAGAAATTTCGAAGAGACTTTGGTACCATAGATCATATCCACACAGTGCGGCAAATTATTCAGAAGACTGAGGAATACAATCAGCCCCTGTGCTTGGCTTTCGTTGACTATGAGAAAGCTTTTGACTCTGTCGAAACCTGGGCTGTTCTGGAATCCTTGCAGCGGTGTCAGGTGGACTGGCGATATATTCAAGTGTATATATCTACAACAATGCCACTATGTCCGTCCAAATCCAGGACTTCCAGACAAGACCCATCCAACTGCACAGAGGCGTGAGACAGGGAGATATTTTATCACCGAAACTGTTCCCGACGACCCGCGTGGCGCAGCGGTTACCGTACCGGTCTGACACGCAGTGGGTCCCGGGTTCGATTCCCGGCCAGACAGGTGTCTGAATGATG
The DNA here is from genome assembly GCA_949699795.1 of Spicauda simplicius. NCBI lineage: Eukaryota > Metazoa > Arthropoda > Insecta > Lepidoptera > Hesperiidae > Spicauda > Spicauda simplicius. The sequence goes on along the minus strand of OX453068.1, from coordinate 21,163,849 downwards.
AGTTTAGATGATTGTGTCCATGGCACCCACGACACAGGAGAAAATCCTACTGTGGGGCTATGAGTGTAGAAAAGCGTTTTCGAATGCATTGGAGGATGTCTTCAAGTTACTGGAATGGGAAGGGCGTGGCATAAGTATTGACGGCGACTATATCTCCCACTTACGATTTGCCGATGGTATCGTCATTTTTGCCAAATCGCTGCAGGAGCTGCAGGAAATGCTGACCAGCCTAAATGGTGCCTCTCGGCGAGTTGGGCTTGGAATGAACTTGGAAAAAACCAAGGTAATGTTGAATTCCCACATCATTCCAAGTCCAATTATAGTTGACGGAACGACTCTAGAAGTGGTTCGCGAGTATTTATACCTCGGGCAGATTGTGCAATTGGGTAGGAACAACTTCGAGAGGGAAGTCGATAGAAGGATCCAGTTGGGCTGGGCAGCATTCGGAAAGCTTCGTCATATCTTCTCGTCGCCTATACCGCAAAGTTTGAAGACCAAAGTCTTCGATCAGTGTGTCCTACCCGTCTTGACTTACGGAGCCCAGACGTGGACGCTTACAGTGGGACTGGTCCATAAGCTTAAAGTCGCTCAGCGAGCAATGGAGAGAGCTATGTTCGGTGTGTCCCTCAGGGATAAAATCCGGAACGAAGAAATTCGAATGAGGACCAAAGTCACAGTAGCTCAAAAGGCCAGCAAGCTGAAGTGGCAATGGGCCGGTCACATCTGCCGTACAACCGACAATCGTTGGAGTAAGCGGTTATTAGAGTGGAGACCGCGTCTGGGTAAACGTAGCGTGGGACGCCCTCCTGCTCGTTGGCGCGAGGATCTGCACCTGACCTGATGCAGATCTGATCAGATACTTTCCGATTTTTATCATCCTATGCTTAAGTAGTCGGAAATAAATTGGCTTGACTTCGTCGACAAAAACTGAAAATATCTTATTTAAAAAAAAATAGAAAAGGGTACGGGTACTGTACTACTAATCGCATCTTCTTATACATCACCTCTCATTTAGAAAACAACAATTTGAGGTAAATACCTAAAATATATCACTAAAATAATGAAACAACAGAAAAGACTCAAACACCAAACCATTAAGCAGCTTTAGCGATACTTCACCACTGAACTTTCACCGATACGGTCAAACTTCAGACCGCAGCCACCCAACTGACGTTACTCGATACTCTTTGCAACTGAAAAACTTTGGAAACCTGAAAATACGGCGACAATGTCCCGTAAAGAAGACTTTAGAAGGCTAGAAGCGAGGTGAGCTTGCGGTTGTTCTGAAGTTAAACTAAAAGCACTAAGCATATATTTCAATACTGAAAAAGTTCTCTGAAATATCTTCTACTTAAAACTCTAACAAAACCGGACCTTAAGGGTCTAGAAGCACGAAATTTCACAAAAAAGCTTTATATTTTACGCTTACGATTTCTAGAATTTTCTCCTGTGTCGTGGGTACCATGGACACACACAAGACAAATACAAAAACCCAAACTCAGAACATGAACCTAAAGTCATCATTCAGATACCTGTCTGGCCGGAAATCGAACTCGCAACACATTGCGCGTCAGACCGCTATGGTAACCACTCTGCCACATGGGTCATATATGGCGTAGTACAAGAGCATTAATAGGTAATTCACTGCCCTACTGCGAGGTATGGTTTTCCTCTCAGTGTTAGAAGGTTTTATGTAATAACATTTCACCATGCCAGCGAAGTGTGAATTGTGAAACTTATTATTTTTGAAAATTTTCTTGAATAACTCTCACATGTGGGTTGCCCCACCTACGTGTCTAAAAACGATTTTAGGTAGATTTTCCGCTCTATAAGGAGATGGATAGATGGAGATTAATGGGCGAGAGTAGCTTTTAACTAGATGTACTACATGTTTATTTGCCACTTCTCTTATATCTTGGTAAATAATGACATACTTTCTGCTAAAAAATTTCCGATCAAAGGAGAAGTTTTTCCTTTTTGTGAAGTCGATTAAAACACTCATACAAAGCAAAGACAAGAGAGATATCTCGTTTATTTTCCACTGTTCCAATCCTAACGCTGCAGACATGTTCCCGAGACATGTTCACCAGGGACACGTTCATTAAGTTAACGATCGATTTGTCCATTCCTAGTTCACAGTATTTCGTGCAGCCCCTGAAAATCCGCTGACTTTCCGAATTTCCATGCCTCGGATGAACTTTATTCTGCGAACATTTCCATTTTTCTTTCAGAATTTTGAAACTGCAAACTAGTTTTTGGTATACGATCTAAATTATTGACTGATACTTGTACATACATACGTATTCACATATTTATTAATGATATGTTCATTATAATACATGCTTTGCCCCGCGCTTTCACCTGCATTTAAAAATGTATACATACATTTTCATTGTTATAAATTTTAATAGAATATGCATAAAGAGCAAGGGTTGCTACGTCCGAAGACTAAGATGGTTGCTTCATTTATTGCTTCATTTAAAAGTAAGGCGCTTTTCTCTCGGCCATAATATTTTAGATGTCAGACTTTATTCACTTCTAGAAAAATTACATTACCATCTCTGTAAGAATTTTAAAATTAACTTCTCGTATTGCGGCCTGAATAGCCAACGTAGTCAAAGAAACTATTCATCTACATTTTACCGTGAGTTAAAGGTATAAAAAGATCTTGATAACAAAATCACTAACTTCAATAGAATATGAAATTAAAAAAATAAAGTCCTGACTGCGCAAAAATTAATTTTATGCAAATAAAACTGAAAGAAAGAAAGAAATAAGGTTAAAGACTTTATTTCTCATAAGAATTACAAATTCACTTACAGAGAAAATTACATTTTTCTTAAACAAATAACATTTCACTTAGCGTAGTTTACATTATAGTGCGTTAACATAAGTGTATTTAGTATAATTACAATATCAACATTAGGTACATTTTAGTTTTTGAATAGAGGGTAGAGAAAATATTAAAACAGTGCACTGCGGATAGCAAGGAATCGCTACTAAAGATTCATTCAACTACTAGCGGGCATAATTATAATACGGAAATTTAATTTTTAGCTGTTAGTTTTATTTTATTTATATTTAATCGTGTAATTATTTTATTATTATTGTTATACTTTAATATCATTCGTAAATAAATTGATAGATTTTATACTTAGTGTGTTTCATTTGAGTTGAGTATAGTGTTTTAATATTTTATATGCGTGCGTTTGTATTAAATATATGTATGCACGTGTGTATGAATGTATGTACGGAAGAAAAACTAAATGTGTCTTAGTATGAAGTTAGGTCTTTCTGAAAATGTTTTTTTAATTGTTTTTTAAATGTGTTGAATGATCTCATTTCTTTTATATCATTTGGTAGCTTGTTGTAGAACTGAGCGCCTTCATATAAAATATTCTTTTTGCCGTAATTTGTTCTAGGTTTACTAAGGCAGATGTTATTGGCCTGTCTTGTAATATGTTTAGTAACGGTCTTTTTTTTTGTAAATATTAAGTTTGAGTGAATATCTTTAGTAATTACTTTTCTTATAAGAAGACATGTGTTATATTTGTATGTTTGCATTATGTTCATGATCTCAGTTTCTTTGTATATTTTATTGGTAGGTGTTAAGTAATCATATTTAAAAAGAGTTTTAATTAGTTTATTTTGAGTTGTTTGTAGTGATTTTAAATTTGTTTTAGCTGCCGTACCCCAAACTTCGATTAGATAGTCTAGGTGTGGCTTTACCAATGAATTGTACACTGTGTAGCGAACATGTTTAGGTAGGCTTCGCGTTATGTTGCGTAATGCACCCGTCAGTGAAATAAGCTTTATTTGGACATTTTCTATATGCGGTTTCCATGTGAGTTTTTTATCCAAAATTAGGCCTAAATATTTTTCTTGATTCACGTGATTTATTTTTTCATTATTTATGGTTAAGTTACTATAATCTCCTATTTTTTTGTTCTTAGCTGCAAATATAACATAGTTTGTTTTTGATGCATTGATTGTTAGTAAATTTGATTGTAGCCAACTATTTAAAAGGTTAAGATCATGCTGTGCCTCACAGACGATTGTATCAATCGAATCACCAAAGTAAAAGAGACTCGTGTCATCAGCATACAAAGTAATATCACCCTTAAGCCCGATTTTGTGTATACTGTTTACATAGATAAGAAATAGCAAAGGTCCCAAAATCGAGCCCTGTGGAATCCCGCAGTTTATTAATTGAGGGGTACTCTGGCATTCGTTAATTTTAACAATTTGGTATCTATCTGCTAGATAAGACTTAAACATTTCAAAAGCAGTCCCAACTATACCTTCATGTGTTAGTTTTTGTAATAGTATATCGTGGCTGACTGTATCAAACGCTTTCTTTAAGTCTATGAAAATGCCTAATGTTATTTTTTTCTTGTCTATACTAAGTTTAATTTGCGTAACCAAGTCTATAGTTGCTGTAAGCGTGTTTGATTTGGGTCGAAATTCGTACTGTTTTTCATAGAGGAAGTTTTTCGATGCAAGAAACTCACTAAGTCGACCGTGTAGTATTTTTTCAAAAATTTTGGATACTATAGGCAGGACTGAAATTGGCCTGTAGTTACCTGGATCCGTTCTATCTCCTGATTTATGAATTGGGCAAACTTTTGCTGTTTTTAGGGAGTCTGGAAATGTTCCTTCCTCTAAACATCTGTTAATGCATTTAGTCAAGTTACTAGTAACAAGATCTTTGACACATTTTATCATTTTTGTACTGATACCATCAATGCCGGTGCTTGTGTTTGTTTTAAGGTTATCGATTATTTTTTCTATTTCCCCATCAGTCGTGGGGTTGAATTTTGCTAGTAAGATGGTATTTTGTTGATAGCTGGTCTGCGGGTATAAAACACTTTTCACGTTTGTATGGATTTCACTTGCTAATTTGGCCCCTATACTTGCAAAAAACATATTAAATTCTTCACATACTGTCGTAGTATTATTAATAATAGTATTGTGCGTTTTCAATTTTATAGGTATGGAACTATTTTTTATTTTATTGCGAGCTAAGGTGTTTATAAGTTGCCACATTTTAAGAGGGTTATTTTTACACTTCTCGAATGCAGTTAGGTAATAATTATTTTTAGCGGTTTGAATACTTTGTTGGGTCGTCTTTTTTTGATTTTGGAAACGCTCATTTAATTCTAGATCTTCGGGATTGTGTTGTAAATTATGCCAAAGCATATTTCGATCATTAATTGCATTAATTATGGTTTTATTTATCCAATCTTTTCTAGGGGGGTTAAGTATTTTTGTTTTGATAAGTTTGTTTTTGCTAAGAGCCTGTACTAAAATAGATTCTAGTACAAAATAGTCGCTACCTAGGTTTGTGTTTGTTTTAAGTAAGTTTTTAACTGTATTATAATAGCCCGTATAGTTGACAGCCTCATATTTAATTCGTTTTGGCCGTTCTTGCTTTGTTCTTTTAAGTTCTAAATATATCTGTTTATGGTCTGAGAGTGAACTATCAATAATGCACATGTGAAATTTGTTTTGTGAAAGGTTTGTACAAATATGGTCTAAAATTGTTTTTGAGGTGTGAGTTTGGCGTGTACAGTAAAGTTTATCTATTTTATTTATTATTTCGTAACCATTTTGTTCAACTATTCTCCTGTAATCTTTTACAGATTTTTCCCTACTCAGTAAATTTAGGTTGAGGTCTCCAAAAACTATAGCCCTCTTTCGATTAATTAATTGCGCTTCATAGTTTTCAAGAAAATTGTTTACATTTGATGACGGTTGCCTATATACAGCTCCGATGTCCAAAGAAAGTTTTTCAATATGTATCCATAGCCAGTGATTCCCATCCATGCATTGATCATCTAAAGCCTCATGTTTCAAGTTGTTGTGCACATATATAGATACGCCGCCGCCTTTAGAATTTATTCTGTAATTATAGTGATGCGTGTAGTTTGGGATATTTAATCTTTGGGCTTCTAGCTCATGTTTTATCCATGTTTCGGTTAGGATAATAACATGTACAGTATTGTTGAACGCAGCTATTATACACATAATCTCATCCAATTTTCCAGGTGTCACTATGCTGCGAACATTAGCATATAGGAAGTTTATTGATTTGGAAGAGGTTGAAACGTCCGTATATTTAGTTTTAAGTTGATATGTTATTTTCTGGTCGTCATTTGAACTGTCTTCTTGAAAATTTAGTTTTTTGGTTGCATCTTCACAATTCTTGGAGTTCCTTTTATGTATTTTATTGTAAGGTTGGTTTCACCATTTTCCTGTCTTTGATATAGTTCTTTTTTTAGATTTGTCATAAATTTTTGTTGATAAGGTGTCTGATCGGAGAAAACTCGAACGCCGTCGAGTTTTACGTTTAATTTATTTCGCAATATGGTTTTAGCTGTGTCTTGAGAATCGAAACATATTTTAAGAGGTCGGGTTTTTTTGTCTTCGTATTTACCTAGACGTAGTACCTTTTTTGTTTCTGGGCAACCTGGATGAATTAGTTGTATAATTTGAAATGCTTTATGGGCATCAAGTTCACGTCTTTCCGTTGCATTAGTACATATTTGTTCAGAAATGCCTGTAATAATAATATTTTTACTTCGCTCTGCCCGCTCCTGCAGCTCCGTTATTGCCTCGTCACATGACCTTATCATAGTAGGCGTTGTTAGTTCGGACGAGGAGGGTTGAGATGAATTAGGATGCGATCTCAGTTCTTCGATTTCGTTTTGAAGGGATATTATTCTTTCTTCGTTGATTTTCACAGTGGTGTTTAAATTTGTAATTTGTGCCTTCAGTAAGCCATTTTCTATTATTAGGTGCTCGGTTGTGTTTTTCATGTCTTTTAGTTGTTCATTAATTGAGTGTATATTTTGCCCAATCTTGTTCATGCTTTCAATTTGTTGTTTATTTGTTTCTTTAAGTATTTCTAAAATTTGGTTTTTAAATTCTCCAAACTCGTAAGCATAATTATTCTCTTGAGCTTTTCTTTTTCTCATTGCAACATTTCTCAAGTCTGTGTCGGAAGAGCTAAGCTTTGATAAATCCGGCTGAGAGTTACTTATTGAGGGTCCCGCAGATGCCCCTTTAGTCGGCGACCGCATGATATTCATAGTAATATTTGAGTTACTACTTCACTTACCGCTTTGTTCGGTTGGACGAATCCTTATTTTGTAAAAAAAGTTGTCGGGTTGTGATAAGCGTCGGCGATTAATGCCGAAGTATAGTGCGTCTCCTTCGCTCTGTCGTCCGAGCCGCGCTCGCGTCGTTCCAATCACAATCTTGTTAACAGTAGAGTGTCTTATGCGCGCAATCACATTGGTTTTAATTATGAACTATTTATGTATTGCAGTAAAGTACAAAATCTACTACAACGTATTTAATAATTTCTGATAATTTTAAACACACGTCTGCTCACTACGCTAAGCAACTGCAAAGTCACGTATTCTATACATTTCTTAAGTAATGAAAATAGATGATTAAGTGGTCGGCATCCAAAACTAAAAGGATTCGAGTAGAGTTACTGTTTATATAGGTCCCAAGCAAAAATAAACTGATATTTGGACCTACTTATGCAAAACAGAATGACAGTTTTGAGAAAATTAAGCCATTTTTGTCAAAATTTTGTATACGGTAAAATTATAAGTTAAATTAATAAAATCTGTGTACAATATTGCACAAAATAATTTGTTCTATGTATACAAATATATTATTGTTGAAAATCATCAACATTTTTAATTATAATAGGAGGAAAACTTGCCCTTTTGCAAAAGTAGGTTTATTTTTAATTTTATAGCCTATAGATATCTACACAAAGCAGAATTTCAAACTCAAAAGCAAATCATTGATAAAGTGATGCATGGAGGCTAACTTACAACTATACAGCACTAAATATAAAAGTTGAAAACTTTTATATTTTGTGCTATATGCTATCACAGCTGCTATAACGTAAATTATTTTTAAAAATTTAAAGCACCCATCTACCTATTTACGTTCAGGACATAAATTGCAAAACGACAAATCCCCATTCTTTTGTACGAGACAAAAAAACAATTGCACATATCTATTACAGTTTAAGGGATACCTGTAACCATCAGACAGACATATAGAGTAAAACTTATAACACATTGCTTTTTTTACCTTTTCTATACCGAACTCCAAAAAATGATATTTTTTGGAGTTCGGTATAGAAAATGTAAAAATTGTTGTTCTAAGGAGAAGATAACACTTCATTCTTAAGGTACCGTATACAAAGGAAATGGATAAGGATCGCTCATAGTCCAAAATGTTCACCATAACAATGTACCTAAACACGTCCTCAAAGTTGCGGAGCATAACTTGAGCGTGACAGTATCGCTATTTGAACTATGCCCTTGACTTTGACTTTGAAAGTCGTCCTATGCCGCGGCGTGGCGTCGCCGCTTGGCGTAAGGTCTGCGGGCCTCGAGGATCCCCTCCTTACCCGGGCAATTCCCTCAGTGGAAGCACTGTCCACCGGTGATGTGTGCTGCCGTCGGGCAGTGTTGCAGCCTTCGGCCTTCTGTGACCGCGCTATGCTGCTACGCAGATTTAATCCTCCAGATGGTCGGAGGATACCTGGCCCTCGAGTTCACGAGGGAGCGGACGCCCCTCGGGGGGTCGAGCGTGAAGGGGCGCGAAACCTCGTAGATGGGCATGTGGCCCACTGTCAGCGCGTTCGTACATACGACGCGCCAACTGAGCCACAAACCTGTCCAAGGTTTGCACCTTAAGGTCGCGCTCCAACACGTCGTTCCGAACGAAGCGACCCGCCCCGACGATCGCCCGGAGGGACTGGCTCTGCTGCGCGCGGAGGCGTTTCCTGTTGGACTCTGACACCAACGCGTACCACGCCGGCGCCGCGTAGGTCAAACGGGATCGGACGTACAGCTTGTACACCTTTAGTTTTGTTCGGAGCGGCAGATGAGATGCAAGCACCGGTCGGAGCATCGCACGTGCAACACGGGCCTGTCGGATCACGTGGTCCACCTGAGGCACCATGTGCAACGTGCGATCGATGTTACATCCCAAGTACCTAACTGTGGGCTGCCAAGCCACCTCCCGATCGAACTATGCCCGAACTTGGTAAATTCCATACCCACCAGAGACGGTATTCCGGGAGGTGAACCACGGCTCAGGGGAGCTCAGCTGGCTTACGATGTCATGTTTACATCACGGGATGAGCTTTGGATGTGTGATAGGGTTTCGATTCATCTATATTTTATCGCGAGTTAAGTATAAAAATATCTTTAAATATAAATCTCCAACTTAAATAGAATATTAAATTTAAAAAATCTAAAATCTCGACGGCGCGAAAACTTACTTTATGCAAATAGAACTGAGAGAAAGAAATAAGTCCCGTATTCTTTGGATTAATTAAGTAATGAAAATATTAGTAATAGTACCTAATTTAGTCTTCGGCAACCAAAATTAAGAGCATTTGAGCGAGTTAATTTTCACATGGCTTTCAAAGGAGAAAAGTAACACTTCATTCTTGACGTACCGTACTTCTATATATTAATACGTGAAGCAAAAACCGCGGACGGAGGAGGATGTAATTATGCAAGGTTATAATTTATGTAAAGAAGGATTACGGAATGCTATTTTTAATTTTTCTAATAATGCATTTAACATACATAAAATCAACTAAAAACACATTACAAACGCTACCGTGCATTGGACACAAACGAATTAAAACATTCAATGTCTTACTATGAAAACACAAACGTCAAAAATGTCAGATGTCTTTGTCAAATTACCCGCTAATGCTTTTAAATACAGCTGAGTTAATTAAACCTCATTTTACCTTTAATGGGTGTGTTCAAAATGACTTGAAAATTACCACAATTTAATCGAATTTGAGAAATATTCGTGCTACTTTGGACCATATGAAGTTTATTTTTGAGTTTAATTTCGGTCGAATTTCGACCGTTGCGACAGGTGACTACTACAAGGAAAATGGATAAAGATCTATAGCATACAGTAGCTGATAGCCCAAATTGTTTATCATAACAATTTCCCTAAATATGTCCTCAAAGTTGCGGAGCATAACTTGAGTGTGACAGTGTCGCTATTCGAACAACTATGCCCGAACTTACTCGTAGTTGGTAAATTCCATACACACCAGAGACGGTATTCCGGGAGGTAAGCCACGGCTCAGGGGAGCTCAGCTGGCTTACGACGTCGTGTTTACGTCACGGGATGAGCTTTGGATATTGGGGTTTATTAAAACTGTTAGGCTATGGCGGGTTTCTCGGCATTGATGCAGAAATAATACAATTTGATTTTTCTAATCGAAATTGTGGTTTTCATTAACAAATTACCAAAATTTAAAGAGAGTTTAGATTCATGTTCTGGGTACTTACGTGTTTGTGTATTCGTCTTGTGTGTGTCCATGGTACCTACGACACAGGAGAAAATCCTAGTGTGGGGCTATGAGTATAGAAAGCGTGTGTTTGTGTGCGTGTATGTATATATACAAATTTAGTGTCCTTAGTATGTCAACGATTAAGTTTAGTACTAGTTGTTTTAAAACAATTGCTTACGTTTTCACAAGCGAAAAACATAGGATGTAATATGTACATAGCTCGTTTAAGTTTTTGCTATCGGCCATACCTCGCAATATATTTTGCATTGATGATCGAAAATCTAAACATTAATATTAATTGTTATGGAAAATTTAGTAAGTACGTATTTAAAGCACAGCTTATTCGGATAAGATATTGCAAATTTAACTCTGCACTGGAATTAACTACAGTTAACTCTATAGTTTGTAGTAACTATTTATTACCTTTAATGCAAATATTTTTGGTAATAAGTTATTATCAGGACACTTAAGTGAAATCAACGGGAGTTGAAATGTCTTATGTCATGTAGTATACAAATATACATGGCATTGTATTGCGTACTACAGATATCTATAAATGCAATACAGACAAGCGAATACAGTCAATGCAAGAACGAATGGGTGCAAATATATCCATCTACACATCCATGGCTCTCCTTAAAATATAACTTTGAACTGGCTGTTAATCCAGCACGTTAGCACATACCCCATTACGCCCAGTTTCAGCTTTGGCAACAACGGGTGAACTTTCAGTCTACCGACGAGTAGGTTTACAACTAGAGTTTCTACTGAATGAGCTAATGCTGAGTTGAGTTCCGAGTTAAACTCGACGACCCGCGTGGAGCAGCGGTTACCATAGCGGTCACGCAGTAAATCCCGGGTTCGATTCCCGGCCATACAGGTATCTAAATAATGAGTTTAGATTCCTGTTCTGGGTCTGGGTGTTTGTGTATTCCTCTTTGTGTGTGTCCATGGCATCCACGACACAGGAGAAAAAAATCCTACTGTGGAGCTATGATGGTGTGGCTGTGGTGAATGTAGAAAGCGTTTTAAGTATTTTTTAAGCTTAAAATATTTTTTTTGATATTGTCTTAAACTTACTTGTATCTTATAGTAGCTTTTAACCACCGCTTCGCTCACGTTGAAGCCTGGATTGCCGAAGTTTTTGACAAACAAACATTTTTTAATAATAAATATCCTGTTTTTTCAAATATCTTTAAGGATATGTGTCCAAAATTTCATGTTAATCGGTTGAGTAGTTTAGTCCACCTGATGATAAGTGGTCACGGCCGCCCATGGACATCTTCAAGCCACTTCATATAGAACATGGATTCTATCTGAAGTCAATAAAAGAAGCGCTGCTACTCCCGAGGACTATGATGGTCGCATTATATAGTCTGCCGGCAATCACACCTTTTCATCGAAATGCAAAAAATGCTTCACGCTTGAAATTGGTGTGGCGGTGGTACTTCCCGGTCAAACTACACTGGTTACCACGTTTACACTCGTAACAACAAAATTTACATCCACAATTATAATATCAAAAAGCTTAAAACTTAAAACGCTTTCTTAAAACACTCATAGCCCCACAGTACGATTTTCTCCTGTATCGTGGGTGCCATGGACACACAAAGATGAATACATAAACACCCAGACCCAAAACAAAAATCTAAACTCAACATCATTCAGATACCCGTCTGAGCGGGAATCCAACCCGGGACCCGCCACGCGGGTCGTCATTTATAACATTCGTATGGTTTTTAAAAGGAAACTAATTGAAATCAACGGGAGTTGAAGAGTCTAATGTCAAATAGCATACATGGTGTCATAAGGCGTTTTACTAACACCAAACAACGACCTTATTATTTATTACAGTGACCATGTTTGTCACCGACAAACTAATAAATTACTGAACATGGTCACTGTAAGAATAAATTACTGTCGATACAGCCATCCTCTGCAGTCATAAATCAATATAAGTACATTTTAAACGTTCATAGCTTTCCTTAAAAGCCATAACTTTGAACTGGCTGTAAATCCAGCACATTAGCTCATACCCCATTACAGTTTCAGCTTTGGCAACAACGGGTGAAGTTTCAGTGGACGGATGACTAAGTGCCTTTACAACTAGACTTTCCACTGGATGAACTATGCTGAGTCGTATTTATTTATTGAAGTGAAACTTCTTTAGGCGCATGAGGGTAAAATTTTTACAGATGAAACGTCACGCCGGTATGCAACGGAAGTGTCGGAAAAGAGAGAGAGAGTGATCGAGACCGATTGAGAGAGAGTAAGACAGGGCGAACGTAGCATGAGCAACTAGCCGTGGAGTGAGAGTAAGGAGCAAGCGAGTGAGAAAGATTGAGAGAAAAAGTGAGACAGAGCGAACGTCGTATCACGCCTTTTTCCCTTCCTCTTAATCTTGGAAATTTAAAGTTTTAGATTTGTATAAATATAAACAAGATTTATAAATTAGTTCGCCAAAGAAGTTTCACTTCTGACATGTGTACTTTGTACGCACGCATGTTTTTTTTTATTTATATAAAAGGTTCACCAACGTAGCATACACTTATAAATATCAAATAACACATATTTAAATAAATAGGTCGTGTACCCACAATTACAGGTGAACACGGCATTTGCAATATTGACGCTCTGTTAAATTACACTACAATTAAAATTTACATTTTTAAACATTTACAATAAATATGAACTGAGCAAATACAATTAAATACAATATTATGCAATCAATACAAAAAAAAAAGATAATTTGAATATGATAAATTTAAGTGAATGTCAATATTATGTCAATGAAAAGAAATAAATTATATTAGATAGAATTAGATGTAAAGTTAAAATTATATTTCCAATACAATTAATTTATTTAACAAAATTATATAACTATTCGTTTAGTTTAGAATGTTTTTTTGGTGTTATGTTACAGTAAATTTACATGTACCCTAACTTCTATTCTAATTTTTAATCTCCAATTTTAATTTGTGACCGTTTAAGGAATTTTTAAATTTGATTTCTGACCATCGTAAATATGTTGATTGTTTTTACATTACAATTAGTGTTTTACAGCGATTATCTGTTAGTAGTAAATTATTATTATATTAATACGTGAAGTAAAAACTTGTGACGCATGTTTAAGTAATATGCCACGGACGGATTAGTAGGAAATTTTGTACGGTTATAGTGGACGTAGAGAAGAAGTGCAGAATGTTAATATTTAAAAAAAAATGCATATATCATACATAAAATCAACTACATTACACACACTACCGTGCATTTGTCACAAACGCATACATAGTAAATGAAATAGAACATTCAATGTCTTACTAGGAAAACAGATAACGCCAGAAATGTCACTGTGTTTGTCAAAATACCCGCTATTGCTTTTAAATGCGGTTTAGCTATTATTTTTTTTATATTTAACGGGTGCATTCAGAATTACTTGAAAATTATTACATGTAATTTGAATTTCACAAATATTGGTACTACTTTGGCCAATATGAATTGTCCAAAGTAGTAAAAATATTTCTCAATTTCAATTAGTTTTTGAATTTTGAAATTCTAATTTCGATAATACGGGTGACTAGTATGTATAAAACAACCCAAATGATAAAATAGCCCAAATGGCCGCTAATGTTGACATTATTATATTTAACTCAATATACGCATATATACTAAAACAAAATATACACAATTAACTTAATAATCTACAACAAGCAAATTCAAAATTGGATTGTTCTTTACTTACCGAATAAGTAATCTAAAGAGCAGAAGCATATATCTTGCTTAAAGTTAATCTAAAACATGAGTAGAGAAAGTTAAAGTTCACTATCAAATAGTTAACAGTAAGTGGCTCTCAGCAAGAGTTATGAGAATAACCTAGTAAGCAAGTTGCAACGGAGCGGCTCTCCCGTCGGTAATGCCGAAGTTAACGTCGGCGCTTATCAACTTGCTTTGTTTCACTTACGTTCCAACTTGCTATGTTATCGCATTGATGAGGATCTGTTATGACGTTATTTAAACTAAGTTTATTCTATTCTGGCATATATTTTATTTCAGTAAAAGACATAATGTCTGTTATAAATTATAATAAATCATAAATTCTAATTAAAATCAAAACATAAATTAAGATGTATACGTAAAATAATACATATTACCTTTTAGGTGAGACCGTTGTATGATTGGTAGAGATAATAGATAGCCCTTTCGTACGCTGCAGGATTCAACTAGTATTATTTATTTATTTATTTATTTATTTATAAAGTTCACTTACGATTATTACATTTCAGTATGACACGTTTTCTTATAAGCTAATGATGATAACAATAAATGAATAATCTCTTACAGGCGAACATAACAAGCCAAAATAAAATTATCTTTGTAAGCAGTTAAATAAAAATTAAAAATTAAAAAAAATAAAATTAAAATTAAAATTAAAAAGAGAACAAAGCGCTAAATGTATACTATAAAAATAAAGACAAAAATTAAAGGGAAAAAAAATCTAAACACGGTAAAAATAGTACAAAACCTATAATAATAAAAAGAAAAAGAAAGACAAATAATACTACCATGCAATTTATCGTTCCATTGATTTAATGGAGCGTCTAAATTGGGATAAGGACATCGAGTTAATATCAGCATTAACGTTTGGAGACCCACTGCATCTGTTGTATAAACGGACCATTCTAGAGACAGGGGAATTAGTACCCAACAAGGTTTTTCGAAATGGGGGTACAAACAGCTGAAGAGGACTACGAGGAATTTTTCGTGGTACTCTAAATGAAAGCTTGGAAAGTAGATGCGGGCAATGCAAATGATTATTTATAAGTTTAAAGAGAAAGTTTAGATCGGCATGTACTCTCCGAGTTTCTAACTGTTCCAATTTAAAATCTTTAAGCAAATTTTTGTACGAAAATTTGTTCGTCTTGCCCCTGGAGTACGACAAGTGCCTTATGAACCTCTTCTGTACCCTTTCAATTCGTAGAGTATGTGTCGCATAATGTGGGCGCCAAACTACACTTCCGTACTCCAAAACTGATCTAACTAAGCTATTGTAAAAAATCAACTTGGTAGAGGCTTTTTTAAATAATTTTCCATTTCTCATAATAAATCCTAACATCTTCGATGCCTTTTTGATTGTTATGTCAATGTGTGTTGTGAAGGTGAGTTTACTGTCCAAGATGACCCCTAAGTCTTTGATTGTGTTCACTTCACTGATGGTTATATTATTAATATGATATCGAGATGGAATATAGTTATTTTTCCTTGTAAACTTTATGTGAAAACATTTCGCAACATTTAGTTCCATGCCATTATTAGACGACCATATAATGAGCGAGTTGATGTCTTGTTGAAACAATATTACATCTTCCCATGTTTGGATACATTTATACAACTTTAGGTCGTCGGCAAAGAGTAATGGGATAGAATGCTTGAAATATTGGGGAAGATCGTTTATGAATATATTAAATAAGACTGGTCCTAAATGCGATCCTTGTGGGACTCCTGACATAATTTTAAAAGGATTTGACTTAAAACCATTAAGGACCACAAAAAATGAACGATCTTTCAAATATGAAATGAGCCAATTTCGAAACGTTCCGACAAAACCGTATAGTTCTAGTTTGTTTATTAGAACATTGTGTGGGATCTTGTCAAATGCCTTGCTAAAATCCGTGTAGATTGCATCTATTTGCCTGCGATTATCTGTTAGTTCCACCAATTCTTCCACGTATGTCACCAGATTAGTATTAGTGGATCTGCCTCGTAAAAACCCATGCTGACAATCAACGACAAATTTTTCAAAGTGTCTTTGTATGTAAGGGCATACTAGAGATTCAAATAGTTTACCTAACGTTGGTAAAATTGAAATGGGTCTATAATTGCTCACAAGGTGAACATCCCCAGATTTGTGTATAGGTACAACCTTAGCAGTTTTCCAGGCAGTAGGAAAAATCCCTGATTCAATATCAAAGTACATACTATCATTTTAAACAAGGCAGTAGCCACTTACCACCAGATGGACTGCATCTGGCGGTAAGTGGCCGCTCGATTGATACTTCCAAATTTAAAAAAATAGAACACAGTAGCACGTAGCACTGCTTCTATTAGGCAGGAATAGGAGAGGCGATTATGCCTCTGGACTCGAAATTAAAAAGGACCACATTCAAATACATAAATATAATTTCAAGTTGAAAGTAAAGATGATTTATTATATTAATACAGGAACAATAAAACGACACATTTTACTCTATTTATACATCATCCCATACGCTAGGGTAACCAAAATATGATTTGTGTTTTCCAAATTCCCAAATTCATTTACAATTTTAGTCCGACCACAAACGTAGCGAGCGAAGTTGCGCTCAATCGGTCACCCCAATTGACCTCGACGTATGCCAATTAGACCACATAATAAATCAAATGATTGTGTCTGTTTGTAATTTTTAAATAAATTGACTTTTAAACTTTATGATTTCAATCAAGAAATAAATCACTTTATTGTTTTAACAGCTGCTCCAATTCTCACATTTTGTCAAAGATACTAGGTTTATAGAGAGTCACATAAATTATACGAAGCATTGAAAACTCAGTGGATCATTGGCAAAATATCAACCTCGCTGAAGTTCTGGGTTCAATTCCACATACTCACGTATATGTTAGTTGAAAATTAAAAATAATCAATCGTTTCTATTTATAGAAAAATACCATGATGTGTGTTTATCTATAATCATTCGATGTTTGTGGGCTATAACCTAAGCCTTTTTATTTAGATATATTAAAGAGAGAAATTGTCTCCAGGTGTCCTTAGGCGGCAGTGACCACTCACCGTCAGATTGTATACTCATTTGCTACATCAACATTATTAAAATATTGTGTTATTATATTATATTACCAAAGAGAAACGTTTAATACAACGTAAGGATGTATGTATGTGTTTGTTATTCTTTCCAGAAAATCGCATTTAGCTTAAATTTGTTATATATGGATAGTGAATGACTTAGATGATAACATGGTTTGGGTACTTACTAAAGTTGTTAACATGTTCGAAGCAAGTGAAGTCGCGGGATTAAGCTAGTTAATAATAATTCTCGTCAACCCATTATTGTCCCACTGCTGGGCAGGGGTCTTCTCTCGGAATGAGAGAGTTTTAGGCTATAGTCCACCGCGCTGGCCAAGTGCGAATTGGTGGACTTCGCACACCTCCGAGAACGTTTTTTTTTTTCTTAAGAAAAAAAAACGTTCTCGGGTGTGTAGGTTTCCTCACGCTGTTTTCCTTCACCGAAAAGCAGTGATAATTCATTTCTAATACGCACATACATCAGTGGTGCGTGCCTGGGTTTGAACCTCTGACCTCCCGATTGAGAGGGAGAGTTTCAACCATTGGGCTATCACTGCTCTTAATAATAATTAACAGAGATAAAATCAATAGAAGAGTACCACCGGGCAGGGATGGTTGTACATTATTATACCAATTACGCTATGATTTAGGATTACATTAGGTGCGTGCTGTCGACCATTTATAACGAGCCATTGTCAGATGCGGTGGAATTTGGCAATCATGTTTGATTTGTGGTTACGAATTATATTAATAGCAGTTGTTTCAAACTTTACATTGGATGGTTTTGGTAACGTAGCAATGTATGGTTCGCTTGTTTTACCATATTTTGATATTATCCGTGATATATCGAAGTTATTATTAATATTATGTTTTTTTTCTGACTGAAGTACACCTGGTGTAAAGTGTTCACTGGCGCTCATGGACATCTGTAATCAACTTCATACAAAATATGTAGTGACGTTGCTCCAACGAGTAAAACACTAACAATCTGTACAGGTATAGAACCTTATATGATACAAAACAAGGGTTACCTTAATTATACAAAAACATAATTTAGACCTGTATGCATAATATTAGCTCAATCGATAGTTTAAAAGAACATAGTTGCAAGATCAGACTCAAATTCGCATAAATCGAAGTATAATTTTAATTAAAAACACGTTAAATTAGTTAAAAACTAATAACATAAAAAAAATCAAAATCAAAAGAAAGACAAAAATCGAAATCCTAGATTCTACAAATCTATAATCGCCAATCAAAGTTATTTTGATTTTAACTTCTTTATAAAATCTGAAATAGTTTGACGATTCAAAGACATTTTTTTGGCCCGCAAATTTCCTCATAGCATGTTTATGATTTTTTTATTTATATCTTTGGGAGATTAGATAGGTAAAGGTTTCATAACTTTAAGATGAGGTATTACTATACAGATCGTCTAAGAGGATCATAACATCACTATGTTTACTTTAATTAAATACTGAGTAATACATACATCATTCGAGTCATCTCAATCTGGTGCCAACGACCTATCAAGCTAAATTGGTTAACTTTTAATACACGTTATTAAACTCAGAACAAAAGTAATAGAACGAGTATCATCGACCGGGGAGGTATCACAACTCTTGCATTTCGGTGGAAGGGTCTAGTTGCCAGTTAATTTTCTAACGAGACCTTACTTCTTAAGAGTAGCTACGGCAGGCAGCGGCGGCAGGGCTGCAGTAGCCACTTACCATAAGATGGACTGCATGCTCGTTTGCTACTACTATATTATGCAAGGAATAACACGTACGTTGAAGCCAATGCTATCTCCTCGTATAAATGAGTAATCCAACTTTAGTATTTAAAACTTACCCTTTTCCTACGAGGCACACCTGATGTTTACACAAATAGTCTCGAAGAGCGACCGAATAGCGAAACACTCGACTATTTAATATTAGAGAACCCTTTGTCAGGACCTGAAGTGATATGCAAACTTTGGAATTAACAACCTGGGTTGCGTCGGATATACCGATGCGGAAATAACCTAGTATGGTATCATACTAGGTTATTCCCGGCTTATGCCTACCACGGATCAGGGTTTCGCAAAGTGGGGTACGAGAACCCCTACGGGTTCGCCAATCGATGACAGAGGGTTCGCGAAAAGATTTACGTCATAAAAATTCTAAATTATTCCTAAAATTGACTGCATTTTTGACACCAAATAAGCCAATTTGTGACAACACCCATTTCATGAATAGTAGTAGTAGTAGTAGGAAAAGTAATAGTAGTAAAAATACATTTCTTTTGGCACTTTATTGTTAACTTTTATTGAAAAAATAAACATTATTTTTTCCAACAGTCAATTTTATTCTTTTCTTTGGGGAGGGGAGATTTAATTAGTGAGGTCAAGGGGGTTCGCTGCCACTTAGAAACTTTAACAGGGATACGTGGATTCCAAAGTTTGAGCAACCCTGATCTAGATGGTAAACTGTCTCTATGTCAAAGTTCAAAGTAAACCAACCAGTAGTGTTTGCGTGAAAGAGCAACAAATAAATACATCCTATGCAACATGTTAAGTATATTGATTATATTGAAAAACCGTATATCGTAAATACACGTTATATGTGATGGTGATAAGCCCCTACCAGATCCATCGCTTCCGTTTGTATCTAAATTAAAACTGTATGTACATATGTTATTATCTACAATCTTTACTTGACAACATTTTAATATATTTTAGTATGAGTTAAATTACGAATTACAATTAAAAAATCCATTGTAACTCGAATGCATATCAGCAGAATTAACTGCATCGAAAATATTTAGCTCAAATCTATCATTTTTGGTCTGAAGCCCACAGTCTTGTCTTACTATTCATCACTTTCGTTGCGGTTATTTTAAGGGATAGTAGATTATTACCCCTAAAGGGTCGGTAGCCACCAACTATCTAAATAATTCGCCACGAAGTCGAGACGAACGGGTTAATATTAAATGAAGTCGCGGTGTAAGGGTTACCCACCTTGTGGTTTAAAACAAGTTTATCGACTCTATTTTTGGTAAATGTTTGGCAGATCTGAATAAGTTTTCAGTAATTTTATTAAATCCTAAATAAATGTGAACTTTTGAGAGATAAACTTTAATTAAAGAGCGTACACTATCTATGTGCGAATTTCGAAATGAGATCTATAGTCGTTGCGTGAAAAAGTAACAAACGCAAAACCCGCACAAATTTTCCCATTTTTAATACATTTTTTATCTGACTGAAGTAGCAAACGAGCATGCAGTCCACCTGATGGTAAGTAGTCACTGCCGCCCATGGACTTCTGTAATCAACTTCATACAGAACATGGGTTCTATCTGAAGTCAATCACAGATGCGTTGCTACTCCCGAGGACTATGATGGTCGCCTCATGTGAAAATGTGCCGGCAACCACACTTGACGCTAGAAATAGGTGTGGCGGTGGTACTTCCCATGTCGAACTACACTGGTTCTACCACTTTGAAAAGATACCACCTTGGAAATACGGCAAGTTCCAATTGACAGGCTAAGTTTCAAACACATACTGTCATATACACATAGTGAAACATTGCAATACATTCAATTTTTACCGTATATTTAAATATTGCAATCATCAATGTTTTCGCTTGATAAAAGCCACAAACAAACAATATAAAACTTCCTTCAGTCGCAGTCGGGTAACAAACAATTTTGAAATCTATATATTAATACGTGAAGCAAAAACTTGTGATTCGTTTTTAAGATACTTGCCGCGGACGGAGGAGTATGAAATTACGCACGGTTATAGTTGATGTAGAGAAGGATTACGCTATACATTTTTTTTTAATAATGCATAAAACATACATAAAATAAACTAAAAACACACTACCTTGCCTTTGACGCGGACACATACATAATAAACGAAATAGAACATTCAATGTCTTACTATGAAAACACATAACGTCAAAAATGTCAATATCAGAATGCAGCTTAGTAAATAAGCCTCCTTTTACCTTTAACGGGACCGTTCAAAATAACTTTAATTTTTTTACAATTTATTTAAATAAGAGAAAAAAATTGGTGCTACTTTGGACATTATGAAGTTTAGTTTTTTAATTTAAATTACGGTCGAATTTCGACCGATGCGACGGGTGACTAGTTCGTAATAATCTGAATTATATATTTAATTAATTTGTATATATACTATATATAGAGGTTATCTATCAAGAATTTGCAATGTTATTACATCGGCATCTCCCATTATAATCCCTAACAGATATCGGCGGTATGTGTACATTCGGTTCAATAAAGCCCCATTAGTTGTCAATATTCGAATATACGGCCGCCGGACGTCACAAAGGCCCTATTAACATGGTACACAGGCCTGTGATGTAGTTCCAACCAATATGCACGCCACAATCACGGGCTATTCCCGGGAAACTGGACCGAAACCGGGAAACAAAGCGGTTTGATGAGATTAGTCCATTTCACCAAATGAAACTCCATATTTGAAAATTGTAAAATTAAAGTATAAGGTAAGAATTAAATAAACACGCTTTCTACACTCATAGCCCCACAGTAGGATTTTCTCCTGTGTCGTGGGTACCATGGACACACACAAGACGAATACACTAAACCCAGATCCAGGACAGGAATCTAAACTCATCATTCTGATACCTGTCTGGCCGGGAATCGAACCCGGGACCCATTGCGCGTCAGACCGGTATGATAACCGCTGCGCTACGCGGGTCGTCCAGTAAATGTATAATCTGAAAAAAGGTGTTTTTTATTTGGTTTGTGTGTATGATTTAACCGTGTATCCATTGATTAAACATTAGTTATTTCGTCGTCAACTCACTGCTGAGCGCAGGACTTCTCTCAAAAAGCGAGTTTCAGGCCAGAATAAACCGCGCAGGCCAAGTGCGAATTAATAGACTTTACACACTTTTGAGAACTTTATTTAAGAACTCTCAGTTTTCGTAGGTTTCCTAACTATATTTTCATTCACTATAAAGACAATTAATTTCTATGCAGCTTATGTGTCTAAACAATTATAGAAAATGACAATCTTATGTTAAGGAATTTCAATATTTAAATACGTATGTACTTGCAGGGTACATAATTAAAGGTCATTGACCCCATCGCTTGAGTGTGACTACTTACATATATTAAGATTGTACTTCTTTTTCCCTAACGCACCCAACGTTTATCATTAATAAATGAGTAATTCGTAAACGTAGAGATTTTTTAAAATATTCTACGATAAGTGTTTGATGGCTGATTGCCAACAGTATAAGATTAGAAACACTCAAGTTGAAACATAAACAATGAACGAAAATAAAAGATATTACAATTTATTCAATTCACAAGTGTTCAATGAATAGGTTTGATATATCATTATATTCAGAATACTGCATTGACTTTACATAAAAGATATGTACAAATATTTGTGGTGGCAGGAAGAAGTGTACTAAGACGGAACGACTCATCAAATTACTGAATTCAAAACATTAGGTACATATCAGACTGAAGTTATTAATCTAATATTAATAGAATCTAGGTACTTCAAGAGATAAACACGTGAATGTCTTGATTTTATTATTTTAGCCTGAAGTTAATTATAAGATGAATGTAATTAAAATGGCCATTTCCTGTTCATCGACGCCGCATTTAAAAAAATATATAGACTATGTATTTGAACTGAAATGATTTCAATGACACATCATATCATGTCTGCCAAGCTGTTTTAGATGAGCGTGCTAATAGAATTTGAGTAGCAAATAAGCATGCAGTACCTTAATACACGTCACGTATTTGTTGCAATGCAAATGCAATTCATTTCAAGTCAAAATACAGCAACGCTTAACACTACTGTTCTATTACGTGTCGGTGATAACAATGCAGATTTTTTATAAGAAGAAACGCCACAAATACAAAGTGATAGAACCAGTTTAGTTCGACCGTGCAGGTACAAACGTAACACATTTTTTCCAGCACAAAGTAGTTCTTTCTTGCGTTTCGGTGGAAATATTGTGGTCTCTCTTTTATACCAAGCGACCATCTTAGTCGTAGCCATCAGGAGAGCTCTAAGTTGCTACGGTAATATAATAAAAAGTCTAGACCACAACCATTAGCTAGAATGACCTAAAAATAATTCCTAACTAGCTGTACCCGCGGCTTTGCCCGCGTGCAAATCAACGTGTCACAAAGTTTTTCTCGCGCAAATCTCGACACCGTGGGAATTCTATGATAAAAAGTAGTAACATTAATATCGGTTTGGCCGCTCAAGGATTACCTGGTCAAACACAGAGTGAAAAAACGAATTTAAAGTGTGTATTTGTGAGTAGGAACGTATTGTTATGTATTTTTTTTAATTAGACGAATTCTAATATTGTAAATCGCTTTTTTGAACCAATTTACATTCTTAGTAGTCTAATTCACAATATCGGGATACTTTTTTCAATCAACTCCTCCACATTTGAACCAAAACGTATCGATTATAAAGATTGATTTGAAGTTTTCTAAATTGGAAAATACTATTTGAAGTAATTTTGGCGGATTCAAATTTCTAAGTAAGATTATAGGTAAACCTACTTTTAATATTAATTTGTGTTCAGGAGTTCCGGAAGGCATTAAGCAATTCAAAAATTCTGTTGGATAATGTACTGCTTCCTCTATCTCAATGACTGTGTCTACCGAATAGTAGATTTGTGACGCTGCTTTAAATTTAGAAAAAAAATAAATCATTTATTTTATCGACACGTTCATTGGTGGGTGGGTATATTGCCGTCTTTTGGAACCAATTTATAGTGTTATTGGTTGTATTAACAATATCGGGATATACTTTTTCAACCAACTCCTCCACATTTAAAAGAAGACGTATCGATATAAAGATTGATTTTAACTTTTCCGGATAACAAAGCACTATTATCTACTTGAAGTAAATTATTAGAAAATTGGAATATCACTGAACAGCGACATATATTCTAAGTTCATATTTTGTTTCATGTGGCCAAATATAAGATCTTTTAAGAGGTGCATCGGGCTATTTGTGTGCGTAAATCCCGCATTGTTCTTTGTAAGCAGAAGACTTAATCAAAACACTTTTACAATTCATACGAACAGGGCGCACCCTGCTCGCTTATTTTTTATGTTTTCTTTTATGTTCCAACCTAACCTAACCCATCCTGTTTAAAAAGCTACAGCTAAATCCAACTCTTAACAATAACATGACAATATGACATGACATTTTCAGGATTTAGGTATTCAAAGTGACACTTTTCATCACATGTTCTCTCAACGGGTTGTAATGTATTGTAATCAATAAGTACCAAACTCATACGGCTTAAGTAGGTTGTGTACTTAGATTATCAGGGTTGATGAATTGAAGTTTAATTTATTAATCACATTTCAGTTTAATGAGCTGTCATTGAATTTATATACTAAACACAACCGTAAGCATTATGTGACTACCTTTTTTAATTTAGACTTGCACTATCCCGTATCATCAGGGAGGAGTTGAAGGTAAAAAAAAATATCCCATGTCTTTGCTTAGTATTCTTGTAATTACTTATACGTAAGAACTTGAGAGCCAACTTCTATAGCTTGGGCTTGCAGTACCCTGCATCATCAGGGCTGAGGAGCTTAAGGTCGAAATTGTCATCATGTGTCTTTCCTTAGTAATTATATTACATACCCGAAAGCATTAAATGGCCAACTCCTATGGCTTAGGCTTGCAGTACCCTGCATCATCAGGCTTGAGGAGTTGAAGATCGAAATTTTCATCTTGTGTCTTTGCTTAGTAATTATATTACATACCCGAAAGCACTAAATAGCTAACTTCTATGGCTTAGGCTTGAAGCACCCCTGCATCATCAGGGTTGAGGAGATGATGGTCAAAACTTTCATCTTGTGTCTTTGCTTAGTAATAATATTACATACCCGAAAGCATTAAATAGCCAACTCCTATGATTTAGGCTTGCAGTACCCTGCATCATCAGGCTTGAGGAGTTGAAGGTCAAGATTTTTACCGTGTATCTTTGCTTGGTATTTTTATTACATAACCGTAAGTGCGAAATAGCCAACTCTTACGGTTTAGTCTTGAAATACCCTTACATCATCAGGGTTTAGGAGTTGAAGATCAAATTTTTGTCCCATGAATTTGTTTAACAATCTTATTATATACCCATACAAATTGACTTACTTCTACGGTTCAGGCTAGCAGAACCCCTGCATCATCAGGATTGAAGAGTTGAAGGTCAATTTTTTTAGGAAATATCTGCTTAGTAATCTCATTCTACATTCAACCCAATTGGACTCCTACAGCTTAGGTTTGGCCGAGTATCGCTAATTTCGTTAATTTGCTTCAAAGAAATGGATCCTATGATCAGAACCGTATCAAACTCATCAGAGTACCCTTGAAGTACATTCTTTCAAATAAAAGAAGGATCATCAAAATCGGTTGGCGGGAAATTGAGTTATTCATCTATTTATCGCGCACATCGTTAATGCAAATATCAGACTTATGCGCTTTTCTTATGGATGCCACTGTCAAAAGTGAACTAAAAATAAATGGGACCCAACGACACGCACTACCTGTCAAATGAAAAAAAAGATCATCCAAATCCGTTCACCCAGTGCGGAGAAATTTTATTGAGGTGGCCTTAAAATTGACTGACTTTCATACAAACTTACATCTCCTAATTGGGTTAAATTGGGAGGGGGGGGGGGGGGGCAGAAAATTCATTCTTAACTGACGTCTACGTCATAAAAGGAACCCCTAGTTAAAATCATATTCGTATCTTTAGCAGTTTAGGCTCTACGATGTTTATTCAATAGATGAGTGAGAGAACATCCTTTCGTTTTTATATAAGTATATATATAGATATAGAGATATAGATTTGTATAGTATCAAATAACATAGGTACACACATAACCAATAAAAAATACATAACAAAGGAATACATTTTACAGACCATAACATGTTTAGTTTCTACCAATTCAACTATGCAGTTACTTATCTTATTAACACTTATAGAACACAGAATAAATACTGCGTAGTTTTAAATTGACATAACTTTTTTATTCGTAAACCGATTTACATAAAATAAACACTAAATGTTAAGTGAAGTTTCCCCCAACACATCAGTGAAAATTATATTCAAATTGGATAAGCCGTTTCTGAGATTAGCGTTTTCAAACACACAGACAAACAGACAAACAGACAAACAGACAAACAGATAAACAGACAAACAGACAAACAGAAAAGATTTCTAAAAACCATTATTTTGGGTTCTATATCGTATTAAAGACCTCTAGAAATGGTTTTCACCTAAATTTATTCCATGTACAGACAGAGACCTCTTACAGATTTATTATAGTATAGATAGAAGATATCCGTCCAAAACCAGTGAAATAAAAATAAATGTCCCACAAAAGGAATCAATCTCAGTGAGAACGCCCAGCCAATCAGACGATAACCATTAACTATTAACAGGAGATGAGAAGACCTCAATATGAATTTAGGTCGATTAGCACGTAGGCGATCTAGTCATTTAGACAAAGATATAGGATACAGATATTACTATTTATGATTATTTTTGGAGAGCCGTGTGATGTCGATTGAATAGCCTCATTCCCTAGTCAAGGTTTCGTACCCAAAAGGTTTAAATGGAACCCTATTATTAACAGGTGGTAGAACCGGGGAAGTACCACCACCACACACTACACCTATTTCTAGCGTGAAGCACTTTTTGCGTTTGGATGGAAGGGTGTGGTTGCAGGCACACTTTTATATGAGGCGACCATTATAGTCCTCGGGAGCAGCGACGCATCTGTGATTGACTTCAGATAGAACCTAATGTTTATAAAAAAAATATTCGCTATCCGTCTTCCACAGACGACGAATTTCTGTTCCCACTATAAAAACAAGTCAGAGTAAAATAAATATTTAAGGGGATACCACACGACTAACGTGTTTTTTTCGCCGTTTTTTATACACAATGGTACGGAACCCTTCTTGGGTAAGTGCAACTCGCACTTAACTTCATTGCCCCTTATATTGTTTGTAATTGCCTTTAATATGATCCTCCTCCTCCTTGAATCGATTCCCCAATGCTGGGGGTCGTGACCTCATTACAGGTTGTTCGAGAGAAGCCTCTTCTTTACGATGGACCTCCATCTTCCCCGGTCTTGTGCGATGTGTAAAGCATCGGCAACTTTCGTATTGAGTGTGGTGCGGATCTGGTCTGACCAGCGCATCGGACTTCTGCCTGTAGGTCTCTTGCCGTCAACCTTTCCAGTCACAATCAGCTTCTCCAGGTTGTTATCTATTTTGCGTGCGATGTGACCGAAAAACTCCAAAATGCGGCGGAGGCACACGTTTGATAGTCGACGTCTTTTTTCTATCTGCAGTTGTTGTAGGATAGATTTATTGGTACGATGCGCTGTCCAAGGGATTCTGAGCATTTTCCTCCAACACCACATTTCAAAGGCATCAATGCGCTTACGGTCTGTGGCTTTCAGTGTCCATGTTTCCGAACCATATAAGAAAATGGAGAACACTAGTGTGGTGATAAGCATCTTCTTTGTGTTAAATGTGATCTTACGGTTTCTCCAGATTCTCTCAAGCTGGGACATAGCGTTTTTTGATATTGCGATACGCCTTCGTATTTCCGACTCGCAGGAACCATTATTACTGATGGTAGCGCCCAGGTATACGAAGTTGTTCACGATCTCTAAGTTGAGTTTTCCAGTAAGGCTCAGTCTACCTGTGCGATCTATCACCATGATCTTAGTCTTTGATCTATTTATGGAGAGCCCCAGTGCTCTGCTCGAAGACTCCATTCTGTCCAAAAGTAAGCACATTTCTTCCAAGTTTGCTGCAAGGAGGATGGTGTCGTCGGCGTACCGTAAATTTGTTATTCTTGAGCCATTGATGGTGATGCCACCTTCCCAGTCATCGCAGGTACAACGTATAATGTGTTCACCGTAAATATTGAACAGAATAGGTGACAAGATACACCCCTGTCTAACACCTTTGTTGAAACTGAAGGGTTTCGATGTAATTCTATCCACTCGAACAGTTCCCCTGCTACTTGTATAGAGGCCCTGCAACAGTTTCACAAGATGTTTGGGAACTCCCATCTCTTCTAAGACCCTCCACAAACAGGTCCAGTCAACGCAGTCAAAAGCTTTGCTATAATCGACAAAACACATTATAAAAGGAGTGTCGAATTCGTAAGCCTTTTCTATCAGTTGCCTGACATTAAGAATTTGTTCTCGCGTGCCTTTTCCTTTTACAAAACCTGCTTGCTCTTGCGGAATCTGCCAATCGAGGTAATATCTGATGCGGTTGTTTAACACGTGGAGTATTACTTTGCTTGCGTGCGATATTAGGGATAGAGTACGATAGTTGTCACACTTTCTGGTGGATCATTTTTTGTGCAGAGGTAGCACTACCGACTCAGTCCAATCCTTTGGCCATTTCCCGCTGCGCCAGATCTGGTCGCAAATTCTGTGAAGCATGTTAATCCCAGTTTCACCGAGAGATTTTAGAATCTCAGCGGTTATCCCATCGGATCCAGGGGCTTTTCTAGGCTTGAGTTTTGCTAGCGCAGCGTTGATTTCCGCTTTTAAAATAGATGGCTCTAAGTTCTCATCCTCTTTGACTCCGAGGATTGCCTCCTTTGGTGGTGTAGATCTTGGATGTTTGTAAAGGTCCTCACAATACGTACGCCATCGTTCAGCTACCTTCTCAAGTTCATGGATGGGTTTGCCATCCGTGTCTTCCAGGACCCACGATTTTGGTTTAAATTGTCTAGAAAGTAGACGAACCTTTTTAAACAGATCAGCGGTTTGAAACCTATGTGCATGTGACTATTAATTTAATATGATAATGCCCTTAAATATTTTCTCAGTTTTGGAAGCCAATTGAGAGTAATATGAACGTACTGAACAGTAACGAAGTCAGTATACCAACGTAATACAGAGTTGGTTAACGTTTAGTTTTCGTAATTGCAGTCGCCATGTGATCTACATTGAACGTACGAGGATAATAACTAGTACAATTATGTAGGTCACATAAATAGCGAACGTTTATGTAGTAGATAAAATAACAGTATAGTTATATTTGGATAAAAGCATTAATCTTACGAGTTTGCTTTGGAATCATGCGTTTTTGCGTAAAGTTAACTAGTTAATCTGTTTTTAAGCTATAGGATAGATTTTATCGCGAGCTTTGAGTGCGGCGACTTAATGAAGAAATTCTGTAACGAAAAAACCTAACACCCCCCACTCCGGCTATCATGTAGCGCGGCCGCGCGTTCGCTTAAGTTTCGTTCGTGTATGTATGAAGCTTGCACGGATCTATATAAGCTGCTCGGAAATTGTTCGAACAGCTGTTTGAGAGAAAGTATAAGTACCAAAGAAAAAATCTTGAATCAACATAAAAAAAAACTGCATAAATAAATAAATAATTATAAGTAACAAGCGACCTAAAGGAGCTTCCAGGGTTGCGGGCGGGAAGAGTGGGATCTCGAACCGTCCGGCCAAGCGACCCCGAAGAGCCCGAAAGGGGCATCGCGCACGGAGGGCTCCGGTTATGTTCCGTTGGAGATCCCGAAGTCCTCCAAGCAGCGCTGAGGACGGCCACCGGGGAGGTTTTAGTGTGGTTAAAATCCCACATAACCCGACCTTACTCCCACAGTGTCGGGTACCTCTCGAAGGTTTACCCTCGATAACAAAAAAAGGTCATCACATTAACGCAGATGAAGGCCCAAATTTTAAAACAACGAATTTATTCCAAACACGTCGCGCGTCGTTTTATCTGTAATCCTTACGTGATATAATATTCCAATTCCCCTACATATGGGAGTGATATCATAAAACAACCCAACAGACATTACCCTCAACGTAGCTACGTGGGTTCAGACAATTTAATCGCAGCCGGCATCCAGATTGCTGTCGGCCATTACCGGGGTAGGTAAAGCATGCCTTCATTAAATAGCACGCGAAAGTATACGTGCCTCACAACCTAACGTTTAAGGTAGGTAAAAAAAAGAACTTACTAATATTATAAAGTTTGTGAGATTGTATGATTTTAGACTAGTATTATCGTGGAATTGATACATTATATTACTTAACGGGTACTTACGATATGCGGTTTATATCTCATAGAATTCTTTTTCCGCAAATTCCGACCCAGTTGCAAGGATGGTGGTCACGGCCAAATTGAGGTAGCTGGGAGAAACCGTTGACAAGCACTAGTGGTAAATTAACCTATCTACCCTACGTCTAGTTTGTTTCTCTTTTTTAGGTTCCGACACATAACACTAACTGTATTCTTACGCACCACACTTTGCACTATTTGCGATTTACATAAATTTTGCGATTTGTGAGGATACACCACGGGTATGTCTTTTGCTATGACCTCGATCCGTATAACTGGGTTGAATTATCGGTATAAAGAATTTTCAAATCGCTTACAGTGAGTATCCATCATGAAATAAAATGTATCAATTCCGCGATAATATTATCTTAAAACTATGTTTGTTACTGGTTTTACACAAAAACTACAGGGAGATTTCGCTGCAATTTAGCACACAGATTGTTTATGGTCGTCCCTGCAATTCCGGGTTCAGAATAGGGCTACGGTATCCCCTGCCTCTCATGACGCCGAGGACGGCCACCGGGGAGGTTTTAGTGCGGTAAAAATCCCACATAACCCTGAGTCGCTCTTACGGCGTCGGGTACCTTTTGAAGGTTTTCCCCTCAAAAAAAAAAGATTGTTTATGGTAAACGTAACTGAAGGGGGCAGAACCGTAGAATAAGCTAGAAAAGTATATCAATCACTTATTGTAAAATCTTCCTAGTTGGAAATCAAACCCTCACAGCTTTTTCTCCATGTTAAAAAAGACATACATAAAAATTAAAACAAACCAAAATATATGAAATGAAATGAAATGTCTTTATTTTGTATAGGCCTACGGGGGCACTTACAAATTGTCAGTTACATTTTTTTTCTTACACTACCACCGGATCGGAATACGACCTCAACTGAGAAGATCCGGCAAGAAACTCAGCTCGTTTGTCTTTTTTCTTATTTATATCCATTTTTTTATTTTTTTATATAATTACAATCATGTTTTTTTACATGGTAATGAAAGTTAGCTCCAATATCTTGCCTTACAGTTCAGTAAAAGAGAACCCGTTTGGCAAGATACGCTACACTTTGACATTTATTAAATATATTAATATAATGCATATTATTGCTCAGTCCCAAGCTGTTTTGTCTTCTATGTAATCAGAAATTTTATAATAGGCTTTACGGCAGAGTTTGATCTTAATCAATGCTTTGAACTTATTCATTGACAAATTTCTGATTTCAACAGGAAACGCTAGTAACAAACATATCGTAACCGACAATTTATAATTGCCCCCGTGAGCCCTAACAAAATGACATTTCACGTCATTTCACCCGAAACAGATCAGTTTACACACAAAATCAAACAAAACGTTCCCAACCACGAATACATCAAGGCATCTTTCCACGGCACATGTATCCCGGCGTTCTCAGGGCGCTAAGCCGATCCGCCGCCCACGCCACGGTTAGCGCAATTTCCACAGGCTTCCGCCATTTGCATACCGAAATCCGAATCGCTTTGCGTCTTGTTCCTCGCTTAGTACGATATAAGCCGCCGTTGTAACGAAAATTAATCTCGACCTTGCAAATTTTACTAGTAATATGTATATAGGCTTTTATATTATTTACTTGCCCTCACAATCTGGAGGTCCGTGGTTCAAACTTAGGCAAGAACCACTGATTTATGTGCGTATTAGAAATTAATTATCACTGCTTTTCGGTGAAAACCTTCGGTTAGAAACCTGTGTAGGTTTCCTAACGATGTTCTTTAAAAAAGAGTTCTCGGAGGTGTGTGAAATCCAGCAAACCCATGGCCATGGCCAGTGCGGTGGACTGTGGCCTAAAATTCTCTCATTCTGAGAAAAGACCCATGCCCAGCAGTCGGACAATGATGGGTTGTACCCCCCTTACTGATATGTTAGTTTACTATCAAGATGTCTGGATGATAAATCCACTTTTTTCTATTACGAAGGCGCATATGAGGTAATTATCTTGTACCCAAAGAGCAGCAATGGACCTGTCATTAACTTCTTATATGTTCCCTGTTTTATATGGAGATGCTTACTTGCTACATTCGTCATCAATCACCATTTACCATCAGACTGCGTACTCATTTTCTACATACGTCATGTGCTTACTGGCAACCGTGCACATCTTTAAGCAACTTTAAGACAGGGAATCTATCTGAAATCAATCACAGATTCGTATGAGTCAACGGTAACCATACTTTCATATGAGACGAATCACTTCACGCTAGAAAAAGTGGTGGTGGTACCTCCCCGGTCGAACTACACTGATCGTAACACCTAGTAAAATCTTTATATATATTCTATATCATAAGCAAATAAAAGCAGCAGAGATAAGCTAGAGCAGCGATAGCCTAATTGTTGAAACTTGCCCTCGCAATCGGGAAGTCCGAGGTTGAAACCCAGGCACGCACCACTGATGTATGTGTGTATTAGAAATTAATTACCGCTGCATTTCGGTGCAGGAAAACATCGCGAGGAAACCTACACAGCCGAGAAATCTTCAATAAAAGTTTTTGGACGTGTGTGAAGTCCAATTCGCACTTGGCCAGCGCGGTGGAGTATGGCCTCAAACTCTCATTCCGAGAGAAGAGTAGTGCCCAGCAGTTCCCACTATTGTCCCTATAATGGGTAGAGGAAGCAAATAAAAACAGTGCAGTAATTAGTAAAACATACTTTTAGAGCACTTCCACTATAACCTAGTGGACATGCTTCTTAAATATATAAGAACTGCACCCTTTCACATATTTTTTCATTTGTAGAACATATTCAATTGTAACACAGTTTGCAGCGCTAGGCTACGGTTCAATACAATAAATTTAATATAAGTCAGAAACGTGTGTGGCTTTACAAGGAAGCAAAGTTTCAAATATTGAAGAAAATTTGCAGCATAGCTAAACTTTGTTATTGTTTAACTTGGACAACTGCCACGTGTATTCAATATATTCTATACTAGCAGTACCCTGGTTTTACTCGCTAAAATAAATATAAACTAACTTGAAATTCGTACAACTTTTGACAGTCGTTAGATTGTCACGAAATAAGAAGGAAATAAACTGCCTTGACACAAAAAAAAACAAATATATTTTAAATTATTTAAATTCATTTTAGTACCTTTGTCGCTACGAGACATGATTCGCAACGATGAAATCCGTAGACGAACGAAGCTTACTGACATAGCTCTCAAAATCAGCAAGCTGAAATGGCAGTGGGCCGGCCACATCGCTCGTAGGACCGATAACCAATGGGGAAGAAAGGTCCTCGAGTGGCGACCACGTTTAGGCAAAAGGAGTACAGGTCGCCCCCCTATCAGAGGGACCGATGACCTGAAGAAGACAGTGGGAAAACCGTTGGATTCAGAAGGCACAGGACCGGTTGGAGTGGCGCCATTTGGGGGAGGCCTATGTTCAGCAGTGGACATCAAAAGGCTGATGGATGGATGGACCTTTATTGGATGGGAGAAAAACAAGAAATTTAAGAATAAATGAACCTTCTGATATTAGGTACTAATTCTGAACCCCTAACTCTCTTATTGCTAATATATGTGACATACAGACCCGCTACACTTTCATTTTTATTGTATGCATGGATATGAATTAAGAGTTTTGGCAACCCAGCTACATCCTCATTTGGGACCGAAGTTGTTGATACATAAAGAATAATAGAATTCTGTTGTTAGACATGCTTTGGGGAACTTATTAAAAGTTCATAGATAAAAGAAAAAGAGAAAAAACAACGCCTAAAAAACTTATGAAGTTGTAACTTTTTCAAACAACAATATTTCAATAAGTTTTGGCTAGGTAAATGAACTTTTGCGTAAAATATTTTTCATATACTATAGAAGTAGCAAACGAGGACTCCGTCTATCTGACATTAAGCGGTCTCTGCCGTTCATGTACATATTTAATCAATGCTTCACGCTGGAAATAGGTGTGGCGGTGGTACTTCCACTATCGAACTACCCTGATTCTACCACCTGCAACTGCAAGCTGCTATTCATCTCCTAAATTTAGTCCATAATTCTCCTTCCACATCCACGTCAAAAAATTTGTTGCTATGTTGACACCACACAGAACAAATATATTATAATATGTTCGCATGCTCTCAAGTATACACGCAATACCTAACGATCATTTAGGCTACATTTTATCACAACTTCAAAGTTTGAAAATATAAAACAGTTTCCAAGCGGAAAGCTGATATTCAAAAAGATACGCAAACAGCCACTTGCTATGTAAATCGCCAAACTGAATCGTTTTCGTTATCCTAACAAAGTAAATGGGAACCAGGACGACCGGTAATTAGGGCGGTGTTTGCCCACTGGGCTTTTTAATTACCTTTTCAAAGCAAGGGACCCTTACAAATTGAATTGCCCGATTCTCAAACATCCGAGATCCGGACAAATAGACTCATGACGCACGTTCATACGAAAATTGTCCTAAATTGAAAGCGAAGGACCAATTTTAAGATATTCAATATCAAATATCGTTTAGAAATATAAAAAACGGTAAACAGTCAAACATATTATATCCTCACGTATATGCACGAATTTGAGTCCGATGAATTCTACCTCTTTAGTACGAGTAAAACGTTTCATTACCATCGTGAGCAGTGATATCCTAATGGTTAAAACTTGCCCTCTCAATCGACATGTCCGAGGTTAAAACCCAGGCACGCACCACTGATTTATGTGTGTATTAGGAATTAAATAACACTGCTTTTCGGTGAGGGAAAACACCGCGAGGAAACCTACACACCCGAGAGTTCTATAAAAAAAAGTTCTCGGAGGTGTGTGAATTCCACCAATTCGCACTTGGCCAGCGCGGTGGACTATGGCCCAAAACTCTCTCATTCTGAGAGAAGACCCGTGCCCAGCAGTGGGACAATAATGTGTTGACGATATATAAAACGTTTCAGCTAAACATCATAGTTTTCTTTTGCGCTGATATGTTGATTTGACAACCCGCGTGGCGGTTCGTTTAGCGTACCGGTCTGGGTACGGCGGGTTCGGGGTTCGATTCGCCGACAAACAGGTATCCTTGTGTGGGGCTGAGAGACCGAAAAAATGCACGACTACGTTTTCGTGTTCGACCTTACCATGCAATGGCCTTTGTAATGATGGGCGAAATCGTATACTACTATATTTTTTGGGAAACATCATAAATTCGTACTAAGCGCACTGAATATAAATTTCTTCAAAATTCATAGCCGGTATAAATCCCGCTCGGAATACAGCAACTTGAAGCAACACCAGATTTTCCTTTCTAACTTTGATTATTAAATCCATACATATATTTTGCAGTTGGTACAAACAGTATAGTTCTACCGGGGAAGTATCACCGCCACACCTATTTCTAGCGTGAAGCATTTCTTGCATTTCAATGAAAGGGTGTGGTTGCCGGAACACTTTTATATCAGGCGACCGTCATAGTCCTCGGGAATAGCAGCGCATCTGTGATTGACTTCAGTTAGAACCCATGTTCTATTTGAAATTGCTTACGAGTGTCCATGGGCGGCAATGACCACTTACCATCGGGTGTGCTGCATACTTATGCGCTACTTTAATCAGATAAAAAAGAAAAAAAAAGCATATATTAGGAATGAATGTGCCTCGCATATATAAATAGCACACCCCTATTTATTTTACATTTTTGGCCTGTATGTTTTTCTTCTTATTTAAAATGACATCAATCTGAAGCTATTCGATTTAATTCTAAGAATTAATCGAAGAATATTCCATGAATTAAAATATCCATGTTCCATATCTCGAAGTAGCAATTAAGTAGTCTTTGCTTCATTAAAATTCATCTATTCTATCAAAATATATAAAAATTCAAAGTTTGCATGTTACATTTAAACATGATGAAACCGCAATAGCATGTTTTGTAAGTAATAAAATAAATTTATATTTAACAATAAAATAATAATTTTAACATGTGCTCCATAAAATTAAAATGTGCCAGCCATTAACCGTTTAAAATTCCATATATCTTTGTCCAAAATTTTATTAATATTACGTGAAATTTTGTGACTATGTTTACTACTTTTTCATTAAAAACTATACATCCAATTACATAAATGGAATACTCACTAACATGGTAACTGTAATCAAAACGTGCGCAGCCGCGTGATAAAGCTAGTAATTTGATATATCTATATCCATAAAACACAATCTGGCGATGCATTGGCAAGTCCTCTGGTGATGCAAATGTGTGGTGACTACTTTCTATCAGGTAGCCCGTCTGCCTTATCGCCAGGTTCAATTATAAAAGAAAACTAGTGGCGATGCGGTTACCATGCCGGTCTGACACGCAGTGGGTCCCGGGTTCGATTCCCAGCCGGACAGATGTCTGAATGATGAGTTAAGATTTTTGTTCTGGATCTAGATGTTTGTGTATTCGTCTTGTGTGTGTCCAAGGCACCCACGACAATGAAGACAATCCTACTGTGGAGTTATACGTGTAAAAAGCGTTTTAATTCAATGTTTTAAAACGAAATTTTTCACCAGAGGAGCTGTATTAAACATTTTTCCCTTCTAATTAAGCCTTCATGTCTCGACTCATCAGCACAAGGCAACGGCTCGATAAATAATAAAGATGCGAGGCGAGGCGTTCTGGGGCTATATTAAAGGAGGTTGTAATGGGAATTCAGCACGCCAGATTACACGAGCGGTATATATTTATGTACAAAATATCCTTTGCTAAGCTATCCTTCATTACGGAGCAGAAAACCTTATATACGTTCGTTGAATTGGTAAAATCCTCCGAATTATTAATCTCGGCTATATTAATCTAAGCGTATAACAGTAAAATATTTTTGATGCCGTATTTTACATTTTACGGGTACTAACTCACAATATTTTTTCATGCGGTTTTTGAATTATTTTTGCTGATATTTCAGCCCATTTACATGGATCGTGGTATAAAAAATTCGGCAAAAACTTGATTTATTTTTTATAGTAGTTATTTAACGTTTAGGCAAAAGGAGTACAGGTCGCCCCTCTACCAGGTGGACCGATGACCTGAAGAAGACAGCGGGAAACCATTGGATTCAGAGGGCAAAGGACCGGTTGGAGTGGCGTCATTTAGGGGTGGTCTATGTCCAGCAGTGGACATCAAAGGGCTGATAGATGGATGGATGGATTTTTCATTTCATTTGAACGTTTCAGGAACATTGGTATATACTAAGTTCATCAAACTAATCGTCCTCCAAACAATTGAACAGAGAGCAAGGCCAATAAATACCCTCTCCTAACGTTGTTCTCAAAACATTAATTGCTTACGTTTTAAGCCCTACATTGCAATGCGGGTACAACCTATTATTGTCCCAATGCTGGACACGGGTCTTCTCTCAGAATGACAGTTTTAGGCCATAGTCCACTGCGCTGGCCAAGTGCGAATTGATCGACTTCACACACCTCCGAGTTTTTTTTTTTAAAGAACTCTCGGGTAGGTTTCCTCACGATGTTTTCTTTCGCCGAAAAACAGTGATAATTAATTTCTAATACGCACATAAATCAGTGGTGCGTGTCTGGGTTTAAACCTCGGATCTCCCGATTGAGAGGGCAAGTTTCAGCCATTAGGCTATCACTGCTCTATTGCAATGTACATTTCACGTTTAAGATTTTGCTTTTGGCCAAATCTTGTAAAGGCTTTGCATTTATGGTCGAAAACATTAACAATGATTGTTTTAAGGAAATGTTGTAAACTCCTACTAAGTGCACTGTACCTTAAGTAACTATTATACATGGATTTAAATTTCTATTTGGACTAATACTAGTGACCAAAAATCATACAGTCTGGCATATAGGTTTTTCAACTGTAATGAAATACATGAACTATGATAATAATTAATCCATTTACATTTGAATTCAATAAATTAATCCTAACACCGAAAATGGTTATCTAACTTTGACAGCCACAATTAAATATTAGCATTGATAAAGCTTCTCTAAATAATGGAATGACAATTCCGAGTATGAAATTTATTATTGCAATAACGTTGAATATATGAATGATGTAGTTCTACCGGGGAGGTACCACCGTCACTCTTATTTATTACCTGTAAATTTTATTACTTGCGTTTAAGTAGGGTGTAGTGCGAATTGGTGGACAGTGCGAATTGGTGGTCCACCAATTCGCACTGTCCACCAATTCGCACTTGGCCAGCGCGGTGGACTATGGCCTAAACTCTCTCATTCTGGGAGAAGACCCGTGCCCAGCAGTGGGCCAATAATGGGTTGATGCGAAGTAGGGTGTGGTCGCCTGCTTATATTTATATGAGGCGACCATCTTAGTGTTTGGGAGAAGCAACTCATCTGCAATTGACTGTAGATACAACTCCCAGTTAAAAAATAAACAATTGCATAACATATCCAGCGACAGTTAATCTATTTAACGACACCATAAAAACTAAAATCAAAAATAAAACCATTCTCGTCGACTAGTAATCACAAATTGATGACTTGTTATGAGATATTCCCTTCTACACCCATGTAACCTTATCAGAAACATAGTCTTAGTGTTCAAGCCGAAAGCCGAAGTGAAGCTTCTAAGTATCTATTTATTAATACGTTAAGCAAGAGTTTGTGATTCGTTTTTAAGATACTTGCCGCAGACGGAGGAGTATGAAATTACGTACGGTTATAGTTGATGTAGAGAAGGATTGCGCAATGCTATTTTTTTTTTCAAATAATGCATAAACCATACATAAAATCAACTAATACACATTACATACACTACCTTGCATTTGACACAAACACATGCATATTATACGAAATAGAACATTCAATGTTATTATGAAAACATATAACGTCAAAAATGTCAGATGTCTTTGTCAAAATATCCTCTATTGCTTTTAAATGCAGCTTAACAAATTAAACCTCTTTTTACCTTTAACGGATAACGGTTCAAAATAACTTGAAAATTATTACAATTGAGAAATATTCGTGCTACTTCAGACAATGATAGATTAGTTTTTAAATTTAAATTACGATCGAATTTCGACCATCGCGACGGGTGACTAGTACAGATGAAACAAATACATTATCTGTAACTCTAATGAACCTAAGTCCCATTAACTAGACCTTATAAAGATGGATCGTTGTAATCGAAATATCCGCAAGGAACCCTATAATTGTATACTATGTTGGAGTTTAGAAGCTATTACAAGTAACCTTTACAGAAGATAAATTCCCAAGTTTATTTATACCGTTAAACTTTAGCCATCAACCCCTCATTACGTGCCCTCGCAGCGCATTAACTGCCCTCCTCTGTTAAGTATCTGATCAGTGTTTATCTAGATTTTAGTAATTCACGAATGATTTAACCTAGATACAACCAATTGCGACTGGCACGGCTACTTGTTTTTCCTTTATGTATGTCATATTCGGCTTCGCTTATACACATGTTTTTTTTTTTATTATAATGAAGTAGCAAACGAGCATGCAGTCCACCTGATGATAAGTGGTCACTGCCGCTCATGGACATCTGTAAGCAACTTCATATAGAACATCGGTTTTATCTGAAGTCAAT
Organism: Spicauda simplicius; assembly: GCA_949699795.1. NCBI lineage: Eukaryota > Metazoa > Arthropoda > Insecta > Lepidoptera > Hesperiidae > Spicauda > Spicauda simplicius. The sequence continues at coordinate 21,123,974 of OX453068.1, read as the reverse complement.
CACAGATGCGTTGCTACTCCCGAGGACTAGGATGAGCGCCTCATATAAAGTCTGCCAGCAACCACACCCTTCCATCGAAACTTCACGTTAGAAATAGGTGTGGCGGTGGTACTTTCCCGGTCAATCTACACTAGTTCTATCACCTTTTAATTATTTATCCTAACCAGATATTTCATCTTATTCTTGGCACAACATTCCATAATCTCCACAACGCAAAAGTCAAGCTTCAACCTTTTCAACTCACGAATCTCTAAATACTCAGTGCTCTAAACATTATTTTTAATATGTAACGAGTTCACGCGCATATACGTGAACTCGTTTTTGGAATTCTTTTAGTACCTCTGTTTAAGCTTTTATTTCGTGAAAATATTAGTTCAAAATAATTATTTTGCAAATACCTATATGTTAGAAATTGGTAAGGAACGCGGAACTTTAAATTTCCAAAAAAGTTCCATACACTGTCAGATGTATAAAAGGATCGTTTACCATTATTAAAGGTAAACACATCACACAATTCAATATCAACTTTCCATTGTTCCCATTCATACAAATAATAGCGGTCAGTGTCAGACCTGAACCATGAATACCTATCATTAGGCTATCGTTACATCTAACCATTTGACATTCATACTGCGAGCTTTACCAAATACCTTTATTCAGTTTCATTCAGTGCGGCCGAGAACGTACCTGAAAAGAAATAATGAGTTTTTAATGCACGGTTAGCTTGTTATACAAAAAGGATGGTTACTTAATGGAGGGTTGTTAGTTTGTTTTACTGGAATGTTGTTGAAATTAACAAAAGTAACACAATCAGCCAGGTGGTAGGGCCAGGGTGGTAGCACCGGGAAAGTGCCACCGCCACACTTATTACTAGCGTAAAGCTGTCTTTTCACTTTGTTGGAAGGACGTTGCTGGTTCACTTTTATATGAGGCCATGTTAGTCTTCGGAAGTAGAAACGCTTCTGTGATTAACTTCAGATAGAAACCTTGTTCTGTATTAAGTTGCTTACAGATGTCCATGGGCGACAGTGACCACTTGCCATTTCATTTCATTTCATAAAAAAAAAATGTGTGCGTGTACTAGCGTACACTCGTAAGTGAAACTTCTTTATGACGTTATTTTTCAAAAAATAATTTACTATATGCAACTTTACAGAAATTGGTTAAATAAAGTTAATAATAATCTAATCTATAATAATCTATCTAATATCACGCGTGGTAGGGATAAGAAAAAGATGGCGCGTAACGGAAAAAAAAGATGGCGCGTAACAGAAAAAGATGGCGCGTAACGAAAAAATGTTACACTAAATTTTTTTTCAACCCCGATAAAGAAGTTTCACTTCAATAATCATTATAGTTAAAGAAGTGTTGTCTAGTTTACAAGCGTATAAAAATGTCCTTAGATCTACACCGCTACTAATTTACAAAAACAGTGTAAAATTTTATTGTATTCTGGTTTTACAATATTAGTAATTGATAGGTTCTTATAAAATTTTACTGGAGTTAATTACAAGGTACCAATAATGGTCATTTATTAACGAGAGGATTGCAAGATTATCTTTTTCCACAGTGTCAGAAAATATAGAAATATGACATAATAATTAATTTAGTTTTTTTGTTTTGAGGGCTAAGTAGGTTGCAAAATACGCATCGATTGTTGAACAGTAACTCTAACTGTTATTAAAACAAAGAAT